>JAANYP010001801.1:158911-181861 GCA_020465985.1 Centrapalus pauciflorus
TTAACATCCCCGAAACCTATTGTTTGAAAAATTGAACTGTTGGGCCAGTAGCCAAACACACTAGGCGTGCAATATTTGAAGAAAACTCAGACCAAACCAGTTCTTTTGGGGCTTACACATTGTGAATAATGTGCACAATGTATTTTCATTTCGGAGAAAAATGTGGCCTTGAAGCAAGTAAAAGCATTCAGCGGGCCCCCTCTAAACAATTATTTTGAAGACCAAAATGTAATCGCTTGAAGGGCTAGGTAGGTTATAAAAACCCCAGAAAGGGCATCTTGAAGAGCACGTGACGTCTGCATGGATTCCTCGCCTGATATGGATGTAGTTCCATCAAATCTTGGAAAGAAGCGGTAGGCCCTCCATTGATGTTTGAACAGATGCATGGTCCAAAATGTTCCTATATGGTAGATGTATAATAGTAGGGTTCATGGTAGGGAATTAATGAATAATGGAGTGCCTTGAGCGGAAACTCCATCAATTGTATGAAAACGGTTGCAGTCAGGTGTTTTCGGGTGCTGGAGGCAGTTATGCTCTTTTACGAACTCCATGGGTGAAACAAACGATGGTTGTCGGGTTTGAAGAAGAATGTGTGATTCGTCTCAAGAGAAAGCAGCCGGCCGTGGAGAAGCAATGTAACTGGTAGTTACACTGAACGACAACGGGGACCTTTATAAGTTCGAAAATTGTTGGGGTCCCGCGCACACATTTGAACAATACCCAACTACCCCTGCAACTTTGACAGATCAGTGAAATACACTCGCAGCGAGAAACTGAACTAGCAGGATGAGCAAATCACTCATGCTGTTTAGTTGTAAAAATGTGCCAAATTTTCAATGGAACAGGTCTCCCCCTTACATTAGCATACTGAGTCGATAATAATTGAAAACCCACATTTAGTTAACATACCAATATTTGATATTAGGAAAGTGAAACCTTCCCACCATCAAAAAAGGTTTTTGTAAATAGATCAGCTAGCTGCTCATCTGTATGTATTTGGTAACTTGGATAATTTCTTTTATTACAATATCTGATGCAGTGAACCTGATTTCTATAGCTTGGTTTTTGGGAATTTCACTGGCGTTTTGCACAATTGCTAATGACTGAATTCGTCAATATAAATAGGGAGTGGATAAGAAATTAATCTCATAGTCTCTTAGCTGATTTTGAATCCACATACCCTGGGAGCAGTAGCATCTGCAGTGCTACGTATTCTGCTTCAGTGGATGATGTGGAGACAGTTGTTTGCTTTTGGCTTGCCAGAGACCAGTCTTGCTCCTAAGTATCTGGACATCCACCAGTTGTGGATTTTCTGTCAATGTTGCCATCCACCATAGTCACTGTCAGAATAAGCAGTTAGTTCAAAAGGAGAGTCTTTAGGATACCATAGACCTAAATGTGGTTGGCCTTTAAGATATCTAAAGATTCTTTTAACAGCAACCGAGTGAGAATCCTTTGGAGAGCATTGAAATCTAGCACACACACAGACAGCAAACATAATATCAGGTCTTGAAGATGTTAGATACATGAGAGATCCTATAAGGGATCTGTATAGACGAATGTCCACATCTATGCCATCTTTGTCTGTATGGAGCTGTTTTTGAGGATCCATTGGAGTGCTTGCAACCTTTGTGTCTTGATAGCCAAACTTTTCCAATATGTCTTTGACATACTTTGATTGACTTATGAATAGACCAGTAGGCTTCTGTTTAACCTGCAGCCCTAGAAAGAATGTGAGTTCCCCCATTGAACTCATTTGAAACTTTTTGTGCATTAGAGCCTCAAATTCTTTGCACAAACTATCATTAGTTGAGCCAAAGATGATGTCATCAACATAGATTTGGACAAGTAGAATCTCAGCTTTGATGGATTTAGTGAAGAGTGTTTTGTCCAGAGTGCCTCTCTTGAATCCATTCTGTAGAAGATATGAGGACAGTGTGTCATACCATGTTCTGGGGGCTTGGTGAAGACCATAGAGAGCTTTGTCTAGCTTGTACACCTTGTCTGGATACTTGTAGTCTTCAAAACCAGGAGGTTGACACACATACACTTCCTCTTCAATTGTCCCATACAGGAAAGCAGACTTAACATCCATTTGATACACTTTAAATCCTTTGAAACTTGCATATGCTAGAAACAGTCTGATGGCTTCAATTCTTGCTACTGGAGCAAAGACATCATCATAATCTATACCTTCTTCTTGAGTGTACCCTTGTGCTACTAGTCTTGCTTTGTTCTTGATGACTATCCCTCTCTCATCCTTCTTGTTTCTGAACACCCATCTTGTAACTATTGCTCTCTTACCTTTAGGAAGATCCACCAGAGTCCATACATTCTGAATTTTGAACTGTAAAAGCTCTTCTTGCATAGCTTCAATCCAGGATGAATCTTTTAATGCTTCTGATGCCTTTTTAGGTTCCAATTGAGACATGAAACAGGCATGTTCAAAAGCAGCTAGACTGAATTCAGGAACTGCTAGGTCAGCAGCAGCAGTCTCATTTTGAACCATTTTCCTTGTTTGAACAGGAGTGCTTGGATCACCCAGTATTTGATTGAGAGGGTGATACTTGTGAACTCTTAGTGTGGGCTCTCTCTCTGTTTGAAAAGAAGTTCCAAGGTTTGTATCATCTCCATCAGAACCAGTGAATGGTTCAGTTTCTGAAACAGCTTGACTTGAATCTGGGACTGTTTCCTGTTGTGTTGGAGCTGTTCTTTCAGAACTTTGGAGTGGCACTTCAGTGTCTGGATTTGTATCATTCAGGACCCCTGGAGGATCACAAGACAGAAGTGGTAGAGTGGTGAAATCATCCCAACTTGTTGAATCTGCAGCAGTCTGAGACTTTGTGCCAACAGCATGAGAAATTGTATTGGCAGCATGAGAATTCGTGTTAGCAGCTTCAACCCTGTATGCATCAGCTTCTGCAGTATACTCAACAAAGCTCAGAGAATTTGTTAGTAAATCTAAATCAAACAACCAATCAGGACCAGTGCCTTTGATATTAGCAGTATTTTCATTAAATTCAACATTGGCACTTTCTTCAATTGTTTTAGACACACTGTTGTATACTCTATAGGCTTTGCTTTGAGTTGAGTATCCTATAAAGAATCCTTCTTCAGCTTTACTCTCAAACTTCCCTATGTGAGTCTTAGTGTGAAGAATAGTACATGGGCATCCAAAAGGCTTGAAGAAAGCTATTAGGGGACTTCTGTTATGGAATAACTCATAGGGAGTTTTTCCTTGAGATTGGACAACTTGAACCCTATTTAGAACATAACAGGCTGTATTAACAGCTTCTGCCCAGAAAGTCATTGGCAGATTTGAATCAGCTAGCATTGTTCTAGCAGCCTCAATTAATGTTCTATTCTTTCTTTCAGCTACACCATTTTGCTGTGGTGTTCTTGGTGCACTATATTGTCTAGCAATGCCTTTGGACTCACAGAAACTGTTTAGAATTTGATTTTTGAATTCAGTTCCATTGTCTGATCTTATCACCGTAACTTTGGAATTGGATTGGTTTTCTATCTTAAGGATAAAAGACTTAACTAGCTCAGCAGTTTCATCTTTGGACCTAAGAAAGTAAACCCAAGTAAATCTGGTGAAATCATCAACAATAACTAAACAGTATGCCCTTTTATTTAAACTCAAAACAGATGTTGGACCAAATAGATCCATATGTAACAACTGAAGAACAGATGAGATTGAATTTACTTCTTTGGCCTTATGAGAAGTTTTGTGTTGCTTACCTTTAAGACATGCTACACAATGATCATCACAAATGAACTCCTTTTGTGGTAATCCTCTTACCAGATTCTTTTTAACTAAATCATTCATGGACTTGAAGTTCATGTGACACATCCTTTTATGCCAAAGAGCAGACTCATTTGATGATGCTTTGGATATTAAACAGCTTAAAGTATTTGATTTAGTCAAGAGAGCTGTGTCCAGGCAGTAAACATTGTCCTTTCTTGGTGTTCTAAGTAAAACAAGATTTTCAGGAATTTTGAAATCCTTTGAAAGAACAATGCACTCAGAATCTGTGAACACAACAATGTTTTGTTTGTCACAGATTTGAGAGACACTCAATAAATTGTACTTAAGCTGTTCAACATACAGAACATCATGGAATGTCATGTTGCCTGCATTAACAGTACCTTTACCTGTAACCTTACCTCCTTTTGAGTTGCCTCCAAATGCAACAAAACCTCCATCAAAACCTTTGAAATTTGACAGGCATTCAGAATTGCCTGTCATGTGCCTAGAGCATCCACTGTCCAGATGCCATCTTGTTCTATGAGGAGACCTGTGGTTGCCCTGCACAAATAACAGCTTAGTTAGTAGTGGAGTAAACCCAAACCAAATTGGTTTTGGGTTGGCCTTGTACATTGACATAACTAAAAACTGTTTTTGATTTCTTATATTTGGTGAGATCTACTGATGGAGTCTTTGGAGAGTATTTAGTGATAATATGAGGTATCCAACTATTTTGATCATCTTTTCTTCTGACAGTCTCAGATGATTCACTAGCAGCCCCAGTTTGATGCCCAGCAGCTTGAGCTGTGTTTGTAGTGCTAACAGTTTCAGTTTTTGCACTAACAGCATCAGATTTTGACTTAGCAGTCTGATCTTTTGCATTAGCAGTTTGAGCAACAGATTTGTCCTTGACACACCATATTTGTTTAAAACTTGATTTAGGCTTTGCCAAAACTTGTTTTTGATGTGTGGACTGTTTTTTATTAACTTTTGAGAATCTGTGATCAACTGTTTTCTTTGGAGCTGCTGTGGAAGGTTTCACTTTTGAGTGCTTTGCCTGATTAGGATTTGATTTTGTGTGATGCACAGTCTTGCAACAGCTGGTTTGTAAAAACAATCCTTGGCTAAGTGATTCTTCCTTCCAGAGTGAAAGCATCTTTTGACAGTTTGAATTGGAACACCAGACTTTTCTGTCAATTTCTGGTTCTTGTTTCTCTGGTTTCCTCTTACCTGCTGTTGTTTAGGAAACTTTTGAACACCCTGCTTTTGGCATGTGCAGATAGAAACAGTTTTACCTCTTTTAGTTCCTTTTGATGAAGATGCAGTGTTACAGTTAGAATGTACAGAAACTTGTGGAGTAGCATTGCATACACTCATCTTCTCTTTTCCTTTCTTACTGGGAACTTGGACTTCTATGGGTGCACTCTTTGTGTCACAGTCTCTATTTTGACTCTTATCTTCTTTTAATTCAGGACTGTTATCAAGGATAGGATCTACAATAGTCATAGACTCATCTAGTGGTTCATTGACAAGTCTATCAGCAACCTCACTCATTGGGTGTATGTACTTGTTGTTGTATGGAGGAGGAGTGGCCCTATATCCTATACCTTCTTTGGGATTAATCTGAGATTTCACCCTGTCTTTAAATTGTACTTCCATTAGGTGTTCCAGCTTTTGATTTGCCAACTTGAAGTTACCTAGATCTATGTTAACAGATTCTAGTTTCTTATTAGCCTCTAACACCTTCTGTTCAGTCTCTTCTACCTTTTTATTCAGAGATTCTATTTTCTTATTGAGTTCCTTTTTCTCCCATTCATGATAGGTTCTATCATACCCTATTTGAATCTCATTATCCTTATAATCATTGATCTGTTTTTCCAGATCTTCTATGGCTTGCATATATTCATATCTCCTTTCTTCCATCTTAGCTAGAGTTTTGCACATGCTCTCATTATGATCTCTGTACTTTTTAACCATATTTTTGCATGATTGAGAGCAGAGTTTAGAATTTACCTCAGATGGTAGTTCAGTGGAGGAGACATTTGATGTTTCTGCCATAAGTGCTTGATTTTGAAATTCTTCCTCTGTCTGATCACTCCAGTCAAACACATTGTCTTCTTGAGAGACAAGTGCTGTTGATGAGGACGCTTGGATGGGCTGTGAAGTCCTTGATGGCTGTTGACTTTGAGATCTACATTCTCTGGCAAAGTGACCAAGCTTATGGCATTTATAGCATTCCACTTTTGATTTATCAAAAGATGGTTTGCCCTCTGTCTTGGCTTGAAAGTTGGCCCTACCAGTTCTTTTCAGAAATCTTTTGGCTCTCATGGTCAGCATTGCATGTTGCCACTATAAATCCATCTCTTCAAGATCATCTGGATGAATTTGTTCCAAGTCTTCAACATTTAAAGCAAATAATCCATCATTGGCAACAAAAGCCTCATAGTGAGTTTCAGCAGAATTGCCATCACCTCCTGAAAAAGAATCACAGTTATTAGATTTTTCAGAAGACAGAAGAGCAGTGTTGTGATTATAAGAAAAGGATTTCTTTTTAGCATCAATCTCAGTCTCAAACACTCTTAAACTGTTATATAGATCATCCAATTCTATCTCATCAAGAGTGTCTTTAGTTCTCCACTGTGCAGCATAGACTGTCCATTCTTCTCCAAGAGATCTGAGAAACTTTCTGTTGACTTCATCTTGATCCAGATTGACCTTTGCACTTTCCAGTTCACTTATCAGTTTGTTGAACCTGTCAAAGATTTGAGTGAGGTTTTCATTCTTGCCACCAGAAAAGTTTTCATACTGCTGTTTCAAGAGGTCATTTTGATTTCTCTTGGTACTGGCATTACCAGCAAACCTCTTCTCTAAGGCATTCCAAAGAGAGTGAGCAGTATAAAACTTTTTGAACTGATGTTGATAAGCATTAGGAATGGCTATTTGTAATAATGTGAGTGCTTTCACTTCATTCATTCTAGCCTTCCTTTCAAGTTCAGTTTTTGGAGGAGTTTTGACTGGTTTTCCCTCATCATCAAGTTCTGGATCAACTACAGGAGGAAATTCAACAGCTTCCCATATGGCATAATCAATGAATTGAATATGCTGTTGAATCCTGAGTTTCCACATCTCAAACTCAGTGGGCTTGAGCATAGGCACTTTGAGTCCTTGCCCAGATCCACTGCTGCTATTTTCAAATTCCATTGTAAAAGATTAAAAATTTAAAAGAAAGTTTTTGACTTTGAAAAACAAAGAGTAACCTGGTTTGAAAAACCTGATTTGAACAACCTGGTTTGACAAACCTGGCTCTGATACCACTTGTTAGGATCTAAAATATGAATAACCAAGATTAACTGATTTGAAATTTATCAGAGTATAAATCAATAATCTTGCTTTGAATCAAAGTTTAATTAAGAAGTTTGCGGAATAACACTTAATTATTTTAACAAAAACTTTCAGAACCAATGAAGCATAAAACATAAGAAGTAATCAAGACTGTTTGTATTGCTGAATTCAATGATTACAATCACCTCTAATCTGTTTTGATTAGACGAAGAACACAGACTGTTCTTAGGGTTTTACAACCTTAGAGGCTTATGAAAACTTAATCAACAAAGCAATTACAGACTCAAAATATGCAGAAAAACTTCTATACAATAGAAAACCTATTCTGTCTATTTATATTGCTTTTTGGACTTGTTTCCTTGAAGGACTATGACTTCTCTGATAGTAGATATGCTGGAATCTTCATGTAGATATCGTTTCCTGAAAATCAGCACTTTCTGTTTATGAAACTGTTGAGCAGCTTGAATCTCTTGACAGCATGAACTGAGCAGCTTGAGTTGTTTTGCTCTGGCAGCTTGAACTTTTACACTGGCAGCTCGAGTTTCTTCAACTAGCAGCATGAACTTTGTATTTACATGAAAAATCTACTAACAGTCTGAGAAGTCTAACTAACAGCTTGAATGTACTTAAACTATTTCCCAACAGAGGCTGATGAATCAGATTTTGAAGAAGAAGAGATTGCTCCTTTAGTGACGAGGCAACGGGCCAAGCGTCATCGATTCATGCAAGGATCATCTTCTGTATCAACAGATCAACCAGAAATTCAGCAAACTCAAAACACTCAACCTCAAGAACCTCAAACATCCTTTCCACCACCACCACCTCAACATGAACCATATATTCCATCACCAATCCTTCCAACTCCGATTCAGTCAATTCCATCAACCTCATCATCATATGCCGACAATCAACGATTTCTGCAGCTTAAAGCTCGTGTTGACTTCCAGAATGTCCAAATCTTAAGCCTAACCCAGGCAATCGGTGAAATTCAGACGCATAATGCAAATCTTGATAAAGAGAATGCTGATTTGAAGAAGATTGTGGAACAAGTTCAGGAAGAGAATGTAGAGTTGAAGACGTTCGTCTGCGATCAGGCAGCTGAGATAAGGACGATGCGCTCCCTAATAGAGCAGTTAATGAAAAATTTACAGGCTCAGGGGGAGACGTCGTGCCGTGATCAGAATGTACAGAGGCCGAGAGATGATGATGATGAAGACAACCAAGGCAATGATCCCAGCCCTAAAAGTCAGAATGAGCCAGTAGATTTTTCTGCTGCTCAGACTGCTCAATCTCAGGGGGAGCCTAGTCTAGCAGGAGGAGAAGTAGGAGAAGCGAGTTCATCTAAGCCTACAGATTTTGAGATTAGTGAGATGATCGATGCTCTTATGGATCTTGATGATGATCCGATGGATTTAGGTTTTGATTGTGAAGATGAAGAGCTAGAAGAGGGTGAGTTTGTACTTGAAGAGATAGTTGACTGGCAATCAGATGACGAGGTATGTGCTGATGACGACGATGAAGCTGATGAGATCGTTGTACAGCAGAATCCTATCACTGATACATACGTGATAGATGGGAATGATATTGTTAACTTAGAAGTAGTGAATGCTGCGTTAAATGTTCAGCCATCAATAGAGGAACCTGCCAGAGAACTAACAAATGAAGAGAAGAGAAAATTGTGGTTCAGAGCTGAAAAGAAGGAGTTAGAGCTTAAAATGAAAATGAGGGTGCCGGGTACTGGGAAGTTGTCTGCACGCATATTAAGCTGGTTCTTTGATCGAGAACTGCAGCTATTCATAATTAAGAGGAAAGACGGGCTCTAGTACCTGAGACGAACACTGAAAGCTTTCAATTCACTGCCAAAGATCGAGATCACAGCGTTAGCATGGAAAGATCTGATTAATATTGGCAATGATCCCTACGCAGACGTAATTGCAAGAATCATAAGAAAAGAGGGAAGATCAAGGAAGTTTGAGCGACTGAATCCAAGGGTTGGAAAAAGAGTAGAAGATCCTTCACGTATTGATCCTCTAACTGGGCGACCTTGGATGAGGATCCATTACAAACCAGTAAGATGTCTTAGGAAGGTGCCTCTCAAGCCTATGCCACAGAATGTCTTGAAGAATCTGCATTGGTGGTATGCTGAGACTGAGACTGGAGAAGCGGTCATGGAGGACTTTGAAGAAAAAGTTATTCTTAGAGTTTACGATCCTCTTCACCTGGTAAACCTTTCTAGAGATGATCTTCATATTTTGCATGCTTGTAAGATTTCTAGTGATGCTCATATGGATAGCGAAGCTAGGAAATATGAGAATGTAGTCAAAGTATGTGTTAAAAAAGGCTTGTATGCTGGAAGTAGTTTGAATAAATAATAAACAAAGTTCTTAATCAAATGTGTGAATTATTAGAAGCTATCGTCAAGGGGGAATCTGTTGGTACATCCTGTGTGACGATAGCAGTCTAAGTGATCCTACATTGTGATTCTAGCAAGTGTTTGTTATATATGTTTATATATGGTTGATAGTTATTATTGCATGTGTGTTTGAACTTGATGTAACGTATTACAAGAAGTTCAAACATAAAGATCAAAGATAAAATCAATCATAAGGTAAAATCATAAGTTTCAATACTAAGTTAAGTATGTGAAATACTAGATTCGAATTATATAAGGGTTGACATTCGAATCTGTGATAGATTCGAATGTGGGACTAGATTCGAATGAAGGCAGATTTGAGAGTGTTAGTGAGGGCAAACTCGAATGGGCCTTCGGCCAGATTCGAGTTTGGCCCATAACAGACTCGAATTAGCCTCTATAATTAGGGATAGACTTGAAATATTATTAGACTTTTTGCAGAATTCGTGAGTGATTAAGCAAAAGGCGATCTCGAGTTTATCATCAGTGTTAGTGCCGTTTCGGAGAGAATCAGTTTGTAGGATCGTTCGTGTGTCGTTCGTTCAGCTTCTAATAGTCTCCGTGTTTCATGTGTGAGAGTTGTTTCCGTCTACCCATGAACGAGGATTCCGCACTCGTTGACGGTTCCGCGTCTAGATAGATCTCGTAGTGGTAGACCTTACATCAAGTCTCCGCTTCAAATTGTCATGGCATGTTAACTGTTAAATCTATAATCTCACTAAGCACCGCTTACAATTGTTGTTGAATCTTTTTACAGGAAAGTTCAAAGGAAAAAGTCCAGCTGAACTCAGTCCTTAGGATCTGAGCGCCTGAATTTGAAGTCACTAGACCACTACTTCAACTGAAATCGGCATCGAATAAATTGATTATGGTGGTGTTTTGGGTAGAAGAAATGACATGTATTGTGATTATGTACTAGATTAGTGTCCTTGTGCCCTTTATAGTTTACTTTTAAACTTTAATAGTCTTGTTTTAAACTTATTGTAAAATAATCCTAATTACTGTAATGACTTAATTCCGCATTTTATTAATTCTATCTTAGTTGGGATTGATGTTGTATTGCTCCTTGGGACCTAGTCATTCAGGACTGCCCCGTAAGGGGAGGTCTTGACATCCTGACTCAATTGGTGGTCTTTGGAAGCACCACTTCTTTCAAATTTTCCCATATGCACTAGGCAAGTTGTAGTGTTTATTGAATGCTATTCCATGAAAGAGACATAGACAATGTATTCTTCCTCGGTCTATACCAATGTGCTTCGAGGTCATACATCTGTTGATAATGCCAAACAGTGTATACCACTCTGATAAAATCATGACAGAGTTGTTCGTCAGATACAAAGTCTTCAAAATCAGGCAGCTCTGAAAAATTAACAGTATCTATGCGTCTCGGTAGGAATAGGTTATGACGCAATCTGGCTAGAGTGATTTTTGCTTTGTATTGGTCAAGGGTGACCTTAAAGTTATGATCACCTTTAGCAGGCACAAATTTGATTGTGTGCCAAAACTGATGTAAGTAGACCAGAGGAATGGAAGGTTTATATTTCAAAAGGTAACCGAGAGGGTGACCTTTTAAGATTTCCACAATCACTGGATGGCTAACTTTTATTGAATTTGGGTCGAACCGGTGATTGTTATCGAGTAAGGTTATGCAGTGTTTGGATTTAATAAGTTGGGTTTCAGGGATTGGGGATGATGGTGATGGTCTTGTAACTGATGCTGATTTGATAGGTTTGGACACAAGAGTGTGATTTAAAGAAGAATGTGAGTCTGAAGAGTTTGATTATGGGTGGGGGTTTGGGATGCCATTTGTTACCTGTAAGAATAACACACATGTTAGATGTACCAGATAAACAAACTAAATCCTACAGATAGAGAAATAGAACATTTAACAAGAAATTAGAAAAATATGTATTACATTGTTTAAAGCATCTGGATTCCAGACAATAATATTAAAATATTATTGTTAGGACTACAAAGTCAATTGTTAAGAAACCAATGTTTATGAAACACAAACTATAAAAATTTATCTTGAAAAATGTAAAATTTCTGTGAAAAATTAGAACTCTGTACCATTATCAGATCTAATGGTCTGGACAGAAAGCTGCAACTGAACTTGTATTTTGCGTATGAAGTCAATTATTATCTCAGTGGCTTCAGACTTGGATCTCAGGAAGTACACCCGTGTGTATCTTCAATAATCATCTACTATCACCAACACATATTTCTTCTTATTGATACTTTGTACTCGCATAGGCCAGCACAAATCAATATGAAGTAGCTCCAATGGCCTAGTTGAAGAGTGTTCAATTTTTAATTTGTGTGAAGCCCTCACCATCTTTCCCTTTTTCACATGCTGCACACAACTGCTCCTTTTAAAATCGGAGAGTCGGTAGACCTTTTACTAAACCACCTTTTGCAAGGTTGGTCAGTTCTTTGAAGTTCAAATGAGATAGACGGCGATGCCACAACCAGGATTCTTTTGATGTTGCCTTTGGCAGTAAGTAGACATCTTTCTAAAAATTAATGTTTGCAAAGTCTATGGAGTACAATTTTTTTTCCTAGTTCCAGCTCAGATTTCCTTCCCTTCCCCAGATCTTATGCTACACCTATTTTCCTTGAAATTGACTTGCAACCCTTTTTCGCACAGTTGGTCAATGCGAAACAGATTGTGGCTAAGACCATTTACATAAAATACCTTCTGAATGGTAATCTTGTCGTATTCCAGACTTCCATAGCCTTTGATCGGACAGAACTGATCGTTTCCAAATCTGACCGTCCCACAGAATTTGTCCAAAAAATTTGATAGGGTGTATCGCTGTCCGGTCATGTGCTTGGAACATCCGGAGTCAAGGTACCACACATGATTTACCTACAAGACGAAGCAAAAAATGAGGTACCCACTTATAGTTGGGTACTTTGGATTTCGGTAAAGCATGTGGTATTTCTTCAGGTAGATTAACAGATAATTTCTTTGTCTTTGGAACCCACTTTCTAACAGTCTTTTTGGGTATCCATTTTTGTATAGTTCTTTTTGGAACTGATTTTGAAACTTGTTTCTTTGGATCCCTTTTCTATTTAAAAATGGGAACTTTGTTCTTTGCTCCCTATACAAACATATCAGAATTATGCAATGATTTTAAATTCAACGCATGGCATTTAGCAGAATTAAACGATAAAAGTTCAGTACGAGAGATTTGAACATTGTTTAACAGTTGATTTATTACAGACAGAATTCTCTACGGATCTAATCCTATCTGTAATAGTAGAAATCTTCGCTCTCCACTCCTTTCTAAAACTCTTTTTTTCCTTTTCCATTTCCTTCTTTCGCCATTGCTTCGATGTTTGACGGGCCATCGTTGTGACCCACAGACTTAGTCCTTAAATCCATTATTTAGCTAGAGAAGTAAGGGTTGAATCCACAGGGAGTGTGGTCGTAATTAAGATTAGGTTATTAGCCTTATAAGTTTATTGAAAGCATTTAAATTGTGAATTTGTGGGTTTGAATGATTTGTTTAGAGTAATGGTTTGCTATTGCCTTGTAACTAAAATTAAGGATGAAGTAACTAACGAAGAAGATAAACAATCAAGAGACGAATAACCATTCACGGAATCACCACGGCATAAGTATTACTCACTATAATTTCATGCAACGATCACATAGACATAATCAACTGCGACTAAATTAATCAAACGTGTTTTAACCAATAACTCTCGGCATAGCGTATGCAACATTAATACTCGTCTTAATCCCTAAACTAATGGACTCTGCATGAATAATAACACCACGATAAACTATGTTGCTTTTACCAATCGCAACACATAATCATAAGCATACCCAAATGTTTATCAAGCTAGCCTTCATACTAATGCATTAAAATTCTTAACATGTAAATTGAAGATGTTTTCAGTTAAAATATACATCTCTTAGAATTTATATAATGTATCTCACTTTTGAAAATACCCTTTTAGCTCAAGGTTACGATACCTAAAACATGTGGGTCTTCCGACCATCTTTTTCCTCTTTACATGTGACAATTTTTTATTTTTTTTTCTAAAACCATGCTTCTATCTGTTTTCTTTTCAAACTAGATTAGCTAGATGGTCCATGTAACGAGATTTCGGTCAACCACTCCCAAACCAATTGGTTAAAGGGGATTAGGCATGAACGGTACCCCTATGGACTTAGTTTCCCGAACCATCTAGACTACAATTAACTCACTTTTGAGGCTAAAACATGATTAAGTTCTCCCCCTTATTGCATGGGTTGAAAAAATCTTTTGACACATTACTTATATTTAAGCCCAAATAAATTTTAACGTACTTGAATTCATTTTACATGGAAAAAGTTTAAATTATTACTACGATTCTTTTCTTAATTATAAGATATCCTGTCACCACTAGCCAATTCACTCGCACATGTATTTTCTAAGTATCATCATGTTCCATGGCCTGATTGGAAAACAAGACTCAAATGGGGAAGAAATGACAGGCTATATAAATATTATAAACTCTAAAAAGGACTCGGTTAAGACTAAAAACAAATAAAAATTACGATATACAAATTAAATGCATAACAGAAATAAATAAAATAAAAGACAGAAAAATAAAGAATAAGGAAGGATAGTACCCGATCATTCAAATGGAGGAGGTGGCGGAGGAGGACCGAAGACGCTGTTGAAGAAGTCGGTATACGGGTTCTGGCCATATATGAACTGTGCAGTCGGCGGAACCAAGTGAGGAGGCATCGGGTCTGGCAGGTCCTGCCTGCCATGCGCCAGATAGCGCTGATAATTATCTACGGCAGGGTTATAGGCCTGGTAGTCTGGCATCGAGTAATCCGCATAAGACTGATATGGCATACCGGCTACGGAGTCCTCGTGATGTCGGACTCCCTCCCAATACGCCCAGTCATGGTGCTGGTAGAAGGCATTTTGGTATGCCAGGGCTCTCTGGCCATCCTGTAACTGATCTACCCGACCCGCTAAGTGATCGACCCTGTCATAAATATGGGTCATACGCCCATTCATCACATCTAGTCTCTGGGTTACATCCTCTCGGAACTCACCCTGTCCCACTGCTATATCCTCTATCCGCCTCATCATGCGGTCAAAATCAAAACTGTCATTACCTTGACTGCGCGAGGTAGACGCACCTAGGTTCGGGTCAGCATGCCGAACTCCCGCCTCATTGGCGGCCTTCTCCTCTCTCTCTCTCTCTCTCTCTCCTCTCATCCTCAGTGTAGTCCTCGATATACGACTCATTTGTCTCTTTGTCGAATATCTCAAACCCTTCGTCAACTTCCCTAAAAATCAAGGTAGGGAACATGGCGGCCATAATGAACGTTGCCGAAATGGGGGATAACAAGGAATTGGGCAAAAGTGAGCCCATCCTCCCAAGGAACTTGGAGATCAACCAAGCATGGGGGATGATCGTCCTCTCTCTCGTATCGTACATAGCCCATAAATCATTCATAATTGTCCACGCAAAGGATAGTCTGAGCATACCCTTAAGAAGGGCGTGAAGGACTGTAATATCCCTATGCCTGACTTTGGTCAGGTCGCTATCACGAGGCAAGATGTTGTTCACAATAATCTTGTGAAGCACCTTACACCTCGGAGACAAAGCCTTTCGGCTGTAGGAAGTGGAGGACTCAGACTCCAAAATGGATGGAAGAAAGACTCTATTAACCTGATCTGTCCACTCCCCTGACCAAGTCATATCAGTGAAGGCCAATAGGGCCTCATTCCTATACTCGTGCCCCTGCTGGTTAGACCCTTCGTAGCCTACCCTAGTATCTAAATTAAATAATTGGCGAAGGATTTGTGCATCCATCGCCACGTCCCTACCATGGACGGTACCTATCAACCTAAAGTCGTTCGGTGAACGAATTGTCTCACTCCGTAGGGTAGACATCCACTCGACTACATTGGCCTGATAAATATCATGGCTGCCCAACTCAAGTACACTTTCCCACCCTAAATAGTCAAAAAGGTATGGGATTCCGTAGTCCTCAAAATCACTCCTCTTAACACTCTTTTCAGTTAACACTTTATTTGAATATTTCTTACACAAAACCAAGTGTGTTCTAATGTATTCGGGGTGTTGGGATAATAGGAGGTTTGGAGACCAATCTATCGGGACATCAACATTTTGAGTTCGTTGTCTCGTTCTCCTTGACATCTATAATTTGTGCCAACCAACCATAATATGTATGAGATAAATTAAGTAATGTAACCTATAATTGCAAATTACACAATTACGCTTACTTAAAAGATACATTTATATATAGTCTATAATTTGTCATTATTTCAAGCACTAAACATTTATCATATTTTAATAAAAACTATTTAGCACATAAAATTAATTTTTATGCTAATCAGCCAAGTTTTATGATTTTAATAATATATGCACATTTTGGCAACCAACTTTTCAAATTCAAATTAAATTCTAGAAATTAACCATGACAAATTAACAAACTTAACAAATAAACTCATATATCATAAAACATATATCAATGTTATTATCAAATTCATGCAATTTCACATACTTAGACTCTAAAAAGTCAAAATCACCATGAAAACTCCATGGATGACCATGAAGCTCAAGCTTTTATTTTTGCTCAAAAAGTATGGAATAAGTTGCAATAACTTAATAAAAAAAACTAACCTTTGTGATTGGAATCTTAACTTGGTACAAATCTAGCTTTTTTCTTCTCCACTTTCTCTACCCAAAAAATCTTCAAAATGGATGAAACTACCCACAAAGAGGTGATTTCTAGCCTAGATCTTGGATATTTATGAAAATGTAGGTGTTTGAAGCTTAAATTTGCAAATTTTGGGCACAAAAGTAGGGACGCAGGGCAAGCGCAGGCCTGCACCCCCCTGCGCCCAACTCTGCTAAAATTCCATTTTTTTACTGTTTTGGTACGCGGGGCTATAAATCTTTTTGATTTTTGATATAGAATGTAGTCTAAAATTTTTTGTGAGGACTAAATTAATTAATTATATTTATCGTTATAACCTACCCTTCCCAACTTAGACTTTTGTGACGTCCTCGTCACATCAAAATTAATTCATCGGTTAAGATAGAAAGATAGATCGGTACATATTCCTTATTCATAATAATTAAGATTAAACAAACAAATAATAAACAAACAAAATTCAACTTTTATAATTTCAACTTAAAAAAATATCACACTTTCAAAACAAAAAATAAAAAATAAAGTACTATTACAATCCAAATAAACGTTAATAATCAAACCGAACAACATAAACCACCACATCGGAATTAATTCAAACCATACTTAATGTATAGAACGCGTAATTAAAATTAATATTCAAATAATTATAAAATCATCATTCGTCCGGAGGTGTGACAATCTCTTCCAACTCTCCGACAGTGATTTGATGATTGGTGAGCCAGTCTGAGTGCGTGTTAAACAGTTGATCATTCTTCTTTTGATTTTCCGAAGCATTTGGATTTCCTTAATCAATATATTGTTCGCATTTACTAAATCTCCAATTGTCTCCTTCCACTTGTGCACTTGATCCCAAACGAGATCAACGGTCTCGACCCTCTTCCATGGCCTCTGATCATCTTCATCAACTTCCATTCGGGCTTTTCTTTTATTATTCTGTCTTTCAGGTACAGGTTCTTGGGCTTTGAAAGGGATTTGGGTCACTTTAGCAGACTTTGGACGACGGATTTGGAAACCTCTCTCGGTACATTCAAAAACTAGCCCTACCATCGTAAACCTTGTAAACCATGTGGTATTTAGGTTAAGGATCTGTATGGGCAAATCCTCAGACACAACCTTTTTTATCACGAATAATTCGGTTAACATTCTACAATGAGGGTAACTTATCCCTTGGCCTAAGACATGACATTCCCACAAATTTTGCATAATAATGTACCCTAAGGATATTGTCGGGTGTCCAGTCATTAATGCGTGCACTACTAGAATTTCTTGTGGTTTCACATATGTGGTGTCTTGATGACATGGAAGTATGTTAAAGATAACAAACTTCCACATAACTTTGGATAATGGGCATAAATCACCTCTATTGAAGGCGGTGTAGGTCCGGGCACTTCTATTCGAAATACCAAAAACAGTTCCTGTCATTTGATCCCATTGATTAGTCCATTTGTTAACTGTACGCATTCTATCCCCCTGGGTATTAGACAATGTCCAGAACTCCATAGGACGAGGTGTTTCAGTGTCAATTAAGAATTCTTCATATAACTTTTCTCTAGAGATTAACACCTCTTTGTTTCCTACCCACTAGTTCAAAATCATGTTCCTCAGACCTCTCAATCTACGCATTGTGCCGAGCCACTGTTGGATTAAACTAGTATGAATATACGGAAGTTCCCATTGTATGGCTTTAGCCCATCCTAGCCTTTCAAAACACTCTAATATTTCAAAATTATCAAAGTCAGACTCTTTTAGGGTAAGCTCTATGAGAAACCTAGGGGGTTTACCATTGTTAGTGTTTGGTGGAATTTCAGGGAACTCCACATTGATTGAGTGGTTTTTCGAAACGAACATCCCTGGGGTCGTGGGTTCTCATCCTAGGTTTTTGGGAAATTCCAGGACGGTTACCGTTTGCATGGAACTGGGTTGACATCTAAAAATAACGCAAATACAAAGGATTAAAATTGTGGGGTTTTTACGCAAATGATGCATGATTATGTTTAACACTCTTTTTCAATAATAAACAAACTAATCCTAAGTCTCACAACAATGTGAGCCCAATCTAACCCTATCAAATGCATGAGCTTTAGTCATAAATAATCAATGAAAACGTAACTTTTTACGACAAAAAGTTTATAAACTATGATAAATACGGAAAATGCATAACTTTTACAAAAGTTTTGCAAAAATAATTTTATATTAATTAAATGAATATTTGAAAATTATTAATAACTTTTTTTTTTTATAAAAACCATGTAACTCCCAAAAACTCAACCCATGCATGCATGATGAAACTTTATGAAAGTAGGGTAGAATGAAGTTTAAGGGATTATAGGGAGTATACCTTGCTAGAAATTGAGAAGAACTAACGTCAGATTGAAGATTTAACGTGAAAAAGATGAATTTTCGAAGGTTTTTAGGCTTAGAAATCGAGATCCGCCGTTTCAGTAACTAGAATTAGGGTTTTGGAGTTATGGGGACGATCATTACCATTTTTATAAGATTTTGAGCGCGTCCGGCCGCAGGGCAAGCACAGGCCTGCGCCTGGGCCTCTGGATTCGCGATTTGGGCTGTGCACTGGTCTTGGAACCCTAATTCTCTAATTTTTTTAATTTTTACGGGTATTCTCCCCAACTAACGTTCTTATTATCGGGTTAAAATAATTCTGCTACGTGCTTAAATTTTTTATTTTCTGATGCGGGGTCTTATTATTTAATTTAAATACTAATTTCTAAACACAACCAAGTTCAGGAGGATGAATCCTCCCCAACTTAATTGGGTACACACAATTAAGCAAATAAGCACACTTAAAATAATTAAATTTAGATAATCAAAATACTCTGGGTTGCCTTCCAGAAAGCGCTAAGTTTTACGTCTTCAGCCAGACGTACTGCTCCTAAACTAATTAATTAGCCATAGGATCTTGTAACTTGATAAGTTTATATACTAACATATCGTTGGTGGCCCATAGAACATATAATTTAAGTCTATATCCGTTTACTTTAAATGGCTCACCACCTTTCGGGTCCTGTATTTCTACCGCACCGTGTGGGTAGGTATTCGTTACAATATATGGACCTGTCCATTTACTTTTTAATTTACCGGGAAATAATCTAAGTCTTGCGTTAAATAACCAAACTTTATTTCCTTTGGTAAATATTTTATTTTTAATCATTCTATCGTGGAAAACCTTAGGGGGCGTTTGGTTCGCGGATTTTCTGGGATTTGCATTTAAAATCCTGTGTTTGGTTCGCAGATTTCAGTAAGGATTTAAAATCCAAGGATTTCTTAAATTCCTCCCTTCCTTTTTATTTAAAATCCCAGCCTCCCCCCTAGGATTTTAAATCACAGTTACCTTGCACTTTTCAGATTAACAAATTTTTTCTATAAGATAATGCAAATTCTTTGACAAAATCCTGACAAATGCAAATCCTGCATAATGCAAATCCTTTACAAAATGCAAATCCCAGATAAAAAAATCTGCAAACCAAACGCCCCCTTAGTTTTCTCTTTATAAATTCTAGCGCTTTCGTAGGATTCTCTACGAATTTCTTCCAGTTCATTTAATTGGAATTTCCTATCAACACCGACATCATGTAAATTAAAATTAGTGTTTTTGATTGCCCATAGAGCTCGGTGTTCTAATTCAACTGGGAGATGACAAAGCTTGCCATACATAAGTCTATATGGGGACATACCGATTGGTGTTTTAAATGCGGTTCTGTATGCCCATAGAGCATCCTGTAATTTTTGAGACCAATCTTTACGATCTGGTTTGACAGTTTTTTCAAGGATTCTCTTGATCTCTCTATTAGAGATCTCGACTTGTCCGCTTGTTTGCGGATGATAAGGCGTTGCTATTCTATGGTTAACTCCATACTGTTTAAGGAGTTTAGAAAAATGCTGATTGTTAAAATGTGACCCTCCGTCACTGATCATAGCCCTTGGAATACCGTGTCGTGCTAAAATATTTCTTTTAACAAATTTGCACACAACCCGGTTATCATTAGTGCCTGTTGCTTCTGCTTCCACCCATTTGAAAACATAATCTACTGCAACTAAGATGTCCTCATATCCAAATGATTTAGGGAATGGTCCCATAAAATCAATGCCCCACATCAAATATTTTGACGATTAATATCGGGGTCATAGGCATTTCATCCCTTTTCGCGATGCCACTAGTTTGCTGGCATCTTGTGCACCCCATAACAAACTCGTAGGCATCCTTAAATATTGTGGGCCAGAAAACCCACACTGCAATATTTAGTAGCCAGTTTTCTTTGCACTGAAATGGCTACCGCATGCATATGCATGGTACTGTTTAAGAATATCTTCGTGTTCCGAGTTAGGGACACATCATCTTATAATTTGATCTGCTCCTATTTTAAATAGATGAGGCTCATCCCAAATGTATTGCCTTGCTTGAGCATAGAAATATTTTCTTTGTTGTGAGTTCCAGTGCTCTGGCAATCTTCCTGTTACGAAATAGTTAACTAGATTCGCAAACCATGGAATTTTAGATACAGATAATAATTGCTCATTAGGGAAGGAGTCCCTGATTTGATCAGTTGAGTTTGTTGGGATTAATTGAAGCCTTGATAAATGATCGGCAACAACATTTTCTGTGCCTTTTTATCTTTAATTTCTAAGTCAAACTCTTGTAATAGAAGGATCTATCGAATCAATCTAGGCTTGGCATCCTTCTTTGCCAATAAATGTCTTAAAGCACTGTGGTCAGAGTACACAATTACTTTTTCCCCGCAAATATAGGATCTGAACTTATCTAGGGCAAACACTACATCTAATAGCTCTTTTTCCATAGTAGTGTAATTGATTTGTGCCCCATTAAAGGTTTTACTTGCGTACTAAATGACCACTGGCTTTTTCTCAAATCTTTGTCCTAAAACAGCACCAACTGCATAATCACTCGTATCGCACATGATCTCAATTGATTGAGACCAATCCGGAGATTGCAGAATTGACGCTTCGGTTAATTTTGATTTAAGCTTCTCAAATGTTTTCATACAAGCATCATCAAAATTAAACTCGATATCTTTTGAGAGAAGATTGCATAACGGTCTTGAGATTTCACTGAAATCTTTAATAAATCGCCGATAAAAGCCAGCGTGGCCTAAGAATGATATTATTCCTTTAACGTTGGTAGGGGGTGGAAGTGAGGATATTAATTGAACTTTTTCTTTATCTAAGACTACCCCTTCCTTTACCATAAAATGGCTTTTCTCCCAACTTAGCACTAAGTTGGTTTCAGTGCATCTCTTTAGGAATTTTTCTAAATGTTCCGGACAATCTTCAAATGTTTTATCAAATATGGAGAAATCATCCATAAATATTTCAAGAGAACCACCCACCATATCTAAAAAGATAGCCGTCATACATCGCTGAAATGTGGCGGGTGCATTACATAGTCCAAATGGCATCCTTCGGTAGGCAAAAGTGCCATAGGGACAAGTAAATGTAGTTTTCTCTTGATCCTCTGGATGGATTGGGATTTGATTGTAACTAGAATATCCATCAAGGAAACAGTAAAACTTCTGTCCTGCTAATTTTTCCACTATATTATCTATAAACGGTAGCGGAAAATGATCTTTTGAAGTAGCAACATTAAGTTTTCTGTAATCTATACAAACTCTCCACCCGGTTACAGGGCGAGTAGTTAACTTCTCTCCTTCTTTAGTATTAATGACTGTAATTCCCGATTTCTTGGGTACAGTTTGGGTTGGACTTACCCACTTACTATCAGATATAAGATATATAATTCCAGCGTCCAACCATTTTAATACTTCCTTCTTAACTACCTCTCTTAAATTAGGATTCAACCTCCTTTGTGCATCCCGAGCTGGTTTAGCTTCTGGATCAGTAATGATTCAATGCATACACAAAGTGTGACTGATTCCTTTTAAATCAACTATCATCCATCCTACTGTTTCTTTATTTTTGACTAACACCTGCAGTAGAGCTTTTTCTTGCTCTTCAGTCAGATCTGATGAAATTATGACAGGCAACGTGTCATTCTGACCTAGAAAAGCATATTTCAAATGAGACGGCAGCTCCTTCAATTCTAGAACAGGTGGTTGCTCTATTGAAGGTTTGGCTGACTTAGGTAAATCAGTAGGTAATTTTTCAGTCCTATGGGTCCACGGTGGTTGTTTTGACTCTAGTGTGGATTCCATGACTACTTCTAACTCATCACACTCAATATGATTTAACTTGGCTATCTTATTCTCAGCAAAGAATAACTCAGTAGTATTTTTGGTGTTGATTAACGAATTATGCTGCTGCGCAAGTTCGTCCACCATGTCTATAAGATAACATTTTGAATCAATAGCAGAGACACTTGAAGCATTAAACACATTCAGTCTTAATTTTCTATTACAAAAGGCAATATCCACTGCTCTTGTCCTACAATTAATTTGTGCATTAATCGTGGCTAAGAAAGGTATGCCTAGGATAATAGCCGGTTGATTATCTCCTATTAAACTTTCAGTGTCCAATACTAGGAAGTCAACTGGATAGTAAAAATCTTCAACTTTTACTATGACATCTGATAAAATACCTCTTGGGCACTTGGTTGACCGATCTGCCAGTTGTAAGATAATATAAGTTGTCTGTAACTAACCTAGATCATGTTTATCAAATAGGTTTCCAGGTAAAATATTAACACTAGCTCCAAGATCAAGCAGTGCCTTCTTAATCTGCACATTGCCTATTGTCACTGGAATCAATGGTGAT
>JAANYP010001802.1:0-43707 GCA_020465985.1 Centrapalus pauciflorus
TTGGTTTAGCAAAGAAGAGTTCATACTGTCTAACAAGATTGTTGATCCTGTTGTCCAGTGTGATTGTGGATCCATCATAGACGGTACACAAAGTATCCCACATCTCCTTTGCTGTCTTCATTTTCTCAACCTGCTTGAACACATCATCAGGGAGAGGAATGACCAGGTTGTTTCTGGCCTTTGCATCCAGAGCCACCAGTCTCCTTGGTCTTCATCAGACCATTGAGCTTTTAGCTTTCTCATAGGTCCCTGATTTCAGGCAGCAGCTCCTTCAACCGCTGGAGTTTATGGTAGTAATACAGAGGTTGGCACATGGGAACCCTCCATTACTAATCTCTGGTAGTTGTAACATCAGATTCTCTTAAATAGAGCATCATTTCTGACTTCGCAACGCAGAGAAGTTTTGATGATTTAAATTTGGAGGTTTGGCCCATAGAGCCATTGTCCATAGTAAGAAGAATTTGCAGCACTGTTGTCCATGGAAACTTGGGAGAATGAGAGATCTAGAATGACACAAACTCTAAACTGCTCTGATACCAGTTGTAGGTCCCGAGAGGTTCCCAAAGTATATAGCTTTAAGCTGTAGAGGGGGGTGAATACAGCAATTTAAAAACTACACACTATTTTCTCAATGTTTGTATGTATTATCAACAATTTGTTAATTACAAACAAGCTTGAATGCGGAATAGTTCAAGCTGAGATGACAGATACAACAGTATGTTCACTAGTCTAAGACAAACTCAAACTAGTATACAATGAATACACTCACTAAGAAGCACTCACTGTGTTTACAAGACTTAAGGGAACAGCTTATGTAAAACAGCTTAGACACACAGATACTGATTTACACAGAAGGCTTGCATGCATGAAAATCAAACTTGCGCACGTTCAACTCTTGGGTTTCAGCACTTAGCTTTCTTCACTCCTCTTTCTGTCCTTAGAAGCTTCCTTTTATACTCACTTAGAGGATCTAAGAGAAACATCTTCATTGGACGGAATGAAAAAGGAGAAGTCTTGTTGAAAAGACAACATAACCTTTTCTGCACTTTTCTGAAAAGCAGACTTGTCTTCACATGTGCAGAACTTTTGTCTTTTTACTTTATCTACTGTTGCATTGCCTTTAACTAATTTAGGAATGTCAACTTTGCGTCTTTCTTCCTTGTAAAGGCCTATTTTGATATAAGAAAAAGGTCTGTCACCCTTTTTCAAATAACCTTTTGTCTTCATGTTACAGAACAGTGTGGGCAGGCTGAGCAGTTCTGTTTTCCACTTTGTCTTCGACTTTGTAAACTGATCTTGTAGTAAAAAATAATACATGATGACTTGGAAACATATTCCATAAAGTGTTTAGCCTGTTCACAAAGAACAGGTTCTGTTCACAAAGAACAAAACACTTTAAAAGTGCCCAAGCTGCTCACCAGTGTAGAGCAGCGTAGACAGTTTATGTCCAGCCTGTTCAGCAGACAGAGCAGCTTGGACAAATTGTCTTAGTTGCAACACATGCAACATATAGAACAGCTTTAGACTGATATTGCAAATCATTTTCAGGTTTCAATAAGGCATATAACAGGCCTTAAATTCAACCTTCAAATGCATCAACAGGTTTGATTATAAAATCTCCCCCTCAGATGTAGAACAGGTTTGACTGAGGCCTTTTTGTGCCTAACACATCTTCTTCATGAACTTTGAGCTGATGATACCCAGATCTAAGATCGATCTTCGAGAAGTAACTAGCTCCCTGAAGCTGGTCGAAAAGATCGTCTATTCTGGGCAACGGATATTTGTTCTTTATTGTTACCTTGTTCAACTCCCTATAATCGATGCACATCCGGAGAGTCCCATCTTTCTTCTTAACGAAAAGAACAGGAGCTCCCCAGGGAGATGAACTTGGTCGTATGAGTCCCTTATCTAGAAATTCTTGCAATTGCTTCATCATTTCTTGCATCTCTGCAGGTGCAAGTCTATAAGGGGCTCGAGCAATTGGTGCCGCGCCGGGCACTAAATCAATTCTGAACTCCACCTGACGGTCTGGCGGGAGTCCAGAGATGTCCTCGGGAAAGACATCGGGAAACTCGGAGGCTATCGGAACCTCGGCTAATGCTTTCTTCTCAGACTTAGCATCTATCGCATATGCTAAGTATGACACGCAACCCTTAGCTATATGTTTCCTAGCTTTGACTACAGAAATTAAGCATATATCACCTGTCTTTCTATCACCGTAGATGCAAATGTTGCGGCCATCCGGAGTAGTCAGCTTTATTAACTTCTTCTTGCAGACAATGTTGGCGTCATGATGATCAAGCCAATCCATACCCACGATAACGTCGAACTCGTGAAAATCCATTGGAATAAGATCAAATTGAAATGTGCAGTTGTCGAGCAGAATGATGCAATCACGGTAAATCTTATCGGTAGACACACTTACATTACTAGCCGTTTCAATATCAAAGGTAACAGGTAGAGTAGTCGGTGCAATTCCAAGTTTAGATGCAAATGAATTTGATATGAAGGAACGGTTGGCTCCTGAATCAAAAATAACTCTAGCAGGTACGGAGTTAACGAGAAACATACCAGATACCACATCTGGTATTTACTTTGCTTGCTCGGCCGTTATCTGGAATGCGCGATTCTGACTCCGAGCTGGCTCGTTACGGCGATTAGAACCTCCTCGCGATGTGCTATGTCGGGCCGGTTGATTTTATCTTTGTTGTTGTTGTTGATATTGTTGCTGAGGTCGGTGTTGCTGCTGCTGCAATCGCGGATGATGCTCTGCACTCGGGTAAATTATGCTGAACGGATGCGTACATGCATGCTCATTATGTCCAGGGCGTAAACAGTTGTTGCAAACTTTAACCTTGTTAGGACATTCTTCACTGCTATGTCCTATTTCGTTGCATACATAGCACCTCACATCATTAGGGTTACAACGCCCAATGTGTGACTTCTGGCAGCGGCGACACTGCCTCGGCTCAGAATGTACAGCATAAGATCGAGTTTGCTGTGCCGGAGGTGAGCTGAACTGTCGGTACTGAGACTGCTGTGGCTGAGAATATCTGGATGAAGATCCAGAATAGCTTCCAGTGCGCGATTTCTTGGGCGGTGATGGACATGTAGGGTTCATAGATGAAGCAGGAACTCCTCCAGCTCGAATAAAATCCTGCTCGAGAATTCGAGCAGCTTCAACACAATCAGTATAGTTGGTATTTCCTCGGTGCTTCAAGAACTTCTGGTATTCGGGATGCAGACCCATCAGAAAACGGTCGATCTTTCGCTCTTCAGTAGCGACTTGATAGTCAGACAGCAAGCTCAGTCGGGTGAATTCAATCTCATACTCAGTCACCGATTTGGTTCCCTGAGTAAGAGACATCAGCTTCTCTTCCAAACGCTTCTTTTCATCAGCTGGGCAGTACTGACGAAAGAAGATAACTTTGAATTCATCCCAAGATAGGGACTTAATCCAGTTGGCTCCGTGCATGTTCTCCTGAGACCTCCACCACATGACAGCGCCTCCCTCGAACAATGTAGTAGCAAAGCTGACCTTGGATTCTTCAGCGTAGTCACTAATGAGAAAAATCCGCTCGATGCCAGTGATCCACTCAAGTGCTTCAATCGAATTTGCAGCACCCTTGAAGGGTTGAGCTCCACAAGCTTTGAAATAACGAAAGTTGCAGCCCTTAGGAGGGACTACAGGGGCTTCCTCCTCGTCGGTGTCGTCGTTGTGGCGTCCAGTGTCATCATGTTGTTGTTTCCTACGCTCTTCTCTGCGCTTAGTTTCGGCTTCATCACGAGCACGAAACTGTTCTTGCAAGAACTTAGCTTGACGCTCGTTGATCTCGTTAAGCATAGTTTGCATAATTTGCATGATCTGTTCAGGAGTGAGTCCACCTCCAGCTCCTTCACCAGATCCAGACATGTTCTGAAATTATATAAATAATACTTGCATAAGAATAGGCATAACTCCTATTCTACCCCATTTCCCAATTCCTAAAGCAAAGTCAAAGCCTATCTTAGGTCAAGTTAAAGCCTAGACATTCGAAGCTAATATCTTTGCTTAAAAGTTTGAGTCCAAGTGTTATTGCTAACACTTGAATCCCTCAAACCAATGCGCTCTGATACCATCCTGTCACATCCTTGCTTTAAAACATGCTTGCTTATCCCAGGAATAATAATAAATGCATAAAGCTAAATAAAACATTACAATAAGTCTTGCACTACACGTGCTACAAGGTTACAGTATTAAGTTGCTAAAAACATCACAATTAAAATAAAAGCAGCTACCCAGAACCCAAGGCATCATAAAGCTATACCACAAGCTGAAAGTGAGCTAAGTCCTCTGGGTTGATCAGAAAATAGACCTAAGCAGAAGGTCCAGCTTGTTCTTTACCTTTTCCTGTAAAAATTGTGAGTAGCAACTGTAAGCTAATGCTTAGTGAGTAAACAAATATTCATGAATGCATGTAAATTATGAGGCGAAAGTGCCTAAAAAGGCTGTTATGCTTGCTTGCTTGCTTGCTCATTTGCTTAATACCCAGAAAGAACGCTGCACAATTGAGACATTTCATGCAGAACGGAGATGCCACCACTATGGGTTTACCGCTGACAGATGATCAATCTGTGATGCGGGGCTAGCTACCCGCATAATGCTCAAGGGATAGTGGTAAGTATCAGAATTGCTTGCTCGCTAAATATAATGCTTATGAGATGCAAAAAGAAACGCTAACACAAAGTTTGCTGTATAGTATGCAGAACAATAAACAGATAGCAGATAAATATGCATATAAATAGATCAAATGTAAGATCCGGCTAAGCTGGGCATCACCTGTACCACAGTGTTCGCCTTCACTCACAAAAGTCTATTGAATTCCAAAGAAATCATATAGAAGCAAATTTATGTCTCAATTTCATATAAAACATGTAAACAAGAATAACTTTTACTCACAGTAGTGAAAATGCTTGAAATATTCTGAAATGCTTGCTCGGGCTTATTTACGCTTTAAATTGCTTTATAATGCTTGCACTTGCTTATCTAGGCTTTATATATATTCTGGCACTGGCTTTGACTCGCAACTGAGCTAAACAGCTTATGTATAATATCTGAAGTTTAATATTACAGAACATGTGCTAAATTAATACGGCTAGCTCAATATTCCTATATCTATAAGCCATAACTTCTAGCTAAATATTTTGCTATTTATTTTGCTAATTTATGCGTTGTTCGTAAATTTTTATCAATTAAATTCGAATTTAGGGGACAGATTCGAACCAGGGGTTAGATTCGAAGACAGATTCGAATTATGGGGGTTAGATTCGAACCTCATTCGAATCTGAGGATAGATTCGAAACCCATATCTCGAATCTAGCTCTATTCGAGTTTGTTCTTGGTATTTCGAGTCTGTTCTATGCATACTCGAGTTTGTTCATAAACTACAGCTTTAAACATGCATTTTCAAGCCTCAAATCCACAAATAAGCTAAGTAATAAGCCTCGGTTTAGTTATATGATACATATTCTACCATATTTTAGCTAAAACTCATACGAAATCAGCTTTAAATCGCCTAAAATGATAAACTCGAATTTTTCCTCAAAACCAAAAAATGCAGAAAACGAAAAGAGCGATTCTTACCTCAAAACCGTATGAAATCACGCATGCAATGGTATATTCAAGTAGTACACTTCGAGACCTTTCCAATGACGTATAGAACTCGAGATTTGGCCGGTCGGTTTGGGAGAAAAGTTAGAGAGAAGATCGGGTTCTAGAGAGAGGAGCTCTGAAAATGCTAGACGGGTTTTGCAAAAGTGTGAAAATGGAGCACCCAACTCCTATTTATACTAAATCTCGAAATTACATCTTTTTACGCAAATTGCTCAAAATTACTTAAAAATAAAAATGCAAATAAAAGCAAGGTGTTATAATATTCTCGAAAAAGGGTTGGTGGAGAAGACTGATTAGGATTATTATGACTGGCAGGAATAAATTTATAATGCCACGTTAATATCCATGGTATTTTAAATATGATAGAAAAGCAAAGAGTATGCTCAAATATTGGAGTATCAGAAGGAAATAGTATTTGGAATTGTTTGAAAGCATTATTAACAGAGATAGGAAATGCATGAGGAATGATTCCCATGTATTGGAACCAACGAACAAACCACAAAGGATGTTTATTAGGAAAGGTTTTGGAGAATGAGTCAGTAAAATAGAAGAACCATGAATGCGAAAAATTACGAAGAAGAAAAGCATTAAACCAAGCTGTCTGGTAATCATAGTAATTAAAACGTGGTCTAGCATTAAAGCAGGAAAGCGTTTTTTCAACATGAAGTCGGGACCCCCATTCAGCAGCGGTTATGATCTTCATTATTTTGAATTTGCTATAAGCGATCTTAGATTGATCTTGATTATTAAAGAAATGTTCAATAATTACTGAATCAGTGTCAATTAGGATGGCTTCATAGTACTCTCGAGTTTTTAGGTTATCAACATAAAAATGAGAATTTGGTGGATAAAGATATTGTAGAAGAGGTATGAAGTTTGTCTGGGGAGTTGTCACATTATCATCAATTTTCTCAACTTCATCTTGTTCTAAAATTTTTATTAAAAGCTTATTTGGGTTATCAATGTATGAAAAGTTCCCTGATTGTCTTGAAGGAGAAGGAATAGGAGATCTTGGGGTGGTATGAATAGGAGATTTAGGTTTATCTGAAGGGGTTTGGGTTGTTTGGGAATAGGTAGGGATGCTGGAATGTTGGGTTGGAGAAAAAGGTTGGGTTAATTGAGAGTAAGGGGATCGAATAAGACGATTTGAAATTAAAGGATTAACGTTGGAGGAAGCCGAAGGAGAGGAAGGAACAGTTTGCTTTGAAAGGACTACCTTCCTTGTAGGAGTATTCATGTTCCCTGTAAAAATTCTCTCGATAAAAAGTCAGGAAGTGAATTGTTTTCTCCTCTTATAAATTCTATTTGAAAATCAAAGTTATTTAGTAATGCTTGCCATCTTGCGAAAATCTGTTTGGAAATTAAATTTTTTACATTCTTTTCTAAAATGTATTTTGCAGATAAACAATCGATTCTTAATAAAAATGGTTTCATATAAAGATCGTCTTCAAATTTTTTAATATTAAGAACAATACTTAAAATTTCTTTTTTGATAGTTGAGTAGTTAATTTGGGTTTCGTTCCATGATCCCGAATGAAATCTTACTAATTGTTCTTTATTTTCTTCATTAAGTTTTTGTTTAAGTATGCCACCATAACCCAAATTACTAGCATCAGTTTCTACAATCAATTTAGCATCAGGATGTGGGATATTAAGGCAAGGTAAACTTTTAATTTGTTTTTTAACATGTTTAATGATGTCGGTATGTTCTTGAGTCCATGGCTTAGGATTCGTTTTTAATCGGTCATATAAAGGTTTACAAATTATTCCTGAATCTTTAAAGAAGTCATGAATATAGTTCAAACATCATAAAAATCTTTGAAGTTTGTCTTTGATTTCATCAGGAAATTTATTAGAGAATTCTAAACTTCTATTAATGGGCTTTATTCTTCCTTGATCTATATTATGCCCCAAAAATCTTATTTCAGTTTGAAAAAGATTCATTTTTGTAGGAGATACTACCAATCCATTGGAGTATATTAGATCATAAAAATTATTTAAATGTTTAAAATGTTGATCTATATTTTTTGAAAATATCAAAACATCATCGATATATACAATTGCAAAATGACTGATTGGTATTAAAATATCATTCATTATATTTTGAAATTCAGAAGGAGCATTTTTTAATCCAAAGGGCATTACATTCCATTCGTAATGACCAAAGGGAACATTAAACCCAGTTTTATATTTATCAGCTTCATCTATTTGAATTTGCCAAAATCCTGATTTCATATCAAACTTAGAAAATATCTTTGCATCGTATAATTTTTTGAGTAAATCTCTTTTATTGGGAATAGGGTATCTTATCCATTCTAAGACTTTTTTTAAAGGTTTGTAATTAATTACTAACCTAGGAGCTCCTCTTTCTATCTGTGCATTATTTATTACAGAAAAGGCAGAGCAAGACCATGGTGATTTTGATTTGCGAATTAAACCTTTCTCTATTAATTCTTGTATTTCCTTTTTACATGTATTTTCTAATTCTTCATTCATGTGAATAGATCTAGATTTTGAAGGTATATCTCTTTCATTAAATCCCTTAATATATGGTAGACTTACTATATGTTGTTTTCTTTTCCAAAAAGCATTAGGAATGTTTGCACAAACATTATTTTTAAATCTCTCATCTATCTTTTTAATTCTCTCTTGGGTTTGTTTATCGTTTAATTGATTAAATATACGTTTTTCTTTGATTTCATTAACTAGAAAATTAATTTGTTTATTTTTATTTTTTAATGTGTTAACTTCTCTATGGATTAAAGGTTTTGTAAACTTAAATATGATATCTTTATTTAGTACTTTAGTACAAATACCCTCTTGGGTAATACTTAAAGGGTATAATTGTGTAATAAAAGGGGTTCCTAATATTAATTGTGAATTAAGATTTTTTATTAAAATTAAATTGGTTTTGTAGCAATAGTTATTATTACAAATATGGACATTAGATAATTTATATTCTATTTTTAGTTTTGATCCAATAGCTGTAAATAATCTTTGAGAAGTTTTTTCATAGTATGAAGTTGGTATTAATCCTTCTTGAATACAATTCATATCTGCGCCGCTATCTATTAAAGCTGTTAAGGATAGTTTAAACTCGTTATTAATTATTACATTAACTTCAACATTCCATTTTTGGAAGGTTATGGATTTTATGTTATTAATAACCGTAGTAGCCTCTTCATAGTCCTCTTCCTTTTCTTTACCAAAATTTTGTATTTTAGCTTCATTATTAGTGAGTCTTAGTTTTATTTCTTTAATTTCTTCCTTTACGTTATTTAATTCTTCTTGTAATTCATTAACATTTAATGTTTTATTAGTCTTATTAAATCTTTTACATATATCATTTAAGTTATATACCTGATTATTTGACGTATTGTTTTTATTATCTTGATTAAACTTCTCTTTTAATTTTGTTAAATATATTGTTTTCAATTCATCATCTCATATTTTATCTATCATACTTAATAGCAAATTAGCATCTACATTATAAAAAATTAACGTATTTATTTGGCTACACATACAATTTCCTATACAACCGTGTTCATTTTCGCTATCGCTGATTTCACTTGAAGTATTTATTTCATTAAGATCATTTTCTTCATAATCTGATATACTCTCGTTATCTGAATCATTTTTTAATATAATGTTTCCAATTATTTCTTTCATTTCGTCAGAAATATTAAGTTCATTAATTTCCTTTTTAACATAACAATCTTTTGCCATATGTCCTTGTTTTCCGCATTTATAACAAATTATTATATCTTTTCCTTTATTATTATTGTTTTTGAAATTGTGTTTATGTTTATCTTTTGTCTTAAAAATTTTTTTATTGTTATAATATCTTCTTTTTCTATGAAATTTATAAACTTTATTATTATTATTATTTTTATGAAATCTTCTTTTGGTTTCTTTTATAGGTGGTAATTTTAAGGGTAAATAACCGTATTGTTGACAGCAGTTTCCTAATTCTTTTCTACCAAAAATTCCTTCTTTCTTCATTTTGGATTTTAGTTTTAAGTCAACACAAATTTGTAATCCTTCTTGATTTACAAAATGAATTATTTCTCCGTAAGTTAAATTTTTATAAGGAATATCATTATTATAATGTTTTTTAAGAATATTTCTAATTCTTTCTGAAAATATTTTTGGTAACCCGGCTATAAATCTTTCTTTCCAGTAAGGTTCATTGCAATTAGGACGAGTCATTACTTTTGCCAAAAATACATCTTTGTACCATCTAAAATCTTGTAACTTTCAACATGTAAGGTTAAGTAGAATTATAGAACTACGTTCATGAAAATTATTTGGTTCTCCTATAAAATTTTTTATAATAGCATATATTAATGTATTAACCATATCTCCTTCTTGAGTATGGACTTGACTACCATTTTCTTCTTTTATAACAGTTTTTGTTTTTGTAAGTATAGTGGTTTTATTTTCGGGTGTAACATAATGATCCCACCAACCTTTTAAAGTACCAGTAAATCCTGCAATTAACATATTAACTATACGAGCTTCTGGTTGATTATGAGATTTGTAAGCATTAGCAGCCATGGTCATTTCTTGAAGTATATTTAAAATTTGAGACTCTGCTTGACCATCTATATTCCATTCATAAATTGAAGTTCCATCATAATGAGCTTGTAAATTGGTATGTCTTTCTTCATATTGCAAATCAGGAGGTGTTGGCCTAGGATAAAAGTTACGAGTTTGTGGTAAAGAGGTGTTTGGTTTCCAAGTATTTCGATGTCTTAGCTTATTAATTTGAAGATCATCGTATTGATTTTCAATTGATTCATTAAATTGACTTTCAATATTCGGGATGTTAGACTCAGTGTCACTAATTTCATTGTCAGAACTTTCATTAATAACATTAATTTTTTGATTTGATATACTTAGTTTTGCAAGTCTTTTATCTATTTCTCCTAGTATATCTAAGTTCTTATGATTGGTTAATTTTATCTCTTTATCTAGACTAAATGACTTAAATATAGGGTTTTCATTTATCTTGCTATTTGAAGAACTTACCGAATTAGAATTATTAACAAATAATTTTGGTTTGACATTATCATTGATATTATTTTCTATTCTATCTAATTGTTCTCCTATAGTATTTAGCATTTCATTGGAATGATTATTTTGAAAAATTACATTTCCTATCATTTTATTTATATCTTCAGAATGTTTGGAAAAAGGTTTAGCGATATAGTCTTGATTATTTTGGTTAACTATAAGTTCTGTTTTAGGAGGATGTAAGGCAACAATTTTTTGCTTATTAGATAGATCAATATAAGTTTTTTCTAACTCCGATGTCATTAAAATGGTTTGTTGTTTGAAAGGATAGTTCAAATCTTCTTCGCTATATAATTCATACCACGTAAAAAAAGGAATTTGAGTTTTATTATTAACCATGTAAGCTAGCCAATTAACTTCATGATCTTTACGCTGTTGTTTACAAAAGTTTTTAAAATACCATATCATTTTTTCGAAATTATAAGCATTTAACATTTCATCTTTAAGGAATTTAAGATCTATATTAAATAATTCTTTAAATATTTCTTGACTCATGATTAACAGGTTGTTTTATTTACTTCGTTTAAAAGGAATAGGATGTGTTCTTTTTCGTGCTTTATAATATTTTTTCTTAAATTAAGTAACCAATCAGTTGCTTGATAATGGTTTTCAATATCACCGTTTATATACATGCCATAGAACCTATCAATTTGAATTTGTCTTGATTTTGCTTCACTTGAGTTTACTTCATCTAAGTCAGGGTTCTCTTTTAGTCTCCTTTTTTGGATTTTTTCTAGTCGATTAACTTCATTTACTAATTCTGTTAATTTTTTATAACACTGGTTAAGCACTTTTATACGTCTTTTGTTTTGATTACAGTTTATTTGAACCCTAGAGTCTCCCATTAACTTTCCTTATAAAAATCAATATAAGACTTAGTAGGGTTGTAAGTATCATCCGAGTTTTCACTGTTATTATCCTTTTCATAAACTACATTAGGTATGTCTTGATTAAAATCTACACCTTTCATTCTTAAAGATTGAGTTTTTCTTAATAAAGATTCATTAATAAATGAAGATCTACTAGAACTAGGTAATTCAGTTAGTATCTGGGATTATGAAAGGAAATATCTATCGAACCATCTGTATGTTCTGTTATAGTTGAGTTTTCAATATTACTTTCGATCGCTTTAGGTTTAATCATATCTTTTAAATTCCAATTACATGATCTAGTGATTTCATTCCATTTAAATTTTTTAGGGACATGAACAGTGGTGTTTTCAGTGTTAGCTTGAAAAATTAAAGTTTCATTCATGGGAGATATTAATTTTGAGTGAGGATTAATAGTTGTAGGCATGGTTTTATAATATACTTTATATATCAAAGTAATACCATCAGAAGTATTATTAAAGTCTAAATTTTTAGTTTTAATTGTTAAAGTTAAAACGTCCATTATGTTTTTATCAAATAATGATAGTGAAAAATTTGGGTAACAATTAAAATAAATTGGTCCATTTGCGACATTTGATTCGGCCATAGCTAGTAAAGAATTATTGAAATTAAGATGCCTTGTATCTCTTAATATTAATAATATAGGAGCATTTATTCCTAATCGAAAATTTGGTTTTACTGCTACTTGTACTAATCCGATATGCAAAAATTTATAATTACTTCTATGTCTTAGGATAGCATTTTCTGAAAGTAATTTTATATCTTTATTTTCATGATGAATGGGTATAGATTGCTCATGGGTTTTTATTGAATAGCTTTGAAAGTAATCGAAAGTTCCAATTTTATATATAGAATTAAAATTTACTCTAGGAATTTCCCAATTATGTAGATTTTGTTCAATTAAAGAAATATTCATCTCTATTGAATTAGTTTTATTTCTCTGATCTTCTTCTGTTTCAGAAGTTGAGCAATGATTTTTACTTAATATTTGATTTAATCTATTCATGTTGATAAATACTTAAAGTTCTTCTTTAATAGGATGATTGCAACTTACTCTTTAACAAATTACTTATGCTTAGGGACCATCTTCATATCTTTGTGGTCCGGCAACCCATTTACTCAAGGGTTTTATGCTAATCCAACCAAAGATCGACAAGACTGACCAACACAGCATTGTAATTTGGATAAGAGTATTCTTTCTCATCTTATTATTTGAAGTCAATTTAAAATAAATATTTATCATCCTGAATAAATTAGATTGAATATTTTCCAAAGTCCATGGCTCTGATACCAATTTGAGAGAGGATCGGAGATACAAAATATATATATGTATATGTATAGACATATATATGTATATGTATATATCTATATATATGTATATGTATATGTATATATATATATATATGTATATGTATATGTGTATATATATATATATATATATATATATATATATATATATATATATATATATATATATATATATATATATATATATATATATATATATATATATATATATATATATATATATACAGTCAGGTTCAAAAAAATACCTCTCGAAATCAAGTGTATCCGAAGATATCAACCTTAAAAAAAAATTTTTAAATTTTTTTCCTGATAACCATGTTTAAATTAAGGGAAAATTACCAAGAAAGGTAATATAAAATACAAAATTTGACAATAAGGTTTTGTAAAATTTTTTTTGCCAAGAAAGGTAATATAAAATTCTATTTTGGCCGAGAAAGAACATGAAATTCAAATTTTAGGTCAAGAAAGATAATCAAATATTATTCGCTTACCAAAAAAGGAAACATAAAATTACAAATTTACCGTCTTAATTAGTCATCAATACCCTTTTTTTGTCAAATTTGAATTTTATGTTATTTTTCTTGGCTTAAAAAATTTTACATTACCTTTATTGGCAATTTTTGAATTTTATATTACCTTTCTTGGTAATTTGTCCTTAAATTAATGTTATACGCATGATATATGAATTTCACATACATTCACACTTTCTGTGTCCTTAAAAATTATGTGAATGCTCAATGCATATTTATGTGAATGGTCATCCAAGTGAATGATCATTCACACCATTCACATGATTTTTTTTACCATTCACAAGATTTATGATGTTGCTCCTTTTGAAAAAAAGTCTTATAATATTGTCTTATACACGTCTATTCGAAAAAATATATGTGAATGACCATTCACATTAAGATACGCTGGAATATCATAGGTACGCTTGATACCTATTTTCTATATATATATTATATATATATACTATATATATATATATATAATATTATAATATATATATATATATATGGTGTGTGTGTGTGTGTGTATGTAATATATATACACACAACATCATATATAATATATGTATACACACACACACACACACACACACACACACACACACACATATATCATATTATATATATATATATATAATATATATATATATATATATATATATATATATATATATATAAATATATATATGTAAAAGGTCTACTGCAAGATCTATCTAGACGCGATCCGTGAACGATGCGGAATCCTCGTTGACGGTTAGACGGACAACTTCAACCAACGGAACACGGAGACTATTAGACGCTGAACGAACGACACACGAACGATCCTACGAACTAATTCTCTCCGAAACGGCACTCACCTAGCTGATAAACTCGAGATCGCCTTTTGCTTAATTCCTCACGAATTCTGCTAAAAAGTCTCTTAACGATTCGAGTCTACCCCTAATTATAGACCCTGATTCGAGTCTGATGTGGGCCAAACTCGAATCTGGCCCAAGGCCCATTCGAGTCTGTCCACAATGACACTCTCGAATCTAGCCCATTCGAATCTAAGGATACATTCGAATCTATCACAGATTCGAATGTCTTCCTTTAACTATTCGAATCTAGCCAATACACTTAAATACTTAAGTGATGAAACTTATGTTTTACTTATGCTTGAGCTAATCTTTGACCTTTATGTTTGAACTTCTTGTAATATGTTACATCAAGTTCAAACACACAATCAATAACAGACAAACACATATAAACATATATATCAAAACACTTGTTAATACTCAGAATATTACTTAAACCATAATGCAGATCGATTAGACTGCTATCGTCACACAGGGTGTACCAACAGACTCCCCCTTGACGATAGCTTCTAATTATTTACATTACATCAAATTTAAGTACTAGAGCTATATATACTACTACCTGCATATAATCCAGCATCTATACAAACTTTAACTACCTTTTGGAACTTCCTGGCTTCAGATCTCCATGGTTCAGTAAAGAAGATAGGCTGATCATGAAGCTTCTTCAGGTCGTCCTTTGATAGGTTTATCAAATGCAGTGGATCATATACCTTCAAAATGACCTGCTCGTCTTGATCCTCCATGATGGCTTCAGCAGTGTCAATCTCGAGGTACCACCATTTCATGTTGCTCAAAACGTTCTGTGGCATTGATTTCATTGGTACTTTCTTTAGACACCTCACAGGTTTGTATACCATCCTGGCCCATGGCCTACCTGTATGAGGATCTATTCTTGACTGATCCTCGACCCTCTTTCCGGTCCTTGGCTTGAGTCGCTCGAACTTTCCTGATCTTCCTTCTTTCCTTATAATTCTTGCCACGACTTCAGCGTACTGGTCTTCACCTATATTAATTAACTCTTTCCATGCAAGCTCCTTTACTTCAATCTTGGGCAATGAGTTAAATGCTTTTAGTGTTCGCCTCAAGTATTGTAGTCCATCTCTTCTTTTCAAGATAAATAGCTGCAGTTCTTTGTCAAAGAACCAGCTTATAATGCCTCCTGAGAAGCTTCCAGCACCTGGAACTCTCATTTTCTTCTTCATCTTCAAACGATCTTTCTTTTCCTCTTTCTTGAACAAAAGATTTATCAAGTCAGCTCTAGATGGCTCCTTCTCGGCCTCTTCAAGTTCTTTGTCCTCGACTGAGGCTACCTTGATATAGTCAACGTCAATCACATTATGATTTTGTCCTTCATATAGCTCCGTGACAGGTTGTGAATTGATAATAACCTCATTGACATGATCGTCTTCATCATCCAACACTTCATCGTCTGATTTCCAGTCCACAACCTCCTCTGGAATAAATTCTCCTTCTTCTAACTCTTCTTCTTCATCGTCAAAATCCATAAGCTCTTCCTCTATGTCCTTCAGTGCATCAATCATGTCACTGTCCAGAACCCTCGAGGAACCTGCTTCTTTTCCAGATCCTCCTACTTCTCCTTCTGTACTCGGCTCCCCCTGAATTTGTGTAGCTTGAGCTGCAGGAAAATCTACAGACTCATTTTCTTTATTTGCACCGGGATCATTGCCTTCATCATCATTATCTCTTCGCTGCACCTCCTGATCCTTACAACTTGTCTCCCCCTGAGTTTGTAGATTTTTCATGAGTTGCTCAAGGATGGACCTCATTGATCGGATCTCTGAAGACTGATCAGCAATAAAAGATTTTAACTCTGTGTTTTCGTCCCTTACATCTTCCACAATTTTCTTCAGCTTGGCATTATCTCTATCAAGATTTGCATTATGCTCCTGGAGCTCGCCTACAGCCTTTGTGAGGGTTAGGATTTGGACATGCTGAAAGTCAACACGTCCCTTGAGTTGCATGAACCTTTGATTTTCAGTATAAGCGGCTGAGGTAGATGGAATGGACTGAATGGGAGACGGGATGAATGGTGGTGGAATGTATGGCTCATGATGCTGAGGTGGCGGTGATGGTGGAGCTGTGGCTTGTGGTTGGGTTTGGGGAACTTCTGGCTGACTTGTAGATGCCGAAGGGGACCCTTGCATGAACCGATGACGTTTGGCCCGTTGCCTCGTCACTAGTGGAGCAACCTCCTCTTCTTCAAAATCCGAATCTTCAGATTCCCTTTCTTCTCTCCTCCTCGATCCTGCTGCTTCATTCACTACTAACCTAGTGCCATAGGTTCCGATGTGAATATTGGGATCTGCAGCCACTGATTCAGGAGCTTCAACCTCCTGCCCTTCCAAATCATCTGAGTCTGATTCTGATGATGTCAAGCCTTCATCAGCCCTTTCTGGCTCATACTCCTCTACATCTCTAAATACATCATCTTCATCTTCTGGGGGACTAAGCAGCTCACCCACTAATGCTGCGGCAACGTCTTCATTCGCATGGGGACCAGATGCCCATATTTCCTCTAGTGTTTGAGCAATCTGCTCAGATTCAGGAATTGCACTTGAAGGCCCTGCTTCCTGTGCTTGGGGCTGTTCGCTCGTAGAAGGCATGGATGCCTGGATTTGACTCGCGGCTGGTCTCTATCGGCGTCTTGGATCACGCGACTGAGCACGCGGCTGTTGTTGTTGTTGACGTTGCTGTTGTTGTTGCTGTGGTTGAATCTCAACGACCCCTGCCCAGTTGGCATCTCCCGGGGCTTGAAACTCCCTATCCACAATCGCTCCAAACAATGGACGCGCCACCGGAACAGCTAATCTACCTCGATGTGAGGAACAGTCAGCAAAAATGCGTTTGTCCATAACATTAACGCTCAGAGAGTCATCTGACTGTGGCAAATTTGGCAAGAAGTGCCTTATCAACATCATGACGAATCTTGGATACAGCAGAAACCTTTCTCTTTCAGGAGCCGTAAGCTGATGGACGAACTCCGAGAAGAACATTTGTGAGAAGCTGAACTTCCGATTATACACCAGTGCAATAACCCCAGATTGGATCTTTGACACTATGTAGTCAAATCCAGCCTTCTTCGGCGCAAAGCAAACCATGAAAACGTGCACCAAGAATCTCCACTGCCCTATCAGGCCACTCTTCATATATGATGACTTCGCAACATCCAAACTATATCCCATCCTCAGAAACGCGGTCTGCCTAATACTTAACGGGAAGTCAATAGGCCCGTCCTCCTGTTCCTGTGTTCCCAACTGCAGAACCTGTCGCAACATATCTGCAGAGAAGACTAGCGGCTGTCCAACAATTCTGGTTCTTAGAACTGTCGGGGTGACAGTACAATCAACCTGTAAGTGGTCATAAAACTGCCGTACATACGAAATGACTATTGGAATGTTATGATACAACGCATAGCTAATCCTAGATTCAGCTAGGAAATCCAAAACTTGGCGAAAACCCTGCGCCTCAGGAATATTATTATCAGGATTAAGGACCATATTATGCTTCGGGATAAAAGCTCGAGCCGCCATATCTGCACAATAAGCACAACTGTTAGACTCATTAAAAATCAATAAACTTGTTTAAATTCAAATTTGTTTTATTTTGTACTTGATTAAATACAAAATCTAACACAATTCAATTTCCACAAGTTTAATAAAATTTAAATTAAACAAAGTAAATAAAGTACAGATTCGAAGTGTCCATATTCGAGTGTAATGGACAGATTCGAAAAGTCCCTATTCGAGTCTAATGGACAGATTCGAATATCATGGTCATCTCGAATCTATTGACAGATTCGAGAAACCCATGAACAGATTCGATATCCAAGCATAGACTCGAAACCCCGTCGGCCCAATTTTTTAACAAAAACCCAAGATGTTAACCATTTTGAACTTGGTAAATCACATACATTAGTTCAACTAGGTTCTAATCATCGATTTATGATTTTAATTTGATATTTTATAGGTCCAAACTTAGTTATTTAGCAAAAACCCTATTCTGACCCATAAAACTTCAAAATTTGATGTTTTTAGCCTTAACTTGTGTATAAAACTACATAAATCTTGTACAATCAAGTTGATTATACCTAGATGCAAGAGTAGAATCGAACACACAGTCTTCAAACTCGACAAAATGTCGTTTAGAAGGATTACGATAGACTCGAAAGAACAGATTCGAAATCGCCCTGATAGATTTGATAGTACAGATTCGAAAACAGATGGAATTAATGACTTACTGTTAACCTATTTATACCACCAACCCTCGAGTCTAAGCGTAGATTCGAATCTACTGACAGATTCGAATTACTCCTTATTCGAGTCTGTCTTAGATTCGAAACCACCAACACTTAGAAAAATTTCGAAAATTTTGAAATAATTTCAACTTTTCCAACTTTTTTTCTACGGTATTGTGTAACCAGATAAACTATGCCAATTCTTTTACCCTAAGCTCAAGATAGTTCACGCATTGTTTATTTTATCCAACTTTGAATGCACCCTCAGTAACTTTTGACCTTTTCCCTAAGTAAAAATTAAACTAAACTAAAATAAAGTAAAATTAAAAATAAAAAAACTAAGGTAAAAAGAACAAAAGAAAATTAAATAAAATAACATTTTGACCAAAAAATTAATCTAGACTTACGCTATACAAAAAAATTTACAGGCTAAGACTAAATATAAACAACATATTTTTGATGCGTATAGTCTAAGAGCGGTTCAATCAGATAGCGAGTTCTGATCCTCACTTCAGTACTTTAAACTTTCACACTTAGGAATTTTTTATTCTTGCTGTTTGTCGTGACACACTTATTTAGCCAATTGTTGGTATTTTACCCTGTTAAAAACACATTCTCATTTGGAAATATCCCTGGCCTTTTTATTATCAGGGAAATATCTACGTGACTCAGACATAGAATAACTTTTCTGATCAAGGCACCACAGAACCAAAGATTCTAACTTGTTGATATTTGCAACAACTTCTTTAAAAAGGACAAAACATCGGACACAGGTCTGTATTTCATTACAACAATTTTCTTAGTTCGACTTCAGGTTTTTTATTTTAAAAATTTAGCAGACAGCCGGGTGACAGGTCTGTATGACGTACAACAAAGCGACATATCTGCTAACCCGAATCACACAGAGACAAGGTCTGTATTACGTACAACAGAGTTGCATGTTTTCGACTCTTAGTTTTACATGATATTTCTATTCTTTCCATTTTCAGATGTATTTGATGTTTCCATACATCCCCAGAAATTTTGCATACCTCATTTAGACTCAATGTTTGTATGTCTTGTACATAAAAATTAAGACCGATTGGTCGTACATCTAAGTTAGTGACACGCTTGACTTTTTCTAGAATATTTTATTAGCCTTGAGATTCCCTATATGTATTATGCCTACCAACACATCAAACTAAATAAAGTATAACACTTAGAGTTTAGTTGCATTATGTGTGAAAGCCTAAACACTTATAGTCTGTAACGACGGTGCTAATTTTCGTCACTTTGAACCTATTTATCTAAGACTTAACTCCTTTTCTGATATTCTCTTTTTTTTTATTTATTTTTGTAATTTTCTCTCTTTTTTCTTTTGTTTTTCATAAGAAAAAGCAGTAAAATAAGCTAACTTACTAACTTACTAAAAATAGAAACTTTCCTAAATTAGCAGACTTACTATAAAAAGAAAGAAATACTACTACTATAAAAGGAAATAAAATACTACTAAGGTCAAATTACTCTGGGTTGCGCATTCCATTCAGTTGAATTAAATACTCAAACCGTGACTTATCAAACGCTTTGGTAAATAAATCTGCATTATTATCTTCTGTTGCCACTTTTACCAGTTTGATTAAGTTCTTTTCAGCACAATCACGAATAAAATGATGCCTTATGTCTATGTGCTTAGTTTTGTTGTGTTTAACTGGATTATTAGTTATAGCAATTGTAGATTGATTGTCTATCCTAATTGGAGTTTGAGTGTAAGCCAAACCGTAATCCCGCAATTGTTGTTGTATCCACAGAACCTGTGAGCAGCAACTACCAGCAGCAACATACTCGGCCTCGCACGTTGACACGGCTACCGATGTTTGTTTCTTGCATTGCCAGGATACTAATCTCCCTCCTAGGAACTGACAGCCTCCAGTTGTAGATTTGCGCGTCAAGCTGCATCCTCCGTAGTCAGAATCCGTGAATGCTTCCAACTCTAGATCTCCCTCCGCGTGATACCAAAGTCCCAGCTTCGGTTTCGACTTGAGGTATCGTAGAATCCGCTTCACAGCTTTCATATGCATCTCCTTCGGATTCGCTTGAAACCTAGCACAAATACAAACAGCAAACATTATGTCAGGTCTTGAAGCGGTTAAATACATAAGTGACCCAATCATGGCCCGATATAAAGTCGGATCCACATCGGTATCACTTTCAGTACCCGGCCCGAGATTGTGATTCACTTGAATCGGCGTGCTGAAGTGGGCAGTCAACTTAGTTCCCTTCATCCCAAACCGTTCTAATATGTCAGAGACATACTTAGTTTGATGGATAAACATCCCTTCCTTCTTTTGGTCAACTTGTAACCTTAAAAAGAAATTCAACTCCCCCATAGCACTCATCTCGAACTTAGACTTCATTACCTTTTCGAAATCTTTGCACATCTGTTCGTCTGACGATCCAAAAATGATATCATCGACGTACACTTGTACCAAGATAAAGTGATCTCCCTTTCTCTTCACAAATAGAGTACTATCTATCCTACCCCTCTCAAAGCCGTTTTCTAAAAGATGGTTGGATAAAGTCTCATACCACGCCCTAGGTGCCTGATGTAATCCATAAAGAGCCTTATCTAAGCGATATACTCTATCAGGATATTTAGGATCTGTAAATCCGGGCGGTTGTTCTACATACACCAACTCCTTCACTTTCCCATACAGGAAAGCACTCTTAACGTCCAACTGATATACCTTAAATCCCTTGAAGGAGGCAAAAGCTAAAAACAACCTAATTGCTTCTAACCTTGCTACAGGTGCAAACACCTCGTTGTAATCGATTCCCTCCTCTTGGTTGAAACCCTTTACAACTAGCCTAGCCTTGTTGCGCGTGACTATACCCCGATCGTCTCTTTTGCACTTAAAAACCCATTTGGTTCCTATTGCAATCTCCCCTCGAGGTAACGGAACTAACTCCCACACTTCTAGTTTCCTAAATTGCGAAAGTTCTTCCTGCATCGCTTCAACCCAGGAGTTGTCCTTAAGTGCCATTTGCACATTTTTGGGCTCTACTTGCGATATGAAACACGAATATAGACATGTGTGATATGCCTCGGAGTCGTTTATCATCGACAACAACACAGTGTTGTTATTTACACTACTCCGAGTCCTCACACCCTCGTTAGGATTTCCTATGATGCTATCTATTGGATGGTTCTTGTTAATCCTAGAGGTCTTTATTTCATCAACCCTTAGATTATCTCCTAAGTTGGATCCTATTTCACCTAAAGGGGGAACAGGCTCAGCTTCTACATTTTCTTCCTCACGGATATTTTCCTCAGAGGCAGAACTTGATGCTTGAGTCTGATTCTCAGTGTTAGGTGCCTCTTGATCAGCAACTTCTGGAGACCCATCTACAGTCGCAGTAGGCTCGGACGTAGATTCGAACGTGGTCCTTGGAAAGATTTGGCCATCGTCGTTCAGATGCAACGTCGCCAAGTCCTTCTCAATTGTACCTGCATTATCATCCAGAGGAATGTTAAATGACTCAAATAACTTATCATAGTCAAATATCCATTCCGGACCAGTTTGGGGTTCATATGTATAACTTGTGACTTCAATGTTATACACAATCTCCACAGTACCAGTTGTTTTGTTAAACACCCGTTTGTTTGGTGAGTTTGGCACATAACCTACGAAGTATCCTTCGTCAGTCTTTTCACCAAACTTCGGTTGATGTTTTGTTCTTAAAAGTGTGCATGGTACTCCAAACGGTTCGAATCCAGTTAAGTTAGGTGGCCGTTTATTCAAAATTTCATAGCATGTTTTGTTCAATGATTTGACTGTAAGGACTCGGTTTAAAATGTGGCACGCGGTATTCACTGCCTCCCCCCAAAACATGGTAGGAAGCTTTGAATCCGAAAGCATAGTCCTTGCAGCCTCAATCAAGGTTCTATTTTTACGTTCGGCCACCCCATTCTGTTGAGGTTCATATGGTGCACTGAATTGATGCACTATGCCCTTTGATTGGCAATATACACCAATTACAGTGTTTTTGAATTCAGTTCCATTATCACTACGAATATATTTAACCCTAGTTCCGTATGAGTTCTCCACTTGGTCCAAGAACCCGATGAGCCTTGCAGCCGTCTCGTCCTTCGTACCTAAACAGAAAACCCAAGAAAAACGTGAGTAATCGTCGGTGATAACTAAGCAGTACCAACTACCTCCAATACTCCTTTTGTTGATTGGGCCGAAAAGGTCCATGTGCAACAGATCGAATGTTGAGGCTATGGAATTCTGCGTCTTGGACTTGTGTGTCTTCTTGTGTTGTTTGCCCTTCATGCAAGGTAGACACTTATCCTCGAACTGAAAACTTTTCATGGGCACACCCTGCACCAGTCCATGCTTCGTAATGTAATTCATCTTCCTCAGGTGCAGGTGAGCCATGCGTCTGTGCCACAGTACGGACTCCATCTCTGAAGCTTTTGATAGTAAGCAGATCGGACCCATCGAAGTATCTGGCTTGTTCATATCGAGCATGTACAAGTCATTCTTCCTTGGCGCCCGCATCAATATCCAATCTTCAGGTATCTTGAATCCAGGCTTTAGCACTAACGCCTCAGTGTCAGTAAATAACACTGAGTTCTTTTTATCACAGATTTGAGAGACACTAATGAGATTATGAACCAGTTTATCAACGTGATAAACTTGATCCAAAGTAATCGTCCCATTAGTGACTTCTCCAGTTCCAGTGATATTTCCACCCTTGTTACCCGCGAATGATACAAATCCCCTATTACCCCCCTTGAAGTCTGTGAGAAGACTCCTTTCCCCCGTCATGTGCCTGGAGCAACCACTGTCGACGAACCATTTGTTGTTTGGACCGGTAGTTATCTCCTGCACATGAAAGAAAATAGGTTAGTTATCACGGGGAACCCAAGCCATGACTGACTTGGTAATACCATTCTCGTCCACATACGTGAACTCTTTCAAGTACCCATCTCGCCTTTCAGGTGACTTGGGCCTTTGAACTGAATTCTGTTGTGGTGCCGAGTGATGTAAGTTCACTCTTTGCCTTGGTGTAGGCATTTGTTGTGGAGCTCTAGAATAATTCCTATTATATGCCATTTCTGACTGTGATCCTTGAGCTTTTACCGGTGCATAGTGTCTAACAGGAGTATGAGACCTAACTGGAGTGTGTGACCTGCTAGGTGTGGTGCTCCTATAGACTTGTTGTGGTGCTGACCTAGATTGATTATTGACACGATTCGGTGAATTTGTCCTAATCACTTCCTTTGGTCCAACCTTAACCGGTGTGTTTTTCACAACTTGTTTGGGTGCGGCCTGCACAGTTTTCTCGGTAGGTTGAGAACTACTGCTGCTCGCCACACTGGGTGAGGGCTTAACAGGTGTTGGGTTCACTGTCTTAGGGGTAACATCTGCTTTCCTAAGTGGACAGTGAGAAGCAACATGCCCTTTCTCGTGACATCTAAAGCAAGACATCTTATCCATGGACTTTTTGGTTGTTCCCTTAGATCTAGGTGTCTCACTAGTGTCTACTGCCTTTGGTACATCTACAGTGTCTGTCTCTTCGACCTGGTCAGCCAATGAAATTTTCTGTTTTCCTGCAGGTGTTTCACTGGAGGAAGACACAAATTTCACTTTCTTGACCTTGATGGTTGAGTCAACCACCTTAGGTGTATTATCAACTGTAGGCTCAGGTGTCGGTTCAGGTAGGTCCTCTAAGTCTACTGACTTGTCAGTTTTCTCCTGAGGCTGAGGCACATAATTAGCATTGAAAGGTGGAGGAATTTCGTGAAAACCTAGACCTACAGGCTTCTTAGACTGTCTTTGGGCATCTAAGACTTTTCCTAGATTTAAGCTTGAATTCCTAAACTTCTCCAACTTGCTGTTTGCCTCTGCTACCTTAACCTTGGTCTCGGCTAGCTCGATGTCCTTGTCCTTCAGACTTTTGGTCAAGGCCTCTACGTGCTCATACATAAGCTCTATCCTAACACACTGCTCACTCAGTTTGTCTTTTAGAACTATTACGTCTTGAGTATCAGCCTTAAGCTTTTCTTTTAAGTCTTGCTTTATATCATTTAGGCTAGCGTTTTCTATTTTTAAGTTTTCATTTTGAGCAGATATGGTTTTATGTGATTCTAAGACTAGATTTAACCTATCATTAGAAGTAGCACACAAAGCACATAATTCTGAAAATAGAGAATAAGAAAGACTAACCTTAGAGTTATCAGATTCCACGTTGGCCATCTGAGCAGCAAACTCCAGCACGGTCTGATCATTCGCCTTCTCTACCCACATCGGAATGCTGTCCCGTGTGGTCTGCTCGTCTTCTTCACAACCATTCTCCGTAACTTCAGCCATGAAAGCTCTAGCATTTGACTCAGGATGTGAACTCCAGTCATAGGTACCATCTAGCTGTCTGTAAGAAGTGACATTGGATAAAAGACCCGCTAGATTGGCTTGACCAGATGAGGAACTCGGTAGGTATCTTTGTTGGGACTGATTTTGGAATTGTCCCTGATGTTGGCTCTGTCCCTGGTATGTCTCTACCTTTGGCCTCTGGCACTCCCTGGCGAAGTGTCCTAGTCCTTGACAGTTATAGCATTTCACCTTGGACTTATCAAACCCGATCCCCTTGTTATTCATCTGCAAATTCCTTCCAGTTCTCTTAATGAATCTTTTTACCCTCTGGGTCACCATGGCCAGTTGCCACTTAAGATCCATTTCCTCTAAGTCATCAGGGTCGACCTGATCGTAATCTTCATCCCAAAGAGCCGGATCATTGATCTTCCCTTGAACACAATTTCCATAAGCGGCCACAAACGAAGCAAGTAGATTCAGATGCTCTTCCGCTGACTTTGCGCTCATGGGCATCTTCGAATAGCTCTGACTGGTCGATGCCTGTTTGACTTGAGGTTGCGGTTCTTCCGATCTTCCTAACCCTAAGAACGCGCGATTCAGTGAGTCTTCGGACTCTGGTGGCGATGACGTTTCTCCGGTGAAAAACGCTGTAGCACTCTTCGGTTCAGCTGTCACTGATGATTTAGATGTCTTTCCAAAATACATAGTCGGATTCTGGACTTGCTCGTAATCAGTCTCAGCCTTAATCATCTCGAAGTGATATGCCCTCAACGTTCCCACAATGTCATCAAGTGATTGAGCATAATATTTATCCTCATTCAGCTTAATCATTGCCACGTACATAGCCCATTTGGCTGGTAGGGCATCAAGAAGCTTGTTGTTCTTGTCAGTGTCCGAATACTCAATTCCATGACTTTCAAGTTCCGTTATCAGATGATAGAATCTTGTGATAATATCATCCAACTGTTCATCCTTAATAGCCTTGAAAAAAGCAAATTGTTGAGTCAACAGCTCTGTACGCTTTCTACGCACCCGAGGATTACCTTCACACCTTTTCTGGAGAGACTCCCAAAGTTCCTTCGACGTCCTTTGAGTCCGAAATGTGTGTAAAATATCTTGAGGTAAAGCCATACGGATTATGGAGAAAGCTTTGTTCTCAGCTTCAAATAGTTTCTTGTCATCCTCTTTCATCATCTGATATGACAAGACCTCTTGACGGCCTTCAACTTCAGATACTGGTGGAATGTACCCTTCATCTATGCACACCCACATGCGCATATCGTTGAATCGTACAAAATCCGTAAATCTGTCCTTCCACCAGTAATAGTCCTCAACTTTCATCAGCTTTGGCGGTGCATTTGCCTTCCCAACTTCGTGATCCATCTCAAGGAATTTCTGAAGGTTTGACATCTTTTCTGAAACAAATTGAATTTGAACTTAATTAATATAATTCGAAACTGATTTAGACTAACTTATTCGAATCTAGATAGATTCGAAACAAATTAATATTAAATCTGTTGAGATTAAATTCGATTAAGTCTTAAAAGTCAATTAGATTCGAAATGAATGTCAGATTCGAACAACTCCTTAGATTCGATGGTCCTTAGATTCGAAGGCTTCAGTAGATTCGAATGTCTAGCAGATTCGAAGCACAGAATCGAAACAGTAACAAACTCGAAATAAACTCGAAACAAAACAGACTCGAGATCCAATTCGAATGAAGTAATAGATTCGAAACAAAGTAGACTCGAAACTCTCTGAAATTGACTCGAAAGGAGCGTATTTAGGTTAGACTCGAGACTAAAGTGAAACCCTAATTACCCCTATAGATTCGAGCGCCGCAAACTCGAAAAACGGCTAACACGTTGATTTTTTGACGTTTTACAGATTAAACCACTATTTTTCAAACGAAAAATAATGATTTCGATCAAAAACGTGAAAAACAACAAAGTGTTTCCCGAATACGAATTTGGTAAGCTCAAAAACCCGTTTTTGAGAGCAAAACCGTCCAACTAGCGTCAAGAAACCTAGAATGTATCTGATGAACACGAAGAACACCAAGAACACTCCGTAGTCTCTGATACCACTTGTAAGGTCTACCACTGCAAGATCTATCTAGACGCGGATCCGTTAACGAGTGCGGAATCCTCGTTGACGGTCAGACGGACAACTCTCAACCAACGGAAACACGGAGACTATTAGACGCTGAACGAACGACACACGAACGATCCTACGTACTAATTCTCTCCGAAACGGCACTCACCTAGCTGATAAACTCGAGATCGCCTCTTGCTTAATTCCTCACGAATTCTGCAAAAAGTCGTCTAATCATTCGAGTCTATCCCTAATTATAGACCCACATTCGAATCTGATGTGGGTCAGACTCGAATCTGGCCCAAGGCCCATTCGAGTCTGTCCAACATGACAGTCTCGAATCTATCCTATATTCGAATCTAAGGTCTCATTCGAATCTATCACAGATTCGAATGTATCCTCTTATGCAATTCGAATCTAGCCTTTGACATATACAACTAAGTGTTTGAAACTTATGATATTACCTTATGACTGATTTTATCTTTGAACTTTATGTTTGAACTTCTTGTAATACGTTACATCAAGTTCAAACATACAAACACTGATAATCATCAATCATACATAATATATATATAACAAACATATGCTAAATCACAATGTAAGACAACTTAGACTGCTATCGTCACACGGGATGTACCAACAACGCTGTTATGTGGTGGGATGCAATGACACATGTGTTGACGATGGAGGTAGTGTCACACATGTATTGGAGTGAATTTAAGGAAGTATTCTCTCAGCAATACTGTCCTACTGATGAGAAGCGCCGTTTCGAGGCGAAATTTCTGAACCTAACCCAAGGAACGAAAATGGTTACACAATATGCCGTTGAGTTCACCCGACTAAGCCTGTTCACACCACATCAAGTTGACACAGAAGAGAGAAAGATAGCCCGGTTTGAGGCCGGTCTAGATTATGAGATTCGCCGAACCATGAGTGGGGTTCGGTATACAACGTTTACCGGTTTACTGGAGGCTGCTCGGAATGTTGAGCAGATCGTCTTATTATCTGGATACGTCATTGGGTCAGCTGCCGCAGCACCAACTCAACCGTCGCCGCCAAAAAGGCAGCGGGAGTCTGGATCTTCCCGATTCTCTCCTCAATCCCATCAACAATCTTCATCACCCATGAAGGGAAGGGCCTTTTCGGCCAGTTCAGAAATGAGGGACTGCAGACGATGCAGAAAGGCACACTCTGGGGAGTGCAAGACTCAGGATATGTACTGCTTCTGCTGTGGGCAGAAGGGCCATCACTGGGAGCATTGTCCACGTAAAGATGATGCGTGCTACAACTGCCACAGACTTGGCCATTTTTCAAGGGATTGCCCGAAACCCCCACGAGATCAGAATGCTCAACAATCAACAGCAAGATCTTCTGTAGCTTCCAGGGCTCGCAGGGATCAATCTCAAAGGGCTCCAACTAGGGCGTTCCAAATCACAGCTGAAGAAGCAAAAGATGACCCGGAGGTGGTCACTGGTACGTTCTTTGTAAATTCCATTCCTGCACGTATCTTGTTTGATTCCGGAGCAAATCGTTCGTTTGTCTCCACTACATTTGCTCGACAATTCAATATGCCTACTTCAAAACTACAATTTGTACTTGACATAGAGACTGCTAGCAATATGTCAGTTAAAGCAGACAAAGTATATAGGAATTGCACTTTACTTGTAGAAGATGTAGTGTTCAACATAGATCTAATTCCCATGGAGTTCGGGGAATTTGATATCATAGTAGGCATGGACTGGTTAGTTCATAACGAGGCCAAAATTGTTTGTAAGAAAAGAATGATTAAGATCACCACTCCTGAGGGCCGAGACATATGCATTTATGGTGACAGACACAAAGGCGACTTGTGCCTTATATCAATTGCCAAAGCCCGAAGGCACGTTGCTAAGGGTTGTTCTGCATACTTAGCCTACGCTGTCGATGCAAAGGCTGAAATCCAATCTCCTTCCACCGTTCCAGTTGTTTCCGAATTTCCAGATGTCTTTCCAGAAGATATCTCGGGATTGCCACCTGATCGTCAAGTGGAATTCCGCATTGATCTGATTCCTGGAGCTGCTCCAATAGCAAAGGCTCCGTACCGTTTAGCTCCTGCAGAAATGCAGGAAATGATGAAGCAATTACAGGAGTTGTCGATAAGGGTTTCATACGCCCAAGTTCATCTCCATGGGGCGCTCCTGTTCTGTTCGTCAAGAAGAAAGATGGCACATTGCGAATGTGCATCGATTACCGCGAACTCAATAAAGTCACAATCAAGAACAAGTACCCATTGCCCCGGATTGATGATCTCTTCGACCAGTTACAAGGCGCAAGCTACTTCTCGAAGATTGATCTTCGCTCGGGTTATCATCAGCTCAAAGTACATCCTGACGACATTCCAAAGACGGCTTTCAGAACTCGTTACGTGTGTGTTTTAGTGTGTGTTCTTCGAAGACTTGTAGAAAATGGACACAAACGGGTTGTTTTGGTACATAAATGTTATGATATAAGTTAAAATAGTGTATTTAAGCTCACATTTGCAATATTAGACTCAAAACATGCAAAAATGGTCAAAAACATAATTCTGGAAAATGTTGGAAAATTTCTAAGAATGAACTCGGATGATGATCCATCCGAATTCGGATCACCCATTTCGGACCATCACCTACTTCGGACCCTGTCCCAATTCGGACCCCAATGCCTATTTCGGACTAACCCACTTCGGACCACCACCCCAAATTCGGACCATCTACAATTCGGACCATCCGAATTCGGATGTGGTCCGAATTCAGGCCCATTTCCACTTAATTTTCAAAATAAAATTTTTAAGCAATTACTGACACAAAATTCACTATTACACTTACATTATAGATCATTGTGGTGTTATCAAAACACACATTGATTCAGAGACAAGTCACACTATACCAATCACTGTGAGTAACAGATTGTCATTCGAACATTTATTGTTTTTGCATTCATGTTTATACATTCAATGGCATGTTCACATTGTTCATATACATCATTTGGCACTCATAAATGATTTGTTGTTATGATGCACACTCGTACTTGACATGTAACACACATGTAGCCATCGTTCATTTGAAAGTGCATCTATTTACATCATGCTTGCACTGCATGATCATTACTTCACAATCTGATGCGACCTGGACTGGGGCTGACAGCAGGCCACTGTCGGGGACTGATCATCCCACTCGTTATCCCGTCAGGTTCGGCACATCCCCGATCAGCATATTGAACTGCCAACCCATGCTAGCAATGCATGGTTTACACATACATTGAGGCTTACACTGCCTGTTTTCACATACATGGGGCTTACACTGCCCATGGTTAATCATTGCTTGTAAAGAAATATTTGTTGTTTGCATAATCTGTTATCTCACTAAGCAATTAGCTTACTGTTGACTCACCATGTTTTCAGGCAAAGGCAAAAGTGTAGCAGAACCTTCTACTTAAACAATTCAATTCACATCCCGGAGACTTAGAAGCTATTGGTACTTGGATGTAATAGCTTTGGGCCTGGGATTTGACTTGTAATACAATTATGATGATGTAATAGATAGTCTTAATCACTGTAGACATGTACTTTCATTGCTTTAGTGTGGATTTGCTTAACTCTGATTTAAGTACTCAATTTCAATTGTTATGATATTCATTGGGTTGTTTGTTGATCCTGGTGATTCCAATTATAATATCAAAGCAAGAGAGTGTCACAGTAGTCTTTTAATAAACAACAAGAATCATAAGTTATTTCAAGTCTATAAACTGCGGATTTTCGGCAGAAAATTTATATCGACTTTGAAAAATCATAACTAATTCATAACTTAACGAAATGAGTTGATTCTTGTCTCAAAAGTTAGATCTATGTCTTAACTATAGATCTGGAAGTTTTCATAATTTATTTTTGAGTTTAAGAGCTCCAGAAATTATTTGGGAAACCGAAAGTTTGACAGCTCAAAAATGGCCAACAAAGGGTTTTTAACGAGCTTTTACACCAACCTAAACATCTCAAAAAATGGTCTTTCTTGATTCTAAAAATGCTTTGTATATAGTAGTTTAATGTCCTTGAAAACCAAAGCCTAAAATATTTTGGAGCTTGGTCAAAAATTATATATATATATATATATATATATATATATATATATATATATATATATATATATATATATATATATATATATATATATATATATATATAAAAACTTGACGTTTTAAGTGGGTTTTATTTATAAACTTGTAATGTTGGGTGATTTAAGACATAAAAATATATAAATATACATATTATCATATATTAGAGATATTAAGTCCTTATTATCATTTAGGACTCGGTTAAACACATCCGGTTTCATCACCCATCAAACAGCGCAAACTTGCATTTTTGCGCATATTTTGCCATCACAAGCTCGGTGAGTCTTCATAGCCCATATTTTCACTATCTATTGGGGTGGAAATACATGCACTGTGTTCATATGGACATCAAAACTATTTATTTCTTATATGTATTACATGTTTGGATCCATCAGCCCTCAAATCATGAACCGTTAATTGCATTTACTTGCAAGTGCGAATATATTGTGGATAGATCTATTAGGAGTCATGTCCCCCATTCGGGTTAGTTCGGGTCGGCTAACAGCGATGCATATATATTCAACAGACGGTATTACGTATGGGAATACTGCACAGGGCAAACTCATTTTAATTAAGCTTCGGTTGCATGATGGTTTATGTAATACATACACAGAATTTATGATTTTATAAATTCAACTCATCTAATAATGTCCATACAACTGGTCTTTTCGCGTAAACCTATGAGCTCACCAACAATTTGTTGACGTATTTTAGCACGTATTTTCAGGTGTTTTAGACATGCACATTTATCGGAATTATTCCAAGGCTTCCGTTCATTTTGGAGTCGCATCGTTTTCAAACTCGGAGATTCATTTGCATTTTTCCTGATAAACTAAATTGCGTATCTACATCTTGGTATTTTAAGAACTACTTACGCTATATTTTGGTTATGTAAAACAATATTTATATTTAAAGTTAAATCAATGTATTTTTGAAAAACGTCCATATAGTGGTCGTTCGTAATGATTATGGTTACGCTTCCGCGACGTCACGCTTCCTTGCCAACCGGGGTACGGGGTGTGACAGATTGGTTCAGAGCCATAGTTATAGTGAACTAGGTTGCGTTAGTACCTAGACTATAACTGTAACAAAACTAAGTTTTCTTCAAGAACTGTGAACACATATATGGACCCTGATGACAATAACATGTCGAACAATATGGTATTATCCTCTTTGACTCAGAGGATGAATTCTCACCCATGGAACATAGAAGCCAAGGTGACACTGAGGTATACTTTGGATTGGGAAACCACCCAGAGTAAAACAATGACGATGTAATGGACTCGTTAAAGCCCAAGGAGGGCAATTGTGGCCCTGCAACACAAATTTCTCCACCATAACCACCACATATGCCACCCTACACCCTATTCAGAAGCCATCCCAATGGACCATTAAGGAAGTTCACCCCTAGGAAAAGGGTGTGACTAGCACAACGGGAATCTATCCCGGTACCTACTCATCAGCCAAGCCCGCAACTGTAACGATAGGCGAACTATAAGACAGTGGGGATGGATGCCTCACACTCTCCAAGAATGGAGAAACAAGGAAGGGATTCAAAGCCAGTTTGAAGACGGAACACCACCTTCCTCTCAAGTGCCGACACTTACCCAAAAACCTACATAACAAACGATGCCTCTGTTGGTGGCAAGGGCCGCCAGACACGACCCCCAATTTCGACAAAATCCACCAAGAGCTTGGTGAGATCTTTGCAAGGATTAAGCAGGAGGCAATGCAAACCGCCAATAAACCTTAGGCCAACCAGAATACCCAGGCGATTCAACAAAGACGAAATAGACAAATTGTGTCAGCGCCTAGCAGAGCGCAAAGCCCGTGATGCAAAACTAACCCAACAACTTAACGCTCTGGAGTACGAGGGAACCCCAGAGGCATCTCATACTTAGTACCCTTCTACCATTTTATAGTATTTATCTAGGCTATACTATCTGATATATCTTAGGGTAAATAAGGCTTAAGAATTTATCAGAAAATTCTGACCATATCATATACAAAGATTAAGTATCAAGAACTTTTATGAGGAATTAAGTTTTAACTACAACTCTGCGTATGAGAAGATAAATCTATGGCTATCTGCCTAAGAAGTTTCAAACCCATAGACTTATCCTCTCATCCCAATAGATACCACTTATGCCTTTCTACTATTTGATACTGGCACTGATAGGAGCTTTATATCCACTAAGTACAGTAAGTAGATAAATTCCATTCTTACACCATTAAGTGCCACTTATGCTATTGAGGTTGATGACAGTGAGACGCTTAAGACAATTAAGATAAGTCGAGGATGCTCCTTAGAATTAGTAGGCCGACTCTTTGAAACAGACTTGATACCCATCAAACTGGGAAGTGTTTACGTGATCATAGGCATGGATTGACTATCGAAAAATCGTGTGGAAATAGTATGCAACAAGAACACAATTCATATGCCTTTAGTCAATAAGAAGGTCTTTACTGTTCAATGAAAAACAAGAAATACCAAAGTAAGCATCATCCGTAGCATTAGGACCCTGAAGTGTTGACAGAGAGGGAGCCAAAGGAAAAACGGCTCGAAAATATTCTTATTATTTATGGTTACCCCAAAGTTTTTCCAGAACATTTACCTGAACACCCAACATCGAAGCAAGTCAAATTCAAAAATCGGCCTAGTATCAGGTGCAGTACCAGTGGCTCGAGCACCATGCCGATTAGCCCCATCAATATTGTAAAAATCGTCCAACCAACTGTAGGGACTCTTACATAAAGGGTTTATCAAACCGAGGTCCTCGCTTTGGAGGAGCTCCAGTTTTGATCATAAAGAAGATGAGATAAGTGGGTATCAGGTGCAGTACCAGTGGCTCGAGCACCATGCCGATTAGCCCCATCAATATTGTAAAAATCGTCCAACCAACTGTAGGGACTCTTACATAAAGGGTTTATCAAACCGAGGTCCTCGCTTTGGAGGAGCTCCAGTTCTGAAAGCAAAGAAATTATTTGTTTATCTACCAGATGAGATACCACATGCTTTACCTAAATCAAAAGTAACCAACGATAAGTGGGTACCTCACGTTTTGCTTCATCTAATAGGTAAATCATGTGTTGGGTACCTTGACTCTGGATGTTCCAAGCACATGACCCATAACAACGAGACACCCTCACGAATTTTGTGGACAAATTTTGTGGGACGATCAGATTCGGCAACAATCAGTTCTGTCCGATCAGAGGCTATGGAAGTCTGGAATACGATAAGATCATCATTCAGAAGGTGTTTTATGTAGATGGTCTTGGCCACAATTTGTTCAGTATTTGCCAACTGTGCAACAAAGGGTTGGAAGTCAATTTTAAGGCGAATAGGTGTAACATAAGATCTGGGGAAGGGAAGAAAATCCTAGCTAGAACTATGAAGACAAATTTGTACTTCATAGACTTAGAAAACATTAATCTGGAAAAGGATGTATGTCTACTGTCAAAGGCATCTTCAAAGGAATCCTAGTTGTGGCATCGCCATCTTTCCAATCTAAACTTCAAAGAGCTGACTAACCTTGCAAAAGGAGGTTTAGTAAAAGGTCTTCTGACTCTCCGATTTCAAAAGGAGTAGTTATGCACGGCCTGTGAGAAAGGGAAAATGGTGAGGGCTTCACATAAATCAAAAGTTGAACATCCTTCAATTAGGCCATTAGAGCTACTTTATACGGATTTATGCGGGCCAATGCGAGTACAAAGCATCAGTAAGAAGAAATATGTTTTGGTGATTGTTCATGATTACTCGAGATATACATGGGTGTTCTTCCTGAGATCCAAGTCTGAAGCTACTGAGATGATAATTAACTTCATTTCGCAAGATACAAGTCAAATTGCATCGTTCGGTCTAGACCATTAGATCTGATAATGGTACAGAATTTAATAACAAATCCTTAGAGACATTTCTTAGTTCTGTTGGGATATCGCATCAATTTTCGGCTGCTCGTACGCCTCAACAAAATGGGGTAGTTGAACGATGAAACCGAACACTTGTTCAATCTGCAAGGACAATGCTAGCATATTCAAATCTGCCATTGTTCCTCTGGGTTGGAGCTGTGGCTACTGCGTGTTTCACCCATAATAGATCTATAATAAATAGAAGATTCGGAAAAACGCCATATGAGCTGATTAATAAAAGAGTTCCAAATATCAAATTTTTCCATGTATTTGGTTGCAGGTGTTTTATCTTAAACGATAAAGACAACTTGGGAAAAATTTAATTAGAAAGGTGATAAAATTTTCATTGGATACTCAAAATAATCAGTGGCATTCTGAGTCTACAACAAATGCACAAAGACCGACAACTAAAGTGTCAACGTTAAATTTGATGAGGGCATCATAATGGCTCCTAGACATGCCAGCTCAGGACCTGAGTCTAAAGAGACGACTTATGTGAAGTTATCGGAGCTGAAAGAGGATATGAATGAGTTAAATAAATTGTTTGAAAATTTTTATGAAGACTACTTTGATAAGACCAAATCTGATGTTCCTTTTTAGTTCCAGACATGGTTACTAAAGATCCTGTAGTAGTCTCAGATCATTCACATCAACCTATTTCTTAAGATACTAGAGATATTTCAGTAACAGATGTACCCGTTCCCTCTGAAAGTGTACAACAATCTCAAGCTCCAGAATCTCATGATACTCCCTTGAATACTTAAAACTCTGAATTCCCTACTTCATTTGATATTCCATCAACATCAGAACCTATCACCCATCTACCCTACCTGGACTTGAGTCTCAATAAAGACCAACTCCAACCTTATCCTCATTCTTTCAAATGGACAAGGGACCACCCACCTGAAAATATCATTGGTGATCCCTCTGCTTCTGTCCAAACCCGGAGAGCTACTATAAATGAATGCCTCTTCTCAAATTTTTTGAGCAAGATAGAACCCAAAACGGTATAGGAAGCTCTTCAGGATGCAGATTAGATAGTAGGAATGCAAGAGGAGCTCAATCAATTTCAGAGGTTGAGAGTCTGGCGATTGGTGGATTTTCAAGAACAAGAAACATGAACATGGTGTCATCATTCGTAACAATGCGAGACTTGTGGCCAAAGAATATAGTCAGTAGGAGCGAATAGACTACGACGAAACATTTGCCCCAGTTGCCCGAATAGAGGCCATTAGGATGTTTTTATCATTTGCCGCTCATAAGAATTTTACAGTTTATCAAATGGATGTAAAAACTGTGTTTTTGAATAAGGAGTTAAAAGATGAAGTATATACATATCATCTCGAAGGATTTACAGATCCTTTGAAGCCTGATCATGTATATATTTTAGATAAGTCACTGTACGACCTTAAACAAACACCACAAGCTTGGTATGATGCCTTATCATTTTATCTTTTAAACAAACAAAGGTGCAGTGGACAATACCCTATTCATTAAACGCCAGGGTCCAGATATCATAGTAATTCATCTATATATATGTAGATGGTATAATATTTGGGTCTACTAATACTGAATTTTGTAAAAAGTTTGCGTTTTTAATGTTCAAGAAATTTGAAATGAGCATGATGGGTGAAATCTATTTTTTCTTGGGGCTACAAGTTAAACAACTGAGTGATGGAATTTTCATCAACCAGTCAAAATATATTTAAGACATGTTAAAGAAATTGAACATGGTCAATAGTACCCCAATGAAAACACCCATGGTACCTGATTCTAAATCAAAACTCGATGAGGACATTTGGGGGAAACCTGTTGATGTAACTCATTATCGAGGAATTATTGAGTCATTAATGTACTTAACTTCGAGTAGACCCGATATTATGTTTGCTACATGTTTCTGTGCTACATATCAGGCAAATCCAAAAGAATCACATTTGGCTGCTGCCAAAAAATTTTAAGATCTCTGAAGGGTACTCCGAACTTAGGTTTGTGGTATCCTAGGGAATCAACATTTACATTAACTGCATTTTCTGATGTTGATCATGCAGAAGATAAAATGGACAGAAAGAGCAAATCAGGATCAGTTTAATTCCTTGGTGATCAACTCGTCTGCTGGTCATCCAAGAAAAAACACTGTGTGTCGCTGTCAACAGCTGAAGCTGAATATGTTGGTGTATCATCTTGCTGTTCACAAGTGTTGTGGATGAAGAGCGAACTGTGTGATTACGGGTTTACACCTCACAAAATCCCAATTTATTGTGATTCACAGAGCGCAATTGCAATAGCTTCCAATCCGGTGCAACACTCCAAAATAAACCATATAGACATTCGGTATCATTTTATAAAAGATCATGTAGAAAATGGTAATGTATAATTATATTTTGTACCGACTGAATATCAACTAGCTGATTTGTTTACCAAAGCGTTAGATGAAAAATGCTTTAACTTTTTGGTATACAAATTGGGTACGTTGAATCGCTAGATTTAAACATTTAGTTGTTGCAAAACATAATTTTAATGTTACAATTTTTTACATGATTTAATTCTTGTGTTAATCTCTTATGAATTCAATGTTTTATTTTATCTAAGATTTAACTGAATCGGATTGTCATGTGTAACGGGAGCAAACGGAAAATTTAATCTGATAATTTTTTTTATCTGCTTGTTTGCAGGTGGAGCATGATTAAAAGATGATGTTCATCTGAGGGGGAGCAACAATGCAAAACTCAAGGGGGAGCAACGTTTTTAGTTCAGTTTAATTTTTTATATATAGTTAAAAAAAATTTGGTTCATTTCATTTTATATTTTTTTTTGTTTTTGTTGTGTGTTGCTACATTTTTTTTGTTTTCTATGTTATAAATTTTTTTCGGTTTGTTCAATTTTTTTAGTTGTTATTTTTTTAGTTTTATTTTTTATGTGTTTTTATTTTTTTTTGGTGTGTTGAATTGAGCTTTATAGAAAAAACGAGAAAATTGGGTCAAATTATGAAAAAGGTGACGAATGGGTTTGGTTTTGATGTGAATTAGGTATAAAATTGAGATTCAAATTTCAAATTCAATTTTTTCGAAAACCTGGCTACTGTACACTGTTCACTTTTTTCCATTTCTCTCAGCTTCTCATCAAACAAGTGCTTACAAGATTTTAAGTAACAAATATGTAAGTATTTCTGTGTTTTTGTTACTATTTTTGTATTTTATTTTAGTTGTTTTTTTGAGTTTTGTATTTCTATGTGTGTGTTACTGTGTGTGTTTGTTGTAATCAATCCCAGTAATAATCAGCACATGGACAAAAGATTTCAGCAATAATCAAGACAAAAAGAATATAAAAACTCGATTTCTATGATGAATATTGGAAGAGAAAAGTCAGAGAGAATGCGGCGGCTGCAGATTTCTATTTTCTGAATAATGACAATTGTGTTGGAAACCCTAGGTGGGGTTTCCCTTCCATCATTTGATAAACTTTCCAAGAATTACAAAACAGCCCCTTGACATCTATATCTAAATTAAATTACAAATAAAAGAAAAGATTAGAAATAAATTACATGGAAATAAAACTAATTAATTATTACAAAATAAATTCCACATGATCGAAATTAAGGTCTAACAATCTCCCCTTTTTCGATCACTGTGGATGAGTACGGGCATGATCAGTTTTTTCTCTGAGGCCAAGGACGACGTCGACGTCGAGTCACTTGCCTGAAATGTAGCCTTGAATATCCTTCGGTTTTCGTTTAAGTTCTGAGATTGTTTGAGCATCGTCTTCTTGTATACGCTTGGTGAGTTCCGCTGGAACTAATCTAAGAGTACCGTCGGAATAGCAAGGCAGGTCCTCAATGCGCATGAAACTTTTATGCCCTTTCTGATTCAAAAAGATGATCCCCTGCTGCCCTCCCATTATTACTTTATAAGCGAAAAAGTGGTCTAGGAGGAGGAAAATGTCTTGCTCTGGAGCCTTTAGACCATTTTTAACCTATGCGCTCTCAATCGCCATCTTGAAATCTCTTAAGCACATGGAAATAGATCGGCGATTCATGGTTTTAGTCAGGGCAGCAACCGCAGTGACGTGTGTTAAGCGTTTCTTGATCTTGTTTTTCGGTTTATTATGCAGAAACTCAACATCGTCAATATTAACAGAATCCAGGTCATTATCATGCAAAAAATGAATTCATCCATCTTCTCGGAGAACTTCAAATGCATGAGTGAACACACGAGCTCTCGTGTACATGTGAATATTGTTAATCTTTACAATATTTGATTTTGACCAATATTCAGCCTTTGGTCTCTGTTCCTTTACCATCATTTGGTTGTATTCTGCATGTTCCGCTTGAGATGCATCTGACAAAACCATTAGAACACGTCTACTGAATGACCCATGTTTCTTTCGGAAAACCATCTTGAATCTTTCTTCAAGATAGGGACTTTTAAAATCCTTAGCAGGGAAATTCCTTAAAAAAATCTTTAAAACCCTGGACCGGAGGTTCTTCTAGCTCGGCGAGAGGAGCTTCAAGTAGTTTCAGAATGCGACCCCTCTGGTCCTAACTTAATTCTTCTTTTTCCTCCTCAGTCAGAGTATGCACTTTACCCTTTGAGTACCGGCTAACCCATTCTAGATCGTTTACCCCATGCCTCGGAGTTGCTTTAGGCCTAGTACCAAAGCAGTCCACGGTTCTAGGACCTAAAGACTCGGCAGTTTGGGCTGGAGGGGTTGATTGTGCTATTGGGATTTCTTGGACTGTAGGGTTAATTTAGACTTGTGGGGTTTCTTTGGGAGCAGGGGACGTAGCTTTTATGGATGATAGGATATCTTCCTGTGTTACGTGGGTGGGAGAATTTAAACATTCAAAAGAAGAGGATGATTTCTGAGGTAACTCAGGCTCTGGCTTCGTGTTTATCAAGGGATAGTCTTGATCAGTATCGAAATCTGTATAAAACACCAATATGACCTCAACCTTTTCTAATATCGGATCAAATACCACCATAGCTGATAGAGGATCTAGCTCTGCCGGGCCTTCCTGAGCCCCTGAACTCTATTCCCAAACCTTTCTTGTTCTGTACACGCCGCTTCTGCTCCCCCTACAATCAATATCTTGCCCTCAGACTGAACCCTTGGGCGTTTCTCCCCCTCATGATGATCAGCGTCGTCCTGATCGTCATGTTTTCATTTGTGGGTTTCAGCCTGGGGACGGCACTGAAGCTCAATCACTGCAGACTCCAATCGATCAAACTGTCCATTTAACTGTTCTTGAACTTGAAGGATTAGGCGTTTAAGATCGTCAATTTCGGCAAACAGTGCGGCCATTTGAGCTAGAACAGATTGGGTTCCTAGTGGCGGCTCCTCAGAAACAACACCCTTACCCTTGAGAAAATAGAAAAGGGCTGTATGCTGCTCTTCGGAAGCTACCTTAAGGGCGTCCAAGTCAGCCCAGGTAACAAATCCGGCAGCACGGATAGCAGCCGTTAGCGTCTCGGGAGTGATCCCGAGATGACCTGAGGTTGATGGTGTTGGTTCGTCAACAAGGTCTTCCTTCCATCATCTCTGGCTCCTCTGTGGGAAGCTCAGATCCCGATGTTTGGGGTGCCGCCATGAAGGCGGCTTGTTCATGAGTGGACGCCACAGAGGCGTCGTGCGTTGTGATATGGGGTGTGGTGTGAGACTTGGTCAAAGGAGAGGTGGTCACAGGGGGCGACATGTGACCTGATTCAACATCACCTCTCTCCGAGTGAGAGGGTGATGTTGTATGAGCTGATTCCCCGTGGAATGAAGCAGCTTTTCTTAGAGGAGAAGTTAATTCGACCACTGGACTGGTGGTCTTATGGTGGGTAGTTCGGCTAATTGGGCTTAGATCACCCTCAAAGAAAGTACCTTCTTCCCTCAATTGGACTGAAACGGTCCTTTCAGAGTCCACTGCCTCTTCTTGCGCTCCTGCTCCTCCCTCTCACCGGTGCCCAAAATATTTTCAATGACTGCCTCTACATCCTCAATCTCACTCAGACGGTTTTGAGTGAGCCTCATCCGAAAACACGACCCTTATGTAATCCCTTACCCGCTCTGTTTGATCTGCTTGATGGATCAATGACAGAGGAATGTCCATTACCGGGACATAGGTAGTGTCTGTTGGGATCTTAGTGCGTTGAATTGAGGTCGTGTTGTAGACGTCGGCCTCCGGGCGTTCATGAATGTCCTCGTCCTGATCCATTGCATATTGAATGATGAGATGAAGGAACCTTTGGAATGGAATGTACCTACGCCCTCTTTTAGTTCCTTTTTCTAGGACTGCCCTCTTCAACTACTCAAAAATAAGCGCCGCATAGTCATAGTGGCGATCAAAGGAGAACTCGACAAACATCGCAAGGACTTGAATGGAGGCCGAGTCATGGCCAAAATGTTTGCCGGTGAAGCATTTGTTGATGATATCAAAGACAACCCTCTAGTGGGACTGGAGATGCTTGGTCCGGAATTTTGATGGCCTGGTGAGTTGGCCATCATATCCTATGGTTAGAATTTCATGAAGGGTTTGGATGGGAGAAGGAATGGGGGCAAAGGCGTATTTAGTAATGGAGAAATTTTCTGATGGAAGGCGGAGAATGTGGCGAATAGCTTCAAGGGTGAGTTTTATTGGAACAGAGTCGATTATTGTGGTTAAGTGAGGTTCGACATATGTGATGAAAGTGAGATGATGACAGAACTGTTGGAGGTAGATGATTGGTACAGAAATGGCAGAGGTAAGGGCGTAAAAGATTGGGTGGCTTTGAGAACATCAAATGTGATATCCTCGGCTTCATGGCGTAGGGTTGAAAGGTCTAGCTGCCAGTTGTGAGGGAAAACTCAACACACTGAGCGGATGGAAGAAGTGATTCATCTGGCAGCTGAGCGTTATTATTTGGTAGTGGAGGATGGGGTATGGTTAAGGTGATTTGACGGTCCATAAGTCCTATAAACATGCAACAATGTTAGTATATCAGATTTGAAAGAATGAAGCATTGATACTTATTCTGAAATAAGTGTGAATTTGAAACTGTCTATCATGTTTAAAGCATCGGGTCTTTTATCAGTAGAATGTAAGTTCTACTGAATAAAGTCCAAAGTCGATCGTTGAGAGACCAATGTTAGAATAGACATTTTCACTCAAACACTTATCATCACCCTAATCAATGGTCCATAGGACATCGAGTATTTTTGTGATTTTTGATTTTTTTTTAAGAAAAATGCAAAAATGGTGTTGGTACATCCCGTGTGACGATAGCAGTCTAAGTGGTCTTACATTGTGATTTAGCATGTGTTTGCTATATATATATATATTATATATGATTGATGATTATTAGTGTTTGTATGTTTGAACTTGATGTAACATATTACAAGAAGTTCAAACATAAAGTTCAAAGATAAAATCAATCATAAGGTAATATCATAAGTTTTATCACTTAAGAGTTTAAGTATTTTGGCTAGATTCGAATTACTTAAGGGAATACATTCGAATCTGAGATAGATTCGAATGAGACCTTAGATTCGAATGGGCTAGATTCGAGACTGTCAATATGGACAGACTCGAATGGGCTTTGGGCCAGATTCGAGTTTTGCCCACATCAGACTCGAATCAGGGTCTATAATTAGGGATAGACTCGAAATATTATCAGACTTTTTGCAGAATTCGTGAGGGATTAAGCAAAGGGCGATCTCGAGTTTATCAGCTAGGTGAGTGCCATTTCGGAGAGAATTAGTTCGTAGGATCGTTCGTGTGTCATTCGTTCAGCGTCTAATAGTCTCCGTGTTCCGTTGGTTGAGAGTTGTCCGTCTAACCGTCAACGAGGATTCCGCACTCGTTCACGGATCCGCGTCTAGATAGATCTTGCAGTAGTAGACCTTACAAGTGGTATCAGAGCCTACGGAGTGTTCTTGGTGTTCTTCGTGTTCATCAGATACATTCTAGGTTTCTTGACGCTAGTTGGACGGTTTTGCTCTCAAAAACGTGTTTTTGAGTTTAGCAAATTCATATTCGGGAAACACTTTGTCGTTTTTCACGTTTTTGGTCGAAATCATTATTTTTCGTTTGAAAAATAGTGATTTAATCTGTAAAACGTCAAAAAATCAACGTGTTAGCCGTTTTTCGAGTTTGCGGCGCTCGAATCTATAGGAGTAATTAGGGTTTCACTTTAGTCTCGAGTCTAACCTAAATACGCTCCTTTCGAGTCAATTTCAGAGAGTTTCGAGTCTACTTTGTTTCGAATCTGTTACTTCATTCGAATTGGATCTCGAGTCTATAGTGTTTCGAGTTTATTTCGAGTCTGGTACTGTTTCGATTCTGTGCTTCGATTCTGCTGACATTCGAATCTGCTGAGCCTTCGATTCTAAGGACCATCGATTCTAAGGAGTTGTTCGAATCTGACATAAATTTCGAATCTAATTGACTTAATCGAATTTAATCTCAAAAGATTTAATCTTAATTAGTTTCGAATCTATCTAGATTCGAATAAGTTAGTCTAAATCATTTTCGAATTAAATTAATTAAGTTCAAATTCAATTTGTTTCAGAAAAGATGTCAAATCTTCAGAAATTCCTTGAGATGGATCACGAAGTTGGGAAGGCAAATGCACCGCCTAAGCTGATGAAAGTTGAGGATTTACAGATTTACAGATTTTGTACGATTCAATGATATGCGCATGTGGGTGTGCATAGAT
>JAANYP010001803.1:0-261209 GCA_020465985.1 Centrapalus pauciflorus
CAAGGCATTTCTCTTCTGTTGCCTTGACTGTTCATCATTCAGTAAAGATCCATACAAGTTGACAAGATCCATATTTCTGATTGTTCCTGAATTTCTTAAAATTGTTGAAAAGTAATTCCATTCTTCAGGAAGGATGTCCAAAAACTTGTTCACCAGAGTAAGGCTGTCCTTAGTGATCCCAACAGCTTTGAGATCATTCACAAGAGCAGTAAACCTGGTGTAGGTTTCTGTGAGAGTCTCCTTTGATTTTGCAAAGAAGAGTTCATACTGTCTAACAAGATTGTTAATCCTGTTATCCAGTGTGATTGTGGGTCCATCATAGACGGTACACAAAGTATCCCACATCTCCTTGGCAGTCTTCATCTTCTCAACCTGTTTGAACACATCATCAGGTAGAGAGATGACCAGATTGTTTCTGGCTTTTGATAAGAAGCTACAACTTTTGTCTCATCAGACCTTGAGCTTTTGGCTTTCTCAATGTTACTGATCTCAGGAGAGCTCTTAACGGCAGGAGTTATTTGTGTAACAGAGGTTGGCACAATATGGGACCCTCCATTGACAATTTCTGGTAGTTGTACATCCGTTCTCTAGGTAGGGCATCATTATGCCTTCAACCAGAAAAGTTCTGAATGATTGAACTTTTGGAGGTTTACCCATTGAGCCATTGTCATAGTATGAGGAATTTGCAGCACTGTTGTCCATGGAAACTTGGGAGAATGAGAGATCTAGAATGACACACACTCTAAACTGCTCTGATACCAGTTGTAGGTCCCGAGAGGTTCCCAAAGTATATAGCTTTAGGCTGTAGAGGGGGGGTGATTACAACAATTTAAAAACTACACACTATTTTCTCAATGTTTGTATGTATTATCAACAAATTGTTAATTACAAACAAGCTTGAATGCGGAAAGGTTCAAGCTGAGATGACAGATACAACAGTATGTTTACTAGTCAACTTTGCGTCTTTCTTCCTTGTAAAATGCCTATTTTGATATAAGAAAAAGGTCTATCACCCTTTTTCAAATAACCTTTTGTCTTCATGTAACAGAACAGCTTCGGCAGGCTGAGCAGTTCTGATTTCCACATTGTCTTCGACTTTGTAAACTGATATTGTAGTCAAATACAATACATGAGGACTTGGAAACACATTCCATAAAGTGTTTAGCCTGTTCACAAAGAACAGGTTCTGTTCACAAAGAACAGAACACTTGTAAACTGCCCAAGCTGCTCACCAGTGTAGAGTAGCGTAGACACTTTATGTCCAGCCTGTTCAGCAGATAGAACAGCTTGGACAAACTGTCTTAGTTGCAACACATGCAACATATAGAACAGATTTGGACTGATATTGCAAATCACTTTTTAGGTATTATTAAGGCATAAACAGGCCTTAACTTTTACCCATCAAGTGCATCAACAGGTTTGAATAATAATCTCCCCCTCAGATGCAGAACAGGTTTGACTGAGGCCTTTTTGTGCCTAACAAGCTTCTTGGATGCAAATTAATATGAGATGAACATTGTGATTGACTTGGATGTACTTTCAAATTGTGATATATTCAAGTTAGACTTGAGTTTCTTTGATTCCAAATACAATTTTCTTTCTTTTTTTTTTTTCTCTCTAGCATCATCAAGATCCATATGAAGCTGTTAATAAATACCATAGAAGTAGTTATATAATTTATAGTTAAATATAAATTGCTATTAAATAATGTAGCTTACATAGATAATAATAAAATAATCAAAAATCAACAAATGAAAATAAGAAAATCATACTTATAAAAAAGCAATAAAAATATTTTTTTTTACTACAGTATGATAGAACAATTTTCAATAGTTAGTAATAAACAACTGTTGGGAATTCGTATCGTTTTTCATAAAAACATAAACATTAATCGAATTAACACGCACGAAAGCTTTTAAAAATTACGAATTCCGTACACGGATGATCAAGTAGAACATAAGATAAGTAAACATAAAAGCATATAAAAATCATACATTTCTATTGGATGACAAGAATACACGAATGAGATTCTTTCGGTATCCACCGGTGATGACACAATCGAGTGGCGTCAGGTACACAATCAAACACACGAAGAAGAACGGGAAAAACAAATACCTTTGATTTGTTTTTGCTTTGGCCGAGAGAAACCAACACATACGCATTGTGTTGGTGTGTTTGTATCATTCTCTTTTAGTATGGCCGTGTGTGTGTGTGTGTGTATATATATATATATATATATATATATATATATATATATATATATATATATATATATATATATTAAGAGTTTTAGTTTTTAATCAAACTCTAATATAATAATATAATATATATCTTAATAATTATCTTTATTATTTAAACCTTATATAATTATCTCTATAATTATATATATCTATTAAATAATATTTATCTTTTATATATTAATCTAATAATATATAAATGACTAGATAATTATTTATAATTATCTCTTATTTACTTGTTTATATTATCCATCCAATTATCTAATAATAGATGAAAATACTAATTCAAATAAATCAATCTTTTATTTAATATCCAATAATAAATAAAAGACTAGATAATTATTTAATTATCATCCAATGACAATTAAATCACTACAATATCTAATATTGCACTTTTAGTCCCCGTACTTTGAGATATAATTAATCACCCAATAATTTAATCTCAGTGATCATTTCGTGTCATAAACAATATCCAATATTGTTTATTCAATAGTTTAATTGCATCTGCTCAGTTGTGCTCATCGGTGTGACCCTCAAGTGTTTTATGAAATCAGCCATGATGCAGTAGTAATGTCATCTTTACACACCATACACTAACATACTCCCACTTGTGTAAGACGACATACTGTCCTGCAGCATGCGCCTAAAGGAGGTCATGACTAGACACTTTAGGCAACCAAGGTCATAAAAACTTTGACTCTCATTCAGGCATTCTTGTTGAAACAGCCTTCCAAAAAGAAACTTAGGTTATATCCCATGCATCACGATATTTCAATGTGAAAGCTAGGCATGGAATAGATCAATCGTAGCAATCACAATTATGTTTCTCGACTCCCTGATCTCATACTGAACTGTAACAAGCAGAGTAGAACACATCAGTTCTGTCCGAGCACGACCATGCATTTCTATCAGTATCGATCGTCGAGGGGCCCAGAAATATCTCTTCTTCGTTAAAAGGTGCAAATCTCATCTTGACTATCTAGGCCTCAAGCACGACTCCCACTGCCACTAGCCTCGAACCGTTATGATCACCCAGTTACGAATGACGTTAGGTTAGGCCAAGCGTACAGCAGCACCCACACTAAAGTACGTAGACATCTCAGGTACTAAGGATTACCTTTTTGAGACGACTCATGACTATGATCCACAAAGTGGTCTCAATCGGTAGGTCAATCCAATATTTGTTCACAATAAAAAAACCTGTGAATTTGGTCCAACCTTTGCTATATTCATCACCCATGAATATCAACCAAAAACCATAATAGCCTTTTAATTCTCATTGTGGTTCCCACGACAACAAGCAGCTATGGAATAGTTTTAGAATAACTTCAAATTTATTCTTGGATTTCTAAAACATGCAAAACAGAACGACATTAAAGATATCATGTTGATCTCCTTTATCTCGATAAACACAACATGACTTCCATCAATTTGATGCTACTGTTCCTTTATTGAATGTAACGGTAATATGATCTATCGAAAAATTAATTTCAGACATGATCTTAGTGGGAGTGTTCTCTAGTTTACTAGATTTAACTTCCGTTATCATTTATCTTTGAAAAATTACACTAGTTCTTTATTACAAGTTCTTGTAATATTATTCAGATCCATTCTGAATCTCCTTATAAATTTATATCCATTATCTTTAGAGGAAATGGTAAATCACTCATAAAGACACCAGGATTAAATATAGGAGCTCTAGCAATTCAGATTAATTGCTACTAGTGATACGTTTAGATGTTTAATCTTGAATCTGACAGTATGCGGTTTATCTATATTTTAACAAGATATCTTAACTTAATAACATTGTGTTCAATATTTGTGATATGTATCCATAACCTCCAATAATCTGGTTATTTACAACATTTCGTTGTGGTGTTCCATCAAGTTTGCCGACGAGTGTTTAAACAAGGCAATTACTTGATTAACCATCACACAAGTTGTTTACATTTGACATGTAATTTTATAAAATGCGATTACCTCTTGTCTAAACAATCCTGACTTATCAAGTCTTTAATTGTTTCTGACAAGTTAAGTGAATTAACCTCCATGTAACTCTTTTACATGTAATTCTGCATTTTATTAGTTTCATCTATATAATCACAGATGACTATCCAACTCATATAATCTATTGAACTAACTTTCAAGAATTAACAAGTTCAATGAAACTGCATCTAAACACTTGAACAATTTACACAACAACATGGTAACCCTTTTTATATGAGTATGACTACTAGCTTGTCCAATCTCCATTGACAAGTTACTATTCAAGCTCCACTTGAATCAATAGTCTATAATCATGGTTTAGTAATCTTAAACAATAGGAATTTCAAGCAACAAAATTTTCAACTCCAAAAATTTCTTTATTTATTCCAAACATACTTGCAAGAAATTTCACCATGATAAACTATTGATGACATGAAACATAGTGTCCAACAGAGTATTCTCTAAGATGTCTCTATGCTTCCACTTAATCTATCATCTCTTTTCACTTCATTTTAGTCATTGCAGACATTATGCATAAAACTTTGTTCAATTGGGTATCACATATCCAAGAACAAATAAAAGTGAATGATTCAGAAACCCGAAGTCTCAGTGCGGTCAGCCCTGACCCTTTCCAAGGACTTGGGACAATATCTTTTCCAGTGTCCAGTTTCCTAGCACTCAAAGAATTTGTCATCCTTGGATTTGACTTCTCTGGTTCTATCTAGGCTTTACCTACTCCTTAGCTTTAAACTCCGGCCTGGGAACTTGCTTTCCCTTCCGTCTCTTTCCTTTTCTTCTCTTCTTAATCATTCCCTCAGCATTCTGGAGCATCTGATGCAGCACACTGATCATCTTCTCCATGCATAATGTAATAAATTACAAATTGCTTAAATTCCTTCAATAAGGAATTGAGAATCAAATCCGTGCCCATCTCCTGTGTCACGGGATACCCAAGTCTGCTAAGATGATCCAGGTAATCTTTCATCTTCAGCACATGGGGTCTAACAACTGTTCCTTCTGCCATTCTGCAGGAGTTCAGAGCCCTAGTCATATTATGTTTCTCAGTCCAAGCCTGAGTCTGGAACATATCCTTTAGCTGACGATACATCTAGTAAGTTGGGACATCCATAAGGTTAGTTTGCAGCTAAGATGTCATGGTCGTTAGCATTAGACAAGCAAAATCGACCGAATCCTCAGAATGCTTCTTGTGGAGATATTTCTCATCAACTGTAGCAGTCTCTGCAGGAGCAGGTTCTGGTGCCCTTTCTAGAACATACGACTTTCGCTCTGTACTCAGAACATTAGTCAGATCTTATTCCCAGTTTAGGGAATTGCTTCTTTTGAGCTTTCCATTTCCCGAATGGTCCTCAAGATAGCAATTTTGCACTTTTAGGGAGGATTTTCAATAGGAGGAGATTGAGGAGGGAGATTTGATGTTATCATTATTGTCGTTGTTATTATTCTCATTATTATTTAAACCGTATCTACCTCTGCCTCTTTCAACCATCTAAAACATTTTTCAAAAAGTAGTATTTGATTAACCATTAATAAATCAATAACCCAAAATTTAGAAAATGATTTATTAATCCTAAGAACCATTTTACTTATTCATCACCCAACGGAGGCTGAGCCTACATGAATAAGCTACTCAGGCAGGCAACTAATTACAACTCCCTTGCAACTTATAGATCTTATGAGATTTCCAATTTCTTAAATTGATCATGTTTAATCTCATCCACACCTTGGGCAACAGTCTTACTGAGGAACCACCACTGACACACATCACATAACAACTGCAAGTCACTGGCCCAAGTCTCACTTAGGATCCACAATGCTCACCTTACAGCTCTCCGAGTTTGCAGCGTAAGCACCCAACGAACGCTGAAACTACTTAAGACGACCGGTCACCATGAGTTTACTATATGGACGGTGTGTTGTGTCAGATTTTTAATTTGGGTTTATAACCAGTCTCTTACCAAGCACTAGTCGTCAGTCAGGTTAGTCAGCGGGCAGGATCCTTTCGGTTATAAACCTCTCGGAAATTCCTACAACCACAGCCTGAGCGAGACTGTCCTAGACACCACCTATTCTGGTAAACAGTCCAGTTAATATACCAGTTTTAAGAATTTCAACTCTTTGATCATATGACATTTTAAAAATAAATCTCTTTTTATTTGAAAAAGTAATTTCATAAAAATGTCATATCTAACACCTGAAAAAATAATTAAAGTTTTCAATTTAAACTTCCTTTTAAATACTTCAATTTTTCCTCAAAAATGATTGTAGTTTTAATTTCTTTTATTTATATACTTTGTCACCACAACCACGCAGATATAAATAAAGCATAAAGAAATAAAACATACAACCACATGGTGACATAGCCTTGCTAAAACTAAATTGGTTTCCGAGAGCCATACGGACAAAACAATTAGGTCAAAACCTAAGGGACAAAATTAACACACAAGGAAAGAAGGATGAACTCTTCAGCTCCCACTAGCCTCAGCATCGGATGATGTCTCCGAACGTCCTTGATGAATGACCTCCTTCTTGATGGACATCTTCACCAAGATATTTACATAATTTTAATCTAAATACATATGCCTATTTTCTAACCTATTACATATTACATCATAAAACCGGGATTCCAATGGCATGCAGGCCTTCCCAAAAGATAACCAATAATAATAAATAGCAAACATTAAGATTAAATAAACAACCATCACAAACAAAGGGGTCTCAAGGCTCGGCTATGTCACAAACATAAATAAAGCAGTAAAACATATAAATAATCCAGAATTCATTTTCATCTTGCCATGAAAATAATTTCAAAACCAATTAATCTACCATTAATTGAAGTAATCATGTCCAATATCGTTCTTAAATTAAATACGGTTCGTAAACTCGAAATTCAAGAACACTTTCCAAAATTAGATACTTTTTTTCCCCGAAAAATTCAAATTCAATTCCATCTTTGCATTATCTTTGGAATCATAACTACACTTTTCTTAAAATATTCTATTAACAATTCAAACACCTTTGAAACTTAAACTTACTATTTTAAGAAACTTTTTATTAAACAACCTTTAATAAATATAGTTATTTTCAAATAATATTGATAAATAATTTAAACTTCTTTTAAATAATTATCAATCAACTATTATTTAATTGAAACGCTTTTCAAAAATATAAACTTTATTTAAAATGTCAAATTTCTAAATGATCAATTTATACCAATAAAATATTTTCATTAAAGGATTTAAGAAAACTGATCATCTTAAATAACACTAAAAAAGATAATTTATATAGTTTTAAACGATTTCTACTAAAATGTTAATGTCGAGATTAAATCTCAAAACATTAATGCATGACCGAGCATGAAACTTAAAGTCACGATTTCATCAATTTGAAAACAAAATCCTTATATTAAACTTCCTTTAATTTTATAAAATCGTTTAAACACTTTTAATCATAAAAATCGAAACTTTAAGAATGTTGGACATAAATACTCGAATAATACTATCATTATGTTACTTGAGGCGTCTCTGATACCACTGTTGGGAATTCGTATCGTTTTTTATAAAAACATAAACATTAATCGAATTAACGCACAACGGAAGGTTTTGAAAATTACAAATTCCGTACATGGATCATCAAGTAGAACATAAGATAAGTAAACATGAAAGCATATAAAAATTATACCTTTGTATTCGATGACAAGAATACACGAATGAGATGCTTTCGGCATCCACCGGTGATGACACGATCGAGCGGCGCCAGGTACGCAATCAAACACACGAAGAAGAACGGGAACAAATACCTTTGATTTGTTTTTGCTTTGGCCGAGAGAAACCAACACATACGCATTGTCTTGGTGTGTTTGTATCACTCTCTTTTAGTATGGCGTATGTGCTATATATATATATATATATATCCAACTTTTAGATTTTTTTCGATTTAGCCATTAAATTATTTTTTGTATACATATTTAGCCACTAAACTTTCTTTTTACTGATTTAGCCATTGAAATTGTCCCGATTTGACCACTAAACTGTCATATTTTTTTTATCGATTTAGCCATTATTTTTATTCATTTTTTCCAAAATAGAACATTAGTGGTTAAATCGGGACAAAAAATAGCTTGAAAATTGGACAAAACTGAAAGTTGGATGGTCAAAATAGTATATAACCCTATTATTAATTAAGAGTTTTAGTTTTAATCAAACTCTAATATAATAATATAATATATATCTTAATAATTTTCTTTATTATTTAAACCTTATATAATTATCTCTATAATTATATATATCTATTAAATAATATTTATCTTTTATATATTATCTAATAATATATAAATGACTAGATAATTATTTATAATTATCTCTTATTTACTTGTTTATAATTATCCATCCAATTATCTAATAATAGATGATAATACTAATTCAAATAAATCAATCTTTTATTTAATATCCAATAATAAATAAAAGACTAGATAATTATTTAATTATCATCAAACGTCAATTAAATCACTACAATATCTAATATTGCACTTTTAGTCCCCGTACTTTGAGATATAATTAATCACCCATTAATTTAACCTCAATGATCATTTCATGTCATAAACAATATCCAATATTGTTTATTCAATAGTTTAATTGTATCTGCTCAGTTGTACTCATCGGTGTGACTTTCAAGTGTTTTACGAAATCAGTTATGATGCAGTAGTAATGTCATCTTTACACACCATACACGAACAACAACAATAAAATTTATTGAACGATTTTACTATTCAATATTAATTTCAAGTCTAATTAATTTCTAATATACTAATATAATCACATTTAGTTACAATAGAATTGTACCTAAATTAATTGAAATGTAGATCCTATATGACACTACAAAATAAAAGCCTTTTAGTGACTGAACATTTCTGTCACTAAAACTCAAAAATCAGTCACTAAATCCAATTTGACTTTCTCCCTCTGAAATAAAAACAGTCACTAATGTCACAGTCACTAAAAGTATTTACATACACAATTTTTCAGTCAATAAAAGCTAAGGAGATTTAGTGACTGATTATTTCAGTAGGTATAGAGTGCTTGGAAAATACCGACGCTCCATCATTTCTTTTCTTGACATAACATTTACAGTCACTAAAAATGAAATTTCAGTCATAAGAAGCCATTTTTACTTACTTTTAATTTCAGTCACTAAAACCTCTCTCTCTCTCTCTATATATATATATATATATATATATAGAATATGGTTCGTGTGAGTACCTAAAAAATGCAGAGTACCGTGAGTACCTGTGAACACACGGGTTTAAGATGTGAACATGCTCCGAAAAAAAAAAAATTTTAAAAAATTTTTTTCATATTCATTTGAATACAAATAATATAAGCATATTTGTAAAAGAATTACACGCATTCAAACTTCGTAGCCTCTTAAAAGTCATGTGAACGTGGAAAAATTCATGTGAACATGCTTAGCTGTGAACATACGTTCACAACAGTGCAGTTCATGTGAACTTGCACGTTTCACATAGTTATAGTGTGTGTTTATGTGTGATTTTTTGCAAGTAGTCTTATATTATTAATTTAAACATGATTATGAAAAAAAATTTCAAAAAAAATAATTTTAAGCGTGGTACCTCCGGTACTCCGCAAAACTAGTGGTACTCATTTGAACCCAAATCTATATATATATATATATATATATATATATATATATATATATATATATATATATATATATATATATATATATATATATATATATATATATATATATATATTTATTTATTTATATGTATAAATATAACCATAAAACCCTATTAACAATATTGACATATCAAAACTATTTCTTCATTTCCATTTTAGTCGAACAAAAATTACAATTCAAAATTTAAATGTATTCCAATACTTCCATTTTAGTCAGACAAAAATTACAATTCAAAATTCAAATGTATTCCAACAATTCCATTTTAGTCAGACAAAAATTACAATCCAGTTAATGTTTCTACACCCAACATCTTCAACCTTTGCAACCTCCTGATTCCTTTATAAAAAGCATGTTTACCGAATTTGTTATCTGCAAAAATCACAATGAAAAAAATATTATGCTAAGATAATATGAAATAACTACAAGTACTAATCAACAACGATAAGAACTAAACACTTTTAAGCACTTTTACACAAAAATATTCGCAATACACTTGACTTCCCATATAATGAGCATCCGTTTTCATGACTAGTTTTTCTAACAATACCTTTTAATGGGATAAGATATAATTCGATACCAGCAATGAAAATGAATCCAAAGTACATTAATTTTTATGCAATTTTTTTCTATTGCATATTATTAATAAGAGGAAAGATCATTAGATATACTTTTAGTGTCAATAGAACTCAAATGACTTGGACATAGACAAAGCCTGTGCTATGTTTCAAATATCTTAATATAGATACATATATATCTGCAGTTCTGCACACACACACATATCAGCAATATACATACATATTTGCACACTTTTTTCATTTTATAACAGAAACATACATATCAACTCATTAGGTGACTGCCAACATAAATGAAATTAGGTAAAACAAACCAATGAGAAAATGTAACTTCTGTCAAGCAAGAAGTCAAGAATGAGTGAGGTCTTTATAAGTTTGTCCTTAAATATGAAATGATGCACTGCAGAAACATGTTGGTACTTGAAGCAACAAGAGATAATAAGATAAAGTAAAAGAAATTAGTAAAGGGGAAAAAGTGTATACTTGAAGCATGGGACACAACAACAAATTACCAAGTACAAAAAGAAAGTATATAATTTAAACTTACTTTATTGTGCTCGATGAAAGTTTTCATGAGAGCTTTGTATGCCTGAAATTTAAGACGCTGGAGATCAAATAATCCAAATGAGTTTAACGAAACATGGAAGAGATAACTTTAGCATCGATCATGGAATCAACAAGAAGACAAGTATTAGTCATAAAAAAAACATTTTGACAAATGGAGTCATCAAAATACTATTCAATCTAGTATAGGACTTTTAGTCAAGATACACCCCTCATGTGCAGATTAAGTCCATTGAGGCCAAAGTATGCTAAAGAAAGAGTGAATATGATGCGTCAGTTATATAATAAGAGCAATGTGCAAGGGGAAAGACCAGTCACTAGGCCTGCATCAAATTAACTGCCAAATTGTGAAAAGAAGGTTAGGAGACCAGAAAATATGACAAAGTACCACTATCAAATTAGTAATTCTTCAAACTTTAATATTAAATAGGATCTTTGACGTACCTGGTAAACATGGAGCTCCTAGATGAATCTGAACAACTTCATTTTCCTGCTGCCTAGCCTTATACATGATGCCTCCAAACCAATCTCCAAGGCTTCCATCAGCCAAGATGTAAACAGAAGAATGCAAAAGTTAACGAAGACAGATTACGTACCACGATTGCTTCCATACTCAAGGCATCTACACTCTGACTGGACACCAAATTTGCTGCTAAAAATCAACAATAAGGACATTTAACGTCATATATGCGCCTAAACCACAACCAATGACTGAGATATAAAGATAGAAAAATTGGTTAGTGGTAATTCACAAACACACAAAAGGAGGGAAGATTAAATGGATAGAGTACTAAAAAGACACCTTTTTTTATTGGCATTACCATCTTTTGTCAACCTTATATAGTTTTGGAACTCTGTTTCTGATGGCTTCTCATATGACATCTCCTCACGATCTTCATTGCTTGTAAGTTGTAACCTGTGTATATATTTACATAACATTGTGCAATGCTAAATAAAGTTGACAAAATATAATTTAGAATTTGTAATGTTATTGCCGTAAATCAAGTAATAATCCCAAGTCTTTCTTGGCAATTTTAATGAACCAAACGAGTTAGAGCATATCTTCCAAGAGAAGCTTTGTCAAATCTTAAGATTTCAGCAACATTTTCCATCAGCTATTTTGCCATCAGCTTTGTCAAATCTTCCAAGAGATCTCCAATCTACACACCCAAAAATCAATATCCAAAATATCCACATGTATACACTAGGATGTAAAATCTAAAGCAAATAATGAGAGACAGGAAGTAACAAGACTGACTAGGATGTAAAATTTTGCTTGGTGAAGGTCATTCATCAATCATCACTGTCCTTTGCTGATCTGTTTTTCTGTGCATAATTGTGTCACTGACATATGTGTAGGTTCTCAAACTACACACATTAATGTGTGAAGCAATATATTTAGGGAGGTAGTTGGGGGCCTAACAAATGGTGCGAAGTTCAGTGTACTCTCATAAGAATAATGAGGGAATTTAAGAGGATGGCAGATGATTGTTTAATAATAGTCGTTGAAAGATAGATATAGGCCCCACTACCATCCCCCATGTTAGCATAAGCCACGTGGTAATACCTTTGAAATATTGCATATCTTTTCTTCATTGGTTAATTTATGACATTTTTGTATGAAATACAGCTTCTTGATCATGATTTTCATTGCCCAAAGTTGCTTTGGAATAACTTTGTTTTAACTTATAGTTCTAGACTTTAAATCTAAAAGCTTTTGCAACCACTCTATATGACAAATTGCAGGCAGGTTACATGGTGCCAAAAGACACATCAGCAACCATAGTATCTCCAGATCGCCTTAAAACCATATTGATCTTTCATGATGGCCGCCTAATATCCAACTGGTTTTCATACATTCATACATTCATCTTCCTTCTCCAATGGGGAAAAAAGCTGGAAAACAGTCCGAAACTCAGACAGAAAGAAGGGGGAAAAAGCTGGAAAACAGTAGTAGTTTATTTCATACATTCATCTTCCTTCTCCAATGGGGGAAAAAGTAACAAATACCAACTAATTCTAATGCTACGACCTCCACTCCTCACCACACTTGATTATGTAGACTGCACAGGACACGTTGTTGCTTAAAAACTGCTACAATAACCCACCCAAACATGACTATACTATCTGTACTTCAATTAAAAGCCAATTAAAAAATGTGTTTTACAATTGTTCTAATACCTTAAATCCCCAATATTTTCAACTGTTCTCATGTCTAGAAAATTTTTCACAAATCTCGTTTTAACAAAAAGGTCCAAGTATGTAACTATGCAAAGATCATCACCAGAACTATAATATATCAATAGAATAGCGGTGAGGTTGTTAAGAGTCTAAGAGATCGAACCTTGACAAGCAGTAGAATATGACGTCAACTAGTGGGGGCGATAGGGAATTCAAGAAGGAGCTGTCGTAGGGCGATAGAACAATCGAGCAGGTGCTGCCGCTAGGAGGTGCTTTCGAGTTGCTGCATTTAGTATCCCAGCTTTTCTAAATCAAATTCCCAACACATGTTATCACTAACAACATTAAATGATACAAACATTGAAATGAAATCGTGCATGCTTCACATGATCACACACATCAAAATCCTAGAAAAAATGAGGCAAACAAGTAACCATAGATACCTGAATCTGAGGGCGATGAGAAGATCACTTAATCGAGCAAGGGAAAAGCAGTGCGAAAGAAGCACTAAGTAAGGGAAGAACAGAGGTGAAAAATAAGTGTGGAGCAACACCAGAGCGGAGACGGAGGCGGAGGCGAAGGCAGAACACGAGTTGATTAAATGAGATCAAGAGTAGAATTAGAACAATCGATTTTGAAATGCTACTTGTAGGCTTGATCAAATCACAGACGGAGTAGGTGTGGAGCAAGTTCGGAGCGGAGTTAGAGGACAAGGCGGAGTGGAGCGGAGGATGAGGCGGAGGCGGGGGTGGAGAGGAACCGGAGCGATGCGTGGGCACTGGGCAGATCAGAGGGGATGAGGACAGGGAAGCAACTGACTGCAAATGTAAAATTAGGGCTTGATAAAATATCTAATAAAATAATTTTGTAATTTGTTTTTTTAACATATTCACCTACTTTTTATTTTAGTCAGAAAAGGTATAATGTGATATTTAATGACTGAACTCAGTTTAGTCACTAAAAGCCTCAGTCACAAAATGTCATTTATCTTGTAGTGTGAATACTTTTTTTACTGATTGTCCGATAGAGTCATGGTTGAGTATTATGAAGATCTAACTTCCAAAACCTTAATAATGCTCACAAAAATTAATTTGAAACAAATATTCAAAATAAAAACATGACAATTGTTTTGAGTCGTTAACATGCAATTATTTTTATGTACTAATTGTATATTATAAATATCAAACATTTTACTTACTTATTGCATGCTTGAAGTTGATTGTGTTAAAAAATATTAGTCATTGAAATATTTTTTTCGTATTAAAAGACGTGTAAGTTTAATATGAAATTTGCATATGTTGTAAATGTTTCTCGTTTCCTTCATCAGTAGGCTATACATAAGAAAAGCACATAGGTTTTTTTGTTCATATCAAACTTCATGTATATATGTATGTATATATATATACACATATACTTACACATTAAAATAAACGTGATGCTAAAATGTTGTACATTTCAATTGTTATTGACCATAATAAATTATAAAAAAAACACCCGAAAAAAAATAAATATTCAATGTAAAATTACATAAACAAACTAAGAGCACATTTGATTACGAAAAAAAGATGTTACATTACCGGTCAACAATGGAATATAGAGAGATAACGACAAGAACGGTAAACACTTTCGATCGTACCTATTGTATGGTGATAACGAATATAAATTGCTAGAAAGTTTACGTTACCAATCAAAAATGAAGATCAACGATATGCGGACAAAAACGTTTGCATATTTAGCAAAGACGTAAACGTTTTAATGCTAAACGTGGATGATAATATGAGTATTTTGAATATGATGGAAATGATTTAAATAAGTAATAATGTGAAAACAATACTATAATTAAAATTATAAATATAGTATGTTTTTGAAATTCAAAATTGAAAAAAAAGAAAGAAATTTAAAATTTTGAATTCTAATATTTAAAGTAACGTAAATTTGAAAAGTACGAGTAAATTCAAGTTTTGAAATTTGAAATTTTTTTGAATTTAAAATTTAGGTAATCACTTAACCATAAGAAGTATATAAGGTAATTAATTTTATTTTGGTATGTTGTGTAAATTATAAAAAATATATAGGTATATAAATAGATTGATTTTCAAGTAATTAATTATATGAGTATTTAAATTACATTATATGTTATAAAATCTATATATCTATTAATAAAAGAAAACCCTTTTTGCCACGTGTCACTCACCTACAGCCGCACTCTTTTTTTTCCTGCCAAACTTCCTAAAATACATCTCAATGCCGACATAAGGACAGACGTGTATCTTCCCTTCAAACCCTAAGCGAATTCTTCTACTGCAAACTTTTTCGCTCTTCTTCCCTTCTCTTCTTTGCCCAAACTTCCTAAAATACCAAACCCTAATCGATTTCTTTCACCTCAAAGAGTCATGTAATTCTTCTACCCTAATTGATTTCTTGTATCCATGAAACGTGTTCGAACCCTAATCGATTTCTGCTGCATGTTCAAAATTGATGATGTTTGAAGATTTTTACCCTAATCGATTTCTTCCCATTATGTGATGATTTACTGATGACAGATGTGGGTTCGAACAGTCAAACCCTAATCGATTTCTTCTACCGACCCAGTCCTCACATTACTCCATTGATGGCTAACGCGACTTCTTCTTCATCTACTTCGTATAACGATGCTCAAACAATAAGCCACGAATCGATGAGTGTCGATGCTCTTAAGCGCTTCATCAGACTCAATTTGGGGAACTGGACAGGTTCTTTTCACGTCGGTATCATGTTCGAACCCTAATCGATTTCTGTTGCCTGTTCGAAATTGATGATGTTTGAAGATTTCTATCCTAATCGATTTCTTCCCATTATGTGATGATTTACTGATGACAGATGTGGGTTCGAACAGTCAAACCCTAATCAATTTCTTTTACCGACCCGGTCCTCACAAAACTCCATTGATAGCCAACGCGACTTCTTCTTCATCTACTTCGTATAATGATGCTCAGAAAAAAAGCCACGAATCGATGAGTGTCGATGCTCTTAAGCGCTTCTTCATACTCAATTTGGGGACAGGTTTTTTTTCACGTCAGTATCCTAATTCGCATGAATTATTCTGGCTTTCAAGTTGTTTTGTTGTTAATTAGATGTTTTATGTAATGGCTTGATCAGCAATTTGATTCAAAGGGGAATTTGATGCATAAGGTGGACACCAGGCTATCCTCACGAGCTTATGGTGAAAATGATTTGATTAGTTTGATTAAAACGTAAGATTCTTCCTTCAGCAATTTGATTTATTATTAGTTCGATGTCAAGACTGAGTAGTGTTATTTGTTAAATGCCTTTTCAACACATATCTAAGCATAATCAACTTTATACTTTAATTTGCTTTACACATTTGGCAATTTTGCAGTAAAGTATCATTTGTAAATAGCAAAATGGAAAAATAGGTTTTGTGGTTTGTTCGTAGGGTTTCTCTTGTTATCCAAAAAAGTAGGTTTGAGTTTGAACTTTGAAACCAAATTACCAAAGACACATAACAGTTCATATTTGGAAGTACTCAAGTACCAAAGTGTGAACGTTTCAAATTAATTTATCGATGGTTTAAAAAAGGATACATATATAACTATAACCATATCTAGAACATTTGTGTCGTTTCAAATTAATAATAATCGATTAACCCGTCACCTTATTTAAGACATCTCAGTTTTCCTTTACGATGTGTTAATAAGTTTTTTGTTATTATCATTATTTGTCCTTGCTAAAATAATATGGGGAATTTCATATGTACTCTGTCTTAAACTTGGGATTTCCTAATATTATGTTTCGTCTTGCTTCAGTAACGACCCAACTTCTTTTGAATATAGTTGATAAATTAGAGGTTCATTAGTGACTATGACCTTCCATTTCTATTAGGTCTTTTGTTATTAGCTTTAATGTGTAGTGCAGATACTTGTCATGATCTTTAATGTAATTATCACAAGCCAATTTTAAATTTCCTATTCAAATTTGAAAAAAATAATCCAATTGATTCCTCAATATAAACTTCAAAGTGTGTCTATCTTTTGTTGTCGTCTGGAATAGTGGAATGGTGGCATCATATGTATTTCAGGTTTTTCTTTCTTGAAACCTCTACAGTTTTTCTTTCCAGACAATACCTAATCAGCATCCAATCTTTTGTTTTCTCTTTAGGTTGGTGATGGAGTTTGGCCATGAGCAAGTCAGCAATATCTAAAACACGTATATATGTTTTTAAGTGATAATGTTTAAAGTAATTTAAGTTTTTTTTTTGGTTTCAATTTGTCAAATAAGATTTTTTTTGTTTTAATTTTTTGGAATCTGGTACTGTTTGGTGCAGTTTGTTTCATGACACCATAATTTGTTGATGTGTTATCATCATCCCATTTGAATCCAAGAAAAATATGTTTGGTGTTGTTTGTTTCATGAATCTGTAACATCAATTGGCTATTGGTGTTTACATAATTTTTTTTGTTTTAATTTGATGAATTTTTGGTGTTGTTTGTTTCATGGCACCTTAATTTTTATGTGTACTTGGACACTCCTTTGGCAGAACATGTTCATCACCTCCTTGCATCACTGGACATATAAAGTGTTGTAATCTCATAAATAGTGTAGTTATGACTTATGATTTGATAAGCTCAGTTTTTCTTTACGATGTGTTAATAACTTTTTTGTTATTATCATTACTTGTCTTTGCTAAAATAATATGGGGAATTTCATATGTAAGAACAAAGCTATGTATGAATTAATACATTAATTTATACTCTCTCTGTCTCATAAGATAAATATGCAGTTCATATCACTTACTAATTTTTAAGGAATATGTTTTAAGAGATTTGAAATTATCTGAATCTTTTGTATGCTTGAATCTTGATTGATATGTGATAACTTTTAGAGTTTGTTTGTTGTGGTAATTAAGTGGCAATTTTCGTTCATTGCCTTCAAAATGAAATTTTTATCTTTGTTATTGGTTTATTTGATAAGCTTATCAAAATTTATTTAAATATTGTCATATTGATTTTGAATGTTTCATTACATATTGTTGTTTTTCTTTCCAGATAATAGCTAATCAACATCCAATCTTTTGTTTTCTCTTTGGGTTGGTGATGGAGTTTGGCCATGAGCAAGTTAGCAATATCTAAAACAGGTATATATGTTTTTATGTGATAATGTTAAAGGTAATTTAAGGTTTTTTTTTTTGTTTCAGTTTGTCAAATAAGATTTTCCATTTTGTTTTAATTTGTTGGAATGTGGTACTGTCATGGCACCATAATTTGTAGTTGTAGTTGTGTTATCATCATCCCATTTGAATCCAAGAAAAATATGTTTGGTGTTGTTTGTTTCATGAATCTGTAACATCAATTGGCTATTGGTGTGGACATAAATTTTTTTTATTTTAATTTGATGAATTTTTTGGTGCTGTTGTTTCATGGCACCTTAATTTTTATGTGTACTTAAGCTCAGTTTTTCTTTACGATGTGTTAATAAGTTTTTTGTTATTATCATTATTTGTCTTTGCTAAAATAATATGGGAAATTTCATATGTAACAACAAAGCTATGTATGAATTAATACATCAATTTATACTCTCTCTGTCTCATAAGATAAATATGCAATTCATATCACTTACTAATTTTTAAGGAATATGTTTTAAGAAATTTGAAATTATCTGAATCTTTTGTATGCTTGAATCTTGATTGATATGTGATAACTTTTAGAGTTTGATTTTTCTGTGGTAATTAAGTGGCAATTTGCGTTCATCGCCTTCAAAATGAAGATTTTATCTTTGTTATTGGTTTATTTGATAAACTTATCAAAATTTATTTCAATATTATCATATTGATTTTGAATGTTTCATTACATATTGCTGTTTGATTTATTGGATTTTATCAAAATTTAGATTCCTTGACTTTTATATAATATTCAGTTTATGAGATTTTAAAATCCCGCAAATAAATGATTTCAAAACATCACTTCTTGAAAGAATATCAGTAGTGTTATATGAACTGTCTGCAACTGCTGTTAATGAAAGTAAACCATTTTTGTACAGAGATAAAATTAATCTTGTAATGTTATATTGAGAATTGATTTTTTGTTAAATGTAAATAAATGATTTGATTTTAGATGATTGTGAGAATGTACGTATTTGACTCGTATCACTGATTGTGGATGTTGTTACTAATTATCGAATTTCATGATATATTTAAAAGTTTTAAAATATAATTCTTATGGAAACTATATCTTGGATGATTGATAATTGCAAATAATTAATTTATAATTCTTATGGAAAGTGTTGACTCTTTTCAATTATTGTTATTGGGGTATCTTTTATCACCTTGTAATATATTTAAAATGTTTAAGATATAATTTTTATGGAAAGTATATATTGGATGATTGATAATTTCAAATACTTAACATATAAGAATTATGGAAAGTACATAATGGACGTTTAATTTAAATATAGTCTCTTATTTGTTCTTAAAGATCTTATGATCTTTTACTTTTGTTATATATCTTTTATTTTTGGTTTCTATATCACATATACAAATATAGTCTCTTAACAGTCTATTTAATTTCTCTATAAATATATGAAAAGGAGTCTTTCATTTAACACATATACATTGAGAAAGTTTTTTTTAACAATTTCGTTCTCACCTATCAATGACTTCTAACGTCACATTCATTAAGGATCTCAAGGTTAAATGTGAAGATTGTACCATAAAGGTACGCATAATCAAATTGAGGAATGTACCATCAAAGAGGAACCCGTCTGAAACATGGTCGCTTGAATGTATGCTTCTGGATGAACAGGTAACCTTACACTCTTTTTGCTTATTGAATGTATTCAACAAATAGTTTTAGTATGATACTCAGATTCTGAGATAATTGCATACGTTACTCAGATTCTGGGATAAATTTTGCAAAAATACGAACCATTTTGCATTTTTTTTCTCTTTCTTTTGTAGTGTATGAAAATATACCTTGCTTTAATTCTATCCTCTCGCATGTTGGGTAATGGATTATTTGTTTTCTAGAAAGATTCTTATGTATGTATATTCATGTATGTGTTTGACCTTTTGGGAAATAAGAATCTGAGTACCATATGCAGTTAATTGACTTTTTTTTTTCTTTTGTCAAAATACCGCTTTGTCTACGTGCCATCAATCTTTATCAAGCATCTATTTGAGTTGACATGGATTTGGATTTCACAATTAACACACTATGACATTTTAAAGTTATCCCCTCATTTACAAACCTTCTTTTAAATTGATAATATATTTCTGTTTTTAGAAAACACATCAAGTTGTAATGATACAGTTTTAATATGTATATTTGATTAGTTCATGATTGACTTTTAAAAGTGTGAGGCGCTAGCCTCAGCTCACCAAGAAAATTAAGGCGCAATAATGATACAGTTTTAATATGATACTCAGATTCTGGGATAATTGCATATGGTACTCAGATTCTGGGGTAATTTTTGCAGAAATACGAACCATTTTGCATTTTTTTTCTCTTTATTTTGTAGTGTATGAAAATATACCTTGCTTTAATTCTATCCTCTCGCATGTTGGGTAATGGATTCTTTGTTTTCTAGAAAGATTCTTATATATGAATATTCATGTTTGACCTGTAGGGAAATAAGAATCTGAGTACCATATGCAATTAATTGACTTTTTTTTTTCTTTTGTCAAAATTCCGCTTTGTCTACGTGCCGTCAATCTTTATCAAGCATCTATTTGAGTTGACATGGATTTGGATTTCACAATTAACAAACTATTGAGATTTTAAAGTTATCCCCTCATTAACAGGCCTTCTTTTAAATTGATAATATATTTCTGTTTTTAGAAAACATATCAAGCTGTAATGATACAGCAGTATTAACTAGGTTATTACCCATGTATTACATTGATATATATATATATATATATATATATATATATATATATATGAATAATAAAGTTTGCTTAATTTTAGTTATATAATAATTACTAGTTTATTACCCGCGTATTACGCGGATATTTTTAATATATATAAAATATAATAAATAAAAAGATAAAGATATAAATATTATTCCTTAAACAAAAGTATATAAGGTGATATTATTATTTAGTATGACTTATTAATTTTGTATATTTCTAAATATATATATGAAGAGTAATTATTTTCTTATATATTTTTAAACTTTTATTATATTATCTTATAATTAATAAGTTAGTAGATTATTAGATTTTGTTTGATTTGATTTGATTTAAATTTCAAAGTGGATTATATTAGATTTGGATAGATTTTGATCTGATTTGAATTTAAAAGTGGATTATATTAGATTTGTATAGATTAGATTTAAATTTCTTTATTTTTTTTAAAAATCTATAACTGCCACGTGTCGATTCATGGTGACGACACGTGGCTTCTCCAGAAATGAGTATAGTTACTCTTTTAATAGTATAGATAGATATGAATAATAAAGTTTGCTTAATTTTAATTAGCTAGTTATTAAATTAATCCATGTTAGATTTACATAGATTTGATTTGCTTTAAAATTTAAAATAAAATCAGTAAATGACGTGGCAAAAGGAGAGAGTGACATGTGGCAAATTAAATGAGAGCATGCATGTCATGTGACATTTAGTTACTCTTTTAATAGTATAGATAGAATAGATATGTATATTTGATTAGTTCATGATTGATTTTTAAAAGTGTGAGGCGCTAGCCTCAGCTCACCAAGAAAATTAAGGCGCAATAATGATAAAGTTTTGATATGTATATTATGAATCTGTCCGTTCATAATTTAAGTTGTTATTTCAAACTTAAATTTTTATTTTGCTTTGTTGTCTTTTAGTTTAGAAATAAATTGTAGATGACGTTTTTTACGACGTATAAATTAATACAAGCATATGAATGTAAACAAGACCTGTTGTAACATCAATTGGCAATTGGTGTTTACATAAATAATTTTTTTCAAAGTTATTTCCTTCTTTGTCAGTAAACTAAGCTTAGAACTGGAACAAGATTTGGAGCCTTTTGTTTAAAAATCATTAAATATATTCCACATCTTCACTTAATTGATAATTATTACTTTTTTTTTTTTTTTAAATAGGGATCAAAAGTTATTCAACGATACCTTCCAAAGTTTGAAAAATTGCTTGAAGAGGGGGGTGTATATATGGTGTCTAGATTCAACATGGCTGACTATAATGGACCTTTGAAGTATGTTGCTTACCAACAAAAGCTCATATTTGATTTCCAGACTAAAGCATCAAAGTGTCTTGATTTTGTTGGGTCATTGTATGGTCTTTCACTGGTGTCCGATAAATCAATTCTCGATCGAAGTAGGCCAGAATACGTGACTATTGGTTTGTAAACTCTTTCATTTTTTCAAAAATATTTTGTGTGTACGAGTAAAAACTTATTCATGAATTTTATGATATTTTTAACAGATGTTATCGGTGTTATTGACACCTATGACAAGATAATGCCTAAAAATGGCAACGAGAAAAACGTGTGGATGATGGTGACCATCGATGATGTTGAGTGAGACTCTAATCCTAATCCTAATTTTAATGTTTGCAATTTTATCACATTTTCAACTTTATATTTTAATTTATTCTCAGCGGTCAAAAGATCGTTTAACTTTGTGGGAGCCGTATGTCAGTCAAATGTCTAATTATGCTTTGGACAACACAAACAAATGACCGGTGATTCTCGTATTGCAATTTGCAAAAATCAACATTTTCGATGGTTAGTACCAATCAAATTTGTTATGAATTTAATGAGTTATATTTCCTTATAATTTTTCTGTTTTTTTATTTATGACTATATATATCATAACATATCAATTTGTAGGCAAACTCTCTGTCACAAACACCTATAACATCACTCGTCTCTTCATTAATTCTGATATTAAAGAGATCAACTCTTTCAGAACCAGGTTATTAACACGTTTTACACATTTTTATGTTTTCTTTTTAATTTTTATTTATTGTTTACTATTACTATTTCATCAATTACATACATTTTTTATCCATGTTATTCTTTTATGAAACCAAAATTTTATATGTGATTCTATTATATGTTGTGAGCAGTTTATTAGCCAGTAGATCTGTTGATACTATTTCTACAAGTCTTACCATAGGGTCGACTGCATCCTACTCATTGTTTGATGATTTTACTTCTAAAAATGACTTGAAGAATATTTCTGAGATAAAGAAGATCGATGAGGTAAATTCAAGAAATTCCAATATTAATTTATTTGTGCTTTATAAGTTATGACATTAAATATTTAATTATTATTTGATTTTGTAGATATCTTCATGTGTATTGTTAGCAACAATTACATGTGTTGAGAAAAATGTACCATGGCATTATCCGGCGTGTACCAATTGTAATAAGAAGGCAAAATCTGTGTGGAAGGTAGAACACAAGACGGATGGGTCAGGTGAATTTGAAGAAAATGAGGTTTTTGAATGTTCAACATGTGTTGGTCATGCTGTTGAGACGAGGTATTTATATATTTATTGTAATATCCACTTCTTAAATAATCCACTTTAGTAGAGATTTATTGAAAATAATCAATATATCTTTTTTATTTTAGCTCTCTTAATAATATAGTTTAAATGATTCAACCAACTTTTTGTCTCTTTATATAATTTTAGTTAGTACTTAATCGATTATGATTTAATCAAATATAACTAAAAATAAAATTGATTAACTCATGATATTAACTATATACGCATTACAAGAAAAGTGTCCTTTTAAGGACACACACTTTGAAAGACACACCCATGTTTTCGACTAAATCCGCGAAACCATTTCCATTTTATTTTTAACTTTGCTAGACAGTGCCATCTTTCACCCAAATTGTAATTAAACAATTCATTTCTTAATAAATATGAACATTATATATGCTAATAAGAATGTTTTAATTATTTACTTAGGTTTAAGATACAGTTGAAGGTTGAAGATTCCACAGGTTGTGTTGTGTTGACCTTATTCGACAGGGAAGGAAAAATGTTTCTCAGCAAATCTGCAGAAAATTTGTTGAAGGATAATATCAATGTAAGTTTTCTTTTTTACATTTAATTTTGTATACACACATCATAATTGTATTTTTACATTAACAGATTGATGATAAAGATCAATTCCCGGAAGAATTGAGCTGTTTGGCTGGAAAAAGTTTGCATTCAGGCTGAACGTTAATGAGTATAACCTTAGAAACAATTGTCATACCTACGGGATCTCCAAGCTTACAGACAATTATGAGATTGTGTCTCATTTGCAAAACGCTTCAATTGTCAAAGAGGTACTTGGTTTAATAAATTGTATTACTTTACACTACAATTATTTTATACTTTTTTGGTTTAACTATTTATTCATTGTATTATTTGGTAAATTATTAAGGCGTTCATTGAATTGACTATTTAATCAAATATGCGTTTTTATAAAAGATTTAGCATTCTGTATGAATTGGTTAATCAATAAGTTTTTATGTATTTCAATGTCGTTGATGCTTTAGACAATAATATTTAAATTATGGATCATGCAGGCTACTTCGTCTGATTCTTGTGACTTTTATAATTCTGAAGTTGCTTATCAAGTAACTACTTCTCAACAGGTGCTATTAGAGTTTTTTAAAATTTCACTAAGTTTTTAGTTTTATTTTGCTAAATTAAATTTGATATGTTATCAACTCTTTTATAAATGACAGAGATAGTCCCTGTGGTTTGCTCAAAATTATGGAAATGATCCCTAGTCTTTAAAAATTGCATAAATGGTCCCTCAAAACACTATTTACTTGCAAAAATGGTCACTCTATCTCTTGATTTTTTTCTAAATGACAATTTTGCCCTTATTCTCAAAATCAATTTTGGTCCCTATAGTATATAATTAGTTTTGGCTTTTTAATTTTTTGTTTTTGTTTTTGAATTTTAAATGTTAATTTAATAAAATGTGATTTAATTATTTTAATTAATTAATTTATTTTAATTCTATTTATTTATTCAGTTTATTTATTTACATTTCATTTGTTAAAATATTTATACGTTTTTATATTTTTATACGTTACCAACTTACTATTTCATTACGTTAACATACTTTGATTTGATTATAATTTTAGAAAAAAAAATATAAATCTAGGGTTTTATTTGTTTTGATTAAAATATTTTGTTACGTTAATAAATTTTGATTTAAAATTAGTCTTTCATTCATTTTGATTTACATATTTTGACACATTAATCTGTTTCAATTAAACTTAGTATTTTGTTTGTTCTATTCTAATTATTTTGTTGTATTAATACATTTTAATTTAATTATAATTTTTAAATAAAACTATGTCAACTTGACATTTTATTTGTTTTGATTTAAATATGTTTTAGTGTTAATACATTTCAATTAATTATAACTTCTAAACATAATATACAAACTTAGCGTTTTATTTGTTTTTTTGCTTAAATATTTTGTCACGTTAATACCTATCGATTTAATTGTAAGTTTTAGCGTTTTAGTTTGTTTAATTTTGTTTATATGTTTTGAAACGCATATATATTTATACGTATATATGTTTTGAATAAAACGTATATATGTTTCGTTACATATGTTTTGAAACCTATATAATGAAATATAAAAACCAAAACATATAGAAAGAAATATACAAACCAAAACGTTAAAAATCATAATCAAATCGATAGGTATTAACGTAACTATTTACGCAAAAACAAATAAAATGCTAAGTTTATTTTTTAAAAAAATTATAATTAAATTGTAACGTATTAAAATAAAAAAATATTTAAATCAAAACGAATCAAATGTCAAGTCGACATAGTTTTGTTAAAAGATACAATTAACTCAGAACGTATTAATGTAACAAAGAATTTAAAATAGAATAAATAAAATACCAAGTTTAATTGAATCAGATTAATGTATCAAAATATGTAAATCAAAACGAAAACAAGACAAATTTTAATTCGAAAGGTATCAATGTAACAAAATATCTTAATCAAAACAAATAAAATCCTAGATTTATATAGTTTTAGTAAAAGTATAATTAAATCGAAATATGTTACCACAACGAAATTGTTAGTTACTAACATATAAAAATATAAAAATCTATAAACATGTTAAAAATGAAATGTAAAATAAATAATTGAATATATACAAGAGAATTAAAATAAACTAATTAAATAAACTAATTAAATCATATTTTATTAAATTAACATTTAAAATTCAAAAACAAAAACAAAAAATAATGTCACACCCTGTTACCCCGGTTGGCAACGAAGCGGGACGTCGCGGAAGCGTAACCATTATCATAATGAACGACCACTATATAGACGTTTTCAAAAATATATCGATATAACTTTAAAAGATAGAAATGTTTTACATAACCCGAAAATGATAAAAAGTAGTTCGCAAGATACAGAGATTTAAATACATAATTAAATATCCAAATAATGCAATTAAATCTCCGACGGTTTGAAAATGAATGCGACTCCTTAAGTGCGGAAGCTTGAAAATACTTTCGATGTGATAACTTGCCTTAATTTCCTGAAAATACACGCTAAAATACGTCAACAAAAATTGTTGGTGAGCTCATAGGTTTACACGTAAATCTGACTTGTATGGACAACAATAGTAGAGATTGAATTTATAAAATCATAAATTCCATGTTATGTATTACATATAAATCATCATGCAACCGAAGCTTAATTAAAATGAGTTTGCCCTGTGCAGTATCCCCAACTGTAATACCGTGTGTTGAATATATATGCACTCGCTGTTAGCCGACTCGAACTAACCCGAATGGGGGACATGACTCCCAATAGATCTATCCACAATATATTCGCGTTTACAAATAAATGCAACTAACGGTTCATGATATAACGACTGATGAAACCACATGTATAATACATAATAGAAATGAAGATGTTTTTGTGTCCATATGAAAACGAAACATGTATTTCAACCCCAAAACGTAACATTGTGAAAATAGGGTCTATGAGAACTCACCGAGCGTGTGATGGTAAAAACGAGCGTAATATGCTTTTTAGCGTAAATGGATGGATGATGCACCGAGCGAGATTAATCGAGTCCTAAATGATAATAGTGACTTAATATCTCTAATATATGATAATATATATATTTATAGGTTTTTATGTCTTAAATCACCCAACATTACAAGTTTATAAATGAAACCCGCTTAAAACGTCAAGTTTATATATATATAATTTTCCAGCTTTTTTGGAGGTTTTTCGGCCTACTTTGAGGCTGTTTTCGACCAAGCTCCAAAATGTTTTAGGCTTTGGTTCTCTAGGACATTAAACTACTATATACAAAGGTTTTTTAGAATCAAGAACGGCCATTTTTCGAGATGTTTAGGTTGGTGAAAAAGCTCGTTAAAAAACCTATGTTGGCCATTTTTGAGCTGTCAAACTTTCGGTTTCCCAAATAATTTCTAAAGGTCTTAAACTCCAAAATAAATTATGAAAACTTCCCGATCTATAGTTAAGACATAGATCTAACTTTTGAGATAAGAATTAACTTATTTCGTTAAGTTATGAATTAGTTATGATTTTTCGAAGTCGATATAAATTTTCTGCCGAGAATCCGCAGTTTATAAACTTGAAATAACTTATGATTCTTGTTGTTTATTCAAGGACTACTTGTATAAAAGTTATAAAAGTTATATAACATATATATATATATATATATATATATATATATATATATATATATATATATATATATATATATATATATATATATATATATGTATATATATATACATATATATATATATATCACATGTTTTCATAATATTAACATTTTTATAATGTGTTCATATATTCATAAACACATTTAAAGAAACAACTTAAAAATAAAAACTAGAAACTTATAAACTTGAGTTTTTATGAAACTTGTTGTTGGTCATTATATATATTATGCAAGACTTATATAAACATAAATATAAGATGAAATAAGTTAGTATTTACTTTCTTTGAAGTATTTAGAATATGATTTTGAGTAGAAATTGAAATCATTGCAAGACTTGCACCAAAAACTCTTGAATATCTTGAAGAACACTTGAAGAACACTTGAATGAAAAGATTTTTGATGTGTGTGTGTATAGATCCGGTTTTTAGAGGAGAAAAGAAGAGATTTTTGATGTTTGAAGTGTGGAAAAGAAGTGAGAAATGAGGTCTTATTTATAGGCAAAGTGTTTGGTCTTTCAAATGATGAAAGGCATGGAAGGTAGGAGGTTGTGTGCACTTTTTAAACAAAATGATTGTGTTTAAAGTAATATTAAAAAAATAGAAGTCAACCCCTAATTGTCACATGCCTATGGCTGGCCATACATGTATTATACATGTATTTTCATTTTTTTTTGTATAAAAGTATTTAGAAATGTATTCTTGTATTTCCCTTTTCTTGTAATTTCATAAATACTTATGGATGCATTGTTTTAATGAATTGTTTTAGTCTTGCATAATTAATGTTAAGTAATTGTATTAGTGTTTGATTAGTGTTACTAATCATAATTTAATTATGTACTTAGTTGAATTAATCCCTCATATCGTAAATCGATCGGATTAATTGATTTTTCGATTCATCGCACCGATGAATTTGATTCTAATTGAGTTGAATTTTCTAATGAGTATTGTTAATAACTTTGATTAATTTCTAATGACCACTGATTAGATTATAATTGGCTATTAAATACAGATTAGGTTATTGTTGCTAACCTGGTTTAGTGCCGGATGTTACAAATAATGAAAATGATTAAAACCATAACTAATAAATACTAGAGGGACCAAATTTAAATTTGAGAATAAGGGCAAAATCGTCATTTAGAAAAATTCAATAGATGGAGAGACCAATTCTGCAAGTAAATAGTGTTTTGAGGGATCATTTATGTAATTTTTAAAACCAGGGACCATTTCCATAATTTTGAGCAAAACACAAGGACCAATTCTGTAATTTACTCTATTTTTATTAAATTTAGGGTGTTTCATGTATCGGAGAAAATGAAACATTTCAAAGCCCAAAGTCAAAGGATGGTCATTATCAAAACAATGCTACCCCTGTTTCAAACAAGCGTAATGTTGACGTTTATCTAGATAACAATGACACTCAAATGTCTGCAACGAAAGTTTTAAAAGTTTTCACCGCTGTTGACCGTCTTGAAGAAGCAGAAAATGGTCAATTCACTGGCATGAATCTTTTGGTCCCAAAAAAAGAAAAGTGAAGCTTATTAATTTTAATCATCATGACTATGTTTTTCCATTTCGTTTTGGTGTGTGAAATAAATATTGTCGTTTAATTTTGAACATCATTGTCTCGAACCTATTTCATCTTATTTTTATTTTAACAATATTGATGTATTTATTACCGGTGTTTTATTTTATATTTATGTTTTGTTACATAAGTTTGGTTAATTGTACTTGTAATTTAATACAAGTAAGTACAAACTGTTGTTTGACATAAAAAACATGTATTTTTTTAATGAGTAACTTAATTATAACTTTAGTTCATGGAAACAGTATGCTGTCGATATTATTAATTCTAAACATACTGGAAACAATTGGATTCCTAATTAATGATCTTCACCGGGTTTCTTATTAATTTGTTTGGTTTTTAAATATTTGTTGTTAGATATAATTTTCAGATAAAGTTCGTAATTTAGAAAATACAAAAGGAAATTTAAGACTTAAAACAAAATACAAATTTTCACATTTTCAATTTATCACACTAACAAAGTAAACATACGTGACTACATATATAATTTAATTACAATAATTTAATTTATCTGTTGCTTTCATATGAAATCTTTATTACATATAGTGAAAAAATGTGTAATATGTTTTATTAGAAAGTAAAATACAAAGTTTTTCACATACTATTTTTATATGTATTACATACGTATATAATAATTATTTATTATTAATATATGTAATCGTTTTATATCATTTTAAAAAAGTTAAATTTATTATTGGTATCACATTATTTCATCTAGGTTTTTTAAGACATGTTAAATAAACATTTAACTTTTTATGAATGACAATATTTAATTAATTCTTTTAGTGATAAATTCAACATCAACTTAAAACAAAATTAAAAGTTTTTATTACTTATTAATATCTTCTAATACAATAAAACATGAAATATGAATCTACAATTTTTTAAAATTCAAAAAAACCAATAAAGTACATGCAATATAGGGATGACAAAGGGGCGGGTTCGGGGCGGGGAATGTAAATACCGTCCCCGTTTAAAAAAACCGCGGGGAATAAACGGGGATCCCCATCGGGTACGCGGGGAAACCCGCGGGGAATCGGGTAACCCATTTATAAATCAATGATATGAAATTTAATCATGTGGTTCATAATTTAAGCTTAAAACGTCCATGTATGTTAAAATTTCAATACTAATATTAAATTAAATTGTAATACCTATCAAATGATAACGAAAAAAACATTATTTCATTAAATTATATGTAAATAATTAAGTTTTTAAAATTATACGTAATAATTTTTATGTATAATATATAAAATAGATAAAATTATTCATCTTTTATATATAATATATATACAATATAAATAACATGTTGCTATTAAAAGTAATCGGGGAATTCGGGGATTTAAACGGGTTATGTAATCGGGTATACGAGGCGGGTATTAACAATACCATACCCGCCCCGTCCACCGTTTAACTTAATCGGGTTCGGGGAAACCCGCCCGTTTAGATCGGTTTTTGGTTTTCCCCGTCGGGTTCGGTTTTTTTTTTTTGCTTAATTTGTCTGTTGCTTTCATATGAAATCTTTATTACATACAGTGTGTAATATGTTTTATTAGAAAGTAAAATACAAAGTTTTTCACATACTATTTTTATATGTATTACATACGTATATAATAATTATCTATTATTAATATATGTAATCGTTTTATATCATTTTAAAAAAATTAAGTTTATTATTGGTATCACATTATTTCATCTAGGCTTTTTAAGACATGTTAAATAAACATCTAACTTTTTATGAATGACAATATTTAATTAATTCTTTTAGTGATAAATTCAACATCAACTTAAAACAAAATTAAAAGTTTTTATTACTTATTAATATCTTCTAATACATTAAAACATGAAATATGAATCTACAATTTTTTAAAATTCAAAAAAACCAATAAAGTACATGCAATACATAGTATTAAATTACATAATATTTTATAATATATAATGTAATTTAAATACTCATAATTAATTATATGAAAAACAATCTATTTATATAACTATATATTTCTTATAATTTACACAGCATACCAAAATAAAACTAATTACCTTATACACTTTTCAAATTTCAAAAAAATTCAAAAAAATTTCAACTTTAAAAACTTGAACGAACCTTTTTCTAAAATTTACGTTACTTTAAAATTTTAGAATTCAAAATTTTAAATTTCTTTTTTTTTTCAATTTTGAATTTCAAATACATACTATATTTATAATTTTAATTATAGTATTGTTTACACATTATAACTTATTTAAATCATTTCCTTCATGTTCAAAATACTCAAATTATCATCCACGTACGTTTAGCGTTAAAACGTTCACGTCTTTGCTAAATATTCAAACGTTTTTGTCCACGTATCGTTGATCTTCATTTTTGATTGGTAACGTAAAACTTCCGAGCAATTTATTTTCGTTATCACCATACAACAGGTACGATTGAAATTATTTACTGTTATTGTCGTTCTCTCAATTCTCCATTGTTGACCGGTAATGTAACATCTTTTTTTTGTTTATGTAATTTTACATTGAATGTTTATTTTTTCGAGTGTTTTTTGTTGATAATTTATTATGGTCAATAACAATTGAGATGTACAACATTTTAGCATCACGTTTACTTTTTATAAACTATAATATATTCTAATATATACGTTGATATTTTATAAAAATTTTTGTTGTTTATTACCAAATGCACTATGTGAATTAGTATGACCCACGTTTAAAGTAACAAATTTAAAAATTATACTTAGTATGACCGCGTTTAAAATTTGGTTTTTACTAACAATTTTAAAAATTATACTTAGTATGACCTGCGTTTAAAGTATGAAGAATGCACAAATTATACATTGTACATAATAGATTTAACATCTATATCTACACTTGCTTTTTTATATGTATGATTTTCTTATTTTCATTCGTTGATTTTTAATACATTTATTATTATCTATGTGTGCTACATTTTTTAATATCAATTTATATTTAACTATAAATTATAAAACTACTTCTATGGTTTTTATTAACAGAATCATATGGATCATGATGATGCTAGAGAGAGGAGGAAAAGAAGAAAATTGTATTTGGAAGAAAAGAGAATCAAGTCTAAGTCGACGATATCACAGTTTGAAAGAACATTCAACTCATCACAATGTTCATCTTATCACAATATTTCTACATTTAATAATCGTAATATCACATTTCCAATGACATCACAAACAGTAAGTTTTATTTCATACTTTATGTATTTTTTTAATCAACAAGTGTTTGTCCTCATTTATTTGTTCTATGATAAATCTTTTATTATTTATTTTTTTTCATTTACCTTCGTTAAATACAAATGATAATGATAAATAAATTAATATTTTCTGTCACATTTTAATGTATTTGATTGCTTCTTTGTTGTATTTCAATATACTTATTAACATTAAAAATAAATTTATGCCAAACGTTTATTTTTTGATTTAATATTACGAGTATTTGTTATTTATAATAATTATTTTGTTTATAATTTGTTTACGTATTAATGATAAATAGTTTCAGGAAATGACGTAGTAGCCCGTTAATATTCTGCAAATCTACCTAATGTTGTATTGCCAACAATGACATCTCATTCAGCTTTTTTATATTTTACCTGGTTATTTACTCTGTGTATAATAGTATTTCAAATAACAACTTAAAAAAAAATAAACATGTCAAGTTACTTAATACATTACATATGTCCTATTTGTAATAATAATACTTCAATATTTGACGTTGATTATTTGACTTGCTCTAAATATGTCATGTCTTCAATTAGTTTTCATCTTTTAAGCAACACTTGATCTTTATTATTTGTAACGAAAATTCATTTATTAATGCATATAACATAAAAATGTCGTTCTAAATATAAAATTATTATTTTAATAATACTTCTTTATTAATTTCTTCGGCTATCGTACATTATTTATTGGAGTGTAGGTGTGTCACCTTCAACAACCATGTTGCGGTATGTTTCTCGTCATATGCACACCAACAATTGTTTACCTTCCGAAACATCACAATCTCATTCGTCTTCAAAGAAACTATCGGTGGGTTCACATAAGCTTATACGAAAACATGTAAGCAGAACATACATTCCTGTCATTGATTTGACGACACACGAAGATGTGACCAATGGACTTCATAATGACACATGCAAACAAGGCTTATCCAAATGTAAATTCAATTATCCTAAACAAAACAATTATCATTTTTTTGTACACATATATTATATCTATTTTTTTAATTTTTAATTCTATGTAATAGGTTATGTGGATCATGGGGACAAGACCTACGTTTGTGAAATGTGCAATGCAACGTTATGGCGTGCTGAAAGTCTTAGAAGTAAAAACCTGGACGACCCAAATGTTTTAATCTTAGTTGTGGGGGTGGAAAGGTATTGTTACCAGAATATAAAGAAACTCCAAAAGTATTGTTGGATCTTTATACAAGACATGATGCTAAAACCAAGAACTTCCAGAAGAACATTAGACGTTATAACATGATGTTTTCGTTTACATCTATGGGTGGAAAACTTGATTATTCGATCAATAAGGGCAAGACACCATATGTATATAGAATTCATGGACAAAACTACCATAGTATTGATAGTTTACTCCCTCCTAATGGACAAAAGGCAAAGCTCACGCAACTCTACATATATGATATAGATAATGAGATCCCAAACAGATCGGATGCTGTGAGGTAACATTATATTTGTCTTTAAAATAATTAATTTTCAAAGAAGGTTAATATTAAATATTAAAGATTTTGATTTTAATGCTAATATAAAGTGACTCTAGCAGGAAGGATAGATCGAGCTTTACAGATGATGACATGGACCATCAAACAATTAAGGATCTAAAGGAACTTCTAGATGCTAAAAATGCACTTGTGCGTTGTTATAGAATGTTCAGAGATCGTTATGCTGCAAATGACTATAACAATGTTTCTATAAGACTAATCGGAAGAAGAGTTCGTGATGGAAGGACTTATAATCTTCCAACTGCATCTGAAGTTGCAGCATTAATTGTCGGTGATGTTGGCGATACTCTTGACAAAAGAGATATTATCATTGAAACTCAGTCAGGAGCACTTAATCGTATACATGAACTTCATCCTTCTTATCTAGCTCTACAATACCCTCTTTTATTTCCTTTTGGCGAGGATGGATATAGTGTTGACATTCTTCACAGAGGTATATCAGATGTTACCGTTAGAATTTCTATTTGGATGGACTTATATGTTTAAATTATTGGGCTTTATCTTTAATAGACTTATTGGGCTATTAATTAATAAACTAATACTATTGGGCTTTAGAGTTTGATGGTAACCCTAATTCCCATTCTATATATAGTGAGGGTCTCCAGTACCCTAAAGGAACCATAAGATCCCTAATCTCCATCTATCAGAGATCTGCTGTTCGGTCTAGAACATTAAGGCTTTAGGTGAGGAAGACTCTCACATCCCTGTTCGTTCGTCGTCAGGTTTCCGCATAAATAAGACGATATCAATGGATTCATGTATTATTTCTTTTATGGTTTATCTTAATGATTTAGCAATATGGTTGATCCGGTTTATTATTAAAATATATCTAATATGGTTGATCCGGATTTATTATTCAAATAACTCTAACAAGTAGTATCAGAGCCATCCATATTTGTTGAATCGTTAGATTAATAATTGTCATATTTCATTCACAACGATCTTGCTAAATACGATTTATATCATCGTTTCATAAAAATTGTGAAATATCGTAGAGTTGTAATCCCTTTATGGCATTAACATTAAATGTCAATAAATTGTTTTAGCATTAGCATTAATGGTAAAAAAAAAAAATATTATTTTGACAATTTGATATATGCGATGATTGTTGGTTTCTGTGTATATATATTTACTTTGGCCACAAAAGTAAAAGTAAAAGAAAATCAAAAAATCAGTAAGGGGTCGTTTGGTTCACTGGAATCCGAGGGAATTAGAGGGGAAATGAATCTAATTCCAGTCAATTCATGTGTTTGGTTCAACTATAAAAAGGAATTGGATTCCATCAAAATTGAAATTTTCCAATGAATGAAGGATAATAATATTCCTTCACACAATGGATGGAATTCAATTCATTTTCAAAACAGATAGTGGTTGATTACAAAAATAGTCTTTACGTTTAAACACACTACACTATACGATGGCTAGTCTTACCTCACCCTACCTACCAACCCACTCATCCATACCCACCCACCTACCCCAACCCTACCTTTGTTATCCAACCTACTCTTACCTACTACCCACCATACCTACCATTACCTACCAACCCACCTACCCATACCCACCCTCTACCCTACCCCATCCCACCCACCTCTAACCCACCTACCCCAACCCTACCTATGTTATCCAACCTACTCTTACCTACAACCCACCATACCTACCCCTACCCACCTACCCATCCCTCATCCATCATACATTACCCACCCCACCCGACCCACCTACCCTACCTACGCTATCCAACTTCTTTTACCTACTACCCACCGTACCTACCACCCATCCCTCATCAACCCCACCCTCCCTACCCTACCCTATCCTATCCGGCTCATCTTATTCCAACTTTATAGACTTATCCACCTCTACCCACTCACCCTACCCTACCCCATCCCACCCACCTTTACACACCTACCCCTACCTTACATACGTTGTCCAACCTCCTCTTACCTACTACCCACCATACTTACCCTACCCACCTACCCATCCCTCACCCATCATACGTTACCCACCCAACCCACCTATCCTTACCCTACCTACGCTATCCAACCTACTCTTACCTACTACCCACCTACGCATCCCTTATCCACTCTACCCACCCCATCTCACCCACCCACCCTACCCATATCCATCTCATCCTATTGCTACCTTAGAGACTTATCCACCTCTACCCATCCATCCCATCTTACCCTACAAATGAATTATGAAATTGGATTCCAATTTCTTTTTAGCCAACCAAACATGATTTGGGTTCCAATTCCAATTCCTTGCAGATTCCAAATCCTTAACAGATTCCAAATCCTTTTAAAACATTCTACGAACCAAACGCCACCTAAGTTTTTTCTTTCTTTCTTTTTGAGCTGTCGTAAGAAACAAAAAAAATAAGGATTTTTTGTGTTTGGGTTATTGGAAAAAAAAGGTGAAGGGTTTTTTTTTTGTGTGTTCAGTTTTGCACTGCAACAAAAGAAAGTAAAAAAAAAAAAGCTTTTTTTTCTGTTTATTTGCGCCGCCCAGAAAGAACAAAATGTGAAGGTTTTGTGCTGTTTTTTTTCTTGCGCCGCCGGATATGAACAAACAGTAAAAAAAAATAGTAAGTTTGTGGTTGCAATTTTGTGGATTAATTTAAGTTACGGATATGTTTGATCCGTATGGATTTAAAGGTTGAGAATGATATTTGATAATTATTTAAATATTTATTGATAAAGTCCTAAAGATAATCACACACTATTATAATAAAGTGTTTCTATTTTTTTATGATATTTATCGACTTGTAAATTAATAGAAACTTTATAAAAGATAGGTTTTGTGATTACTAAAGACTTTATGGATTGACATAAGGTAAGGAATTAAGGATTCTGTTTTATCCTAATTAATTTGATAGTTTGGGGATACATTATTTATTTGATAATTATCAAGATTCATTTAAAGTTTTTCTGATAATTACATTTTGGTCTTGTGACTTTTATAATAAATCATTCTTCTTACTATTAATTTGTAAAATTCATATTTTTGTAATTATTTATTGTATTAGTATTCAATACTAAAACATCTTTGAAGGAAATTTGACAAATTTTTTGTCAGTTAATTTTATTAAAGCCATTGCGGATCATATTAAGGTATGTATCATGTTCAATCCATATAGATTTGATAGCTTGAGGATGAACAATTTGTTCCATAATCATTTGGTTGATTTAAAATTTTTCTCGATAATTACACTTTGGTCCTATGACTATTTATAATAAAGTTTTCTTTACAGAAAACTTATAAAAGTCATGTTTGGTAATTATTTATCGTGCTAGTATTATTACTAAATAATATCTTCAGGAAATTATTTTGAATTTCAAATATTTGGTAAAACGGGTTTCGAACCAAAAACAGTTGTAGATAACGATTTTTGTCGTTAACTAAGGCTAATCAAGTTACGAGATAATTTCTAAACTTTTGTGAGTTTAAATTCGGTTATTCTCGTAGTAAAGATGTGATATTTACATAAACTTAGGCATAAACAATAATATTTCGTAAAGTTGCAATATATCTAATAGATTTTTATTAAAGGGGTGGATAACCATATATATTGTAGGAATTTTAGTAATTTCCTACCAATCTAGAAATCTAATTGATTGAGCAAATTCAGGTTATTGAAATATTTTGGTATTGCCTTATGTGAATATATATATATATATATATATATATATATATATATATATATATATATATATATATATATATATATATATATATATATATGGTGAAACCCTTAAGGATTAATCTAGTATTTTGAGTCAATTAATTGATATAAAATATTGTCAAAGTAACCTCTTTTATATTAATTAATTGTACTGATAGTACATGGATGTTTGTATGAAATTATTTATGTGGACTATATTCACCCAAAGGTTGACATAGTTTGACCAAATAATATATACATGTGATGATAAACACGTGACCACTATAAAGTTAATTATCCATGTAGGCAATAGTCGGCCCAAAGGAAGACTATCGTTTAACCGGATTAGATGTCAGTGTTTGATCATTATACTAAGAGTATCATTTATAATTGAGGTATCGTTTGATGACGATATATTGTATGCTTTTTTTTGAAATCTTAATTGGTCTAGTATTGTATTCGATTAATTTATATTAAATGTTGCCAAAGTAACATCTTTTATATAATTAGTTGATTTCTAAATACATAGATGACTGTACAGAATTATTTATGCGAATTGTGATTGGCCCAAAGGTTAACATAATTTGGCCAAATAATGATGTGCATGCAATGTTGAATACGTGACAATTATAAAGTTATGTTCATGTTAAATAATAGTCGGCCCAAAGGAAGATTGTTGTTTTGACCGAATTTATTGTCAGTATTTCATCATTGGACTGAGAATACCACTTACAGTTAATTTCTCTGTCCAAAGACTAGAATTAATGGTGTTATAGGTATCTCATTAAATTTCTGATTTAAAACTATTTTATGAGTTGATTATTGAGTATATTTGTTTTATATTGTTTAAGTGTGGTTTTTTTCTATTCTTTCGCCGACAAAAATAAGATAACACTGCAAAAGTAATTATTATAATATTGTAAATTCTTGATTTACTTCTTTTGGTATGAAGTCAGATCATATGAAGGTAAATATCTATTGATAGCTTTGTTAGTTTTGTACCTAAACATACTTTGTGGTAGATTTCGGTTATACTACTTACATAAGTATGATCATATAAAGTTTTCTTTTTCAATCGCCAATTGATATTGAAAGATTCATCTATGTTGGCAATGATAATAAATTTGCAGTATAAAGATATAGGAGATTAAAGTTGAATTTCAATTAAATTTGATTGAGACATTTATTTGATCATCTTTTAGATGAAACCTAAAGTTTATCGGTATGGACAAATCATTTTTTTATTGTTCATTTAGAAATAATAAAGTTAGTCTCAATCAAAATTCATATTTGATTGGTTCTTGTCCTTTAAATAAAAAAATATATGTTTGATGTATGCAACTTCCTATATTATAAGCACGACAAATACACTTGAGAGGTACAAAACTAAAATCATGTAAGAATTTCATACTATTTATTTCACAAGCATTTTGGACACATCTCTAAATAAAGAACTCAAGAACTTGTGTTGAATGGAATTTTTTTTATCACTTAGACTTTCAAGTCTGTGTTATTTGCATCAAAGGAAAACAAACTATCAATAGAAATTTGTCTGTCAATAGAGATAAAGATGTCTTAAAATTGATAAATAATGATATTTGTGGTTCATTCCCTACAGTTTAATGGAATGACAAATACATTTTATCATATTCATTGAAGACTACTCTATTTTTTCTACCTTTATCCAGTTTATAAGAAATCTTAATCATTGGACGTTTATTTTTTTAAAGTTGATGTTGCATTTCAGCTTGAAAAGAATATAAGCCGTCAAACATGATATTTAATTTTTTCTCCTTAAAGAATTTAATATAGTTCTGCAATACAAAACGCTAGGCAAACCTAGCATGAATGATATTGTAGAACGAAGGCACAAGACTCTTAAGGGTATGGTAAGGAGTATGATTCGTCATTCATCTTTACTAGAGTCTCTTTAAGGAGAAATTTTTAAGATCGTAATACACATTCTAAATAAGGTACCCAACAAAGTAGTTACCAAATTCTCATACGAACTTTGACGGACAATAGGTCTATCATTAGGCATTTGTGCGTATGTGGTCATCCAAATTAAGTTAGGCCATCACAAGCCAAATAAGTTGGACTCAAGAGAGGTATGCTACTATTTTGCTGGTGTCTTGGCGAAAAGTTTTGTTACCCCACATCAATAATGTTTTTTTTTTTAAAAAAAAAGGGAATGCTAGATTTATTGAGAAATTTGAGGTTGTGGGGAGAAACAATTAAGAATGTTGTCTTTGAAGTACAATTGGATTTTTTTTTGAGATTCTATTATTTCATTGTTCCAAAATATCATTCCAGATTCAGATATCAATGTTCAAGCTTCAACTCCTGTCATTGGACGGGAACAAGACAACACAACAGTACAACCTCCATAGTCTCATGATGTGTCATTAAATGAAATTCATTAGAGAGTAAAGGAGTGCAATTTCAGAAGATCATTTGTTGTATCTCCAAGATTTATGTAATACAATGGCTTTACAGAAAATGATCTAATTAGATTTTGCAAAGTCATGTAATGTTTTAACTCTCGTAATGGATTGATGTCATTAAAGATAAGATTAAAGTCTATGAAAGACAATGACATTTAAAATCTTGTCAAATTACCTGAAGGTACGGAACCAATTGGTTACTTATATATGGATACTTAAAACTAAGAAGGTTTCGTAAGGTAATATTGAAAGATATAAAGATTGTCCATTCGTTAAAGGCGTTACTCAAAAGAGATCTATTGATTGTAAAAGAGACTTTCTTTATGATATTTAGAATGACTCTTTTAGAATTAAGAATGACACTAATAAATCAATTTAATATTGAGTCATTTCAGATGGATGTTAAAAAAAGTTTCTTAGTGGAGACATTGATGAGACGTCTTACATAAAGTGACCTAAAGATATTGAATCTGAAGATTCAAAGATTATGGTAAGTAAGATTAATAATCTATCTATGGTTTGAATTTAGGTTTTCCTGAGTAGTATTGCAATTTTTATCAAAGTATTACCTTGTATGGTTTTGAGGTAAATATCGTTAATTATTGCAAGTAATACTGGGAGTAAATGTATCTTGATGTTACTACTATATATTGTTGATATTCTACTTGTATAGTGATATGGTTTTGTTTTTGGAAACCAAGAAATTTCTAACGAAAGATCTTGGAAAGACATATTTTGTATCAGGTTTTTTCGTATACTTATAGACCAATTTTTGAAGTATACTTGGATTGTCACAAAAGAGCTGTATCGGTATTGTTTCGAGTAGATTCAACATGAAAGGTTGTAAACTTGAAGGCCAAAAGAATTTTAGTGTTCAAATAACTGTTTTTGAAAGAAATAAGATACAAAAGATTTTAAGCATTTGATGTGCTATTTATAGAAAACAAAATACAATATGCTCACATATGAAAGTCGAAAATGTTGAGATCATTTGGTTTTCTGACTTTGATTTTACGGGATGCTAAAATAGCAGTTATTCTACATCTGGTTGCATCATATTTAACGGTAATAGTAAAAGTACAAGATTCTGGTAATTAGATTCTTGTAGCTCTTTCTAACATGATCGTAGAATTCATTGCTTATAACCAGACATCAAATAAAGGATTATGGCTGTGAAATTTTATCATGGTGTTGCAAGTATTAATTGCATTAAAATACCACTAAAGACTTACCATGATAATAAATCAGTTGTGCTTTATTCCGACAATAATAGAAAATTTACAAAGTTTCTAGTTGTTAAAAGAGAGTTCAGGATAAACAATTTTTCACATAAATATAAGAACAAAATCTATGCTAGCAGACTCGTTAACCAGAGGTCTAACACCAACGGTATTTCGTGAGCATGTTGCTGATGTAGGTGTTATTACAAACGTAGCCTTGTTTCGGTAAGAGTTAATTGAAGGTCGTTCTTAATGTTTTATTGTGAATTGTTCTAGTTTTCTGCAGAATAAAATCTATGGCTTTAATTTCTTTCTGAGCTCACTTATGTGCAATGGTTGCATTGCAATAAGGATTATGAACTGATCTCATTTAAGACTAAAGTAGGACTAAAGTTGGACCAGTTGAAAATATGCAATCAAATTTCATGCAATTTTCATGCAACTCACTTGATCTATGTCATTAAATGTGATAGTATGGTGATCATCAGAGTTTAATCACTAGTAAAGTGTGATGAAAGCTGCAATGGTTCCATCACTGACACATGTATGGACCAGATTGATTACGGAAGTCTAAAAGATAAACTTACAGATGCGCGCCTAAGGATATCTGTAATATAATTTCAAACATGATAAGTCCAAGTGGGAGATTGTTAGAATTTCTATTTGGATGGACTTATATGTTTAAATTATTGGGATTTATCTTTAATAGACTTATTGGGCTATTAATTAATAAACTAATACTATTGGGCTTCAGAGTTTGATGGTAACCCTAATTCCCATTCTATATATAGTGAGGGTCCCCAATACCCTAAAGCAACCCTAAGATCCCTAATCTCCATCTATCAGAGATCTGCTGTTCGGTCTAGAACATTAAGGCTTTAGGTGAGGAAGACTCTCACATCCCTGTTCGTTCGTCGTCAGGTTTCCGCATAAAGAAGACGATATCAATGGATTCAGGTATTATTTCTTTTATGGTTTATCTTAATGATTTAGCAATATGGTTGATCCGGTCTATTATTAAAATATATCTAATATGGTTGATCTGGGTTTATTATTCAAGTAACTCTAATAGTTACTTCATCTAAACATCCGAATTGTACCATGAGGGAGTTTTTGCGTATAGAATACAAGATCGAGTGAATTCATTTTCGTTGATTCTCAACTCTAGACGGCTATTTCAACAGTTTTTGGTTGACGCTTATACGATGATTGAATCAGAACGTCTATGTTTCATACGTAACCAACAAAAGGTCCTCAGAGTTCAATCTTACAGTAAGCTTTCGACTTCGCTTGAATAAGGTAATACGGATGCTTCATGTACCGGCGGACGTGTGATTTTGCCTTCTTCATTCACTGGTGGAGCAAGATATATGCAACAGAACTATCTGGATGCAATGACACTCTGTAAATGGTTTGGATATCCTAACCTTTTCCTGACTTTCACTTGCAATCCAAAATGGCCAGAGATTGCAGGATTTTTAGAAGATAAAAATCTTCCACCAGAGGACAGACCTGACTTATTATGCAGAATTTTCAAAATTAAGCTTGATGAATTAATCCAAGATGTGAAGAAAAAGAATGTTTTTGGTGCTGTTCGAGCAGGTAAAAAACTAATTTCATTTCATTATATGACATTTATTTATTATCATATATTTTACACACATTTACAAATCATAATTTACTCATTTTTTTGTAGTTGTATATACCATAGAGTTTCAAAAGCGTGGATTGCCTCATAGTCATATATGTATCTTCTTGCAATCTGATTGTAAGATTCCAACATCCGAACATATTGAACCGATCATATGTGTCGAGATTCCCGACAAGGATAAAGACCCTGATCTTTATAAACTTGTAAGCGAGTTCATGATACATGGACCATGTGGTGCAGATAATCCCAACTGTCCGTGCACTGTAAATGGAAAATGTACCAAACATTTTCCAAAAAAGTACAATGAGAGAACATCTGTTGATGATAATGGATATCTTGTGTATTGAAGACGTGACAATGGAAACTTTGTTCAGAAAGGCCTCATTCAATTGGATAACAGATATGTCGGTTCGTACAATAAGTTTCTCTTGAAGAGATACCAGGCGCATTTAAATATAGAGTGGTGCAATCAAGCATCTTCGATTAAATATCTGTTTAAATACATCAACAAAGGTCCTGATAGAGTGACTGCTGCTGTATGTCATTCGGATGATACAGAAAATGATCAGCCTAATGTTGATGAGATAAAACGTTCCTACGACTATAGGTACGTACCGACTTTACTTAAAGTGTTTACATTTTTATCTTTAATTTTCTATGATGTTTGTCTAAATACATTACTCTATGACCTCAGATACGTTTCTGCATGTGAAGCAACATGGAGAATATTTTCCTATGACGTTCATTATCGTTATCCTTCGGTTACGAGATTACCGTTTCATTTGCCCGGTGAGCAACAAGTTGTTTATGAAGCAGATGAACCGATTGAAGACGTACATGATAAACCCTCTGTATCGTCTACAATGTTTTTGTCTTGGATGGAATGCAACAAGGTGTATCATGAAGCACGTGAGTTGAGTTACATTGAGTTCCCTACAAAGTTTGTTTGGAAGGCGGATAAAAAAAGTTGGTTTCCAAGGACAAAAGGGTTTTCAGTTGGTAGTATCAATTACTATCCTGTATCTGTTGGTGAAGCTTATTATTTGAAAATATTACATAACAAGGTTAAAGGACCAACTTCGTTTGAATATATTCGTACGGTTAATCATACAATATATCCTTCGTTTAGTGATGCATGTTACGGAATTGGATTGTTGGATGATGACAAAAAAATATATTGAAGCAATCGAAGAAGCAAGTACATATAGGAGCACTTAGCACGTACGATATTTATTTGCAATGCTGATAATATCGGACAGTGTATCAAGACCGGCATATCTTTGGGAACAAACCTGGAATAAAATGTCAGATGACATTATTTATAACCGTAGAAAGTTATACAACTGTCCAGGTATTACATTCATTTTTAACTGTCAACAATTATAATTTCAATATATATATATATATATATATATATATATATATATATATATATATATATATATATATATATATACAATATTTAATTTTTTGTTTAATACTTTTGTATAAACCCGTTATAATTTATATTTTCGCATTAACAGTTTTACAGCATTGTCATTGAACGATGATCAACTGAAGGATCTTACTTTATTTGAGGTTGAGAAAATTATGCTTCGCCTTGGTAGTACCCTTAAAAGATTCGAAAACATGCCTTATCCAGATGAACAATCTGTATCATGTTCAACCAATCAATTAATTTGTGATGAGCTGTCATACGACAAAGAAGTTCTTGCCCTTCAGCACCGCCAACAATTCACAAATTTGACTGATTAACAACGGAATGTTTACCAGCATGTAATGAATGCCATCGATGCTAATGATGGTGGCGTTTTCTTTGTATATGGTTATGGTGGTACTGGTAAAACATTCATCTCGCGAACGTTATCCGCAGCTATACGGTGTCAAGGTGAAATAGTATTAAATGTTGCCTCGAGTGGTATTGCATCTCTACTATTAAACGGTGGACGGAAAACACATTCCCGATTTCGTATCCCGATTAAACTTAATAATGATAGCATGTGTAACATAAACGCAGACAGCGATGTTGCAATGTTAATGAGAAAATGTAAGTTGATAATTTGGGATGAAGCTCCTATGGTACACAAGCATGCATTTGAAGTGTTGGATAGAACGTTAAAGGATATACTGAGTACAAATGAACCGAGAAACGCAGATAAGCCGTTTGGAGGAAAAGTCATAGTATTTGGTGGTATTTTAGGCAGATTCTTCCGGTGATTCCTTATCGTAAATGCAACGCTGAATTCATCTTATACTTAACAACATTGTCGTGTTCTGAAATTGACAGTTAACATGAGATTGAAAGTTGGAAGTCAATTTTATCGAGGAAACTAAACAGTTTGCCGAATGAATACTAAATATAGGAGAGGACAATGAAGGTGGATCTAACGACGGAGAAAGTGATGTTGAAATACTAGAAGACCTATTGATAAGAGATACTTCTGATCCCGTTGGTTCAATTATTGAGTTTGCATATCCGAATGTCGATTCAAATTGCAAAATTCCATCTTATTTCCAAGAAAGAGTAATTCTTGCACAAACACATGAAATTGTGGATATCATAAATAATCGGTTACTTGAATCTTTTGAAGGAGATGAGACTGTATATTTGAGCTCAGATATTGTATGTGAATCAGTGTTTGTTCACAATGGTTTTGAAAATGCATTATACTCGCCTGATGTGCTAAACGGTTTGAAGTTTGCGAGTTTGCCAAATCACAAACTGGTGTTAAAAGTTGGTGTTCCTATTATGTTGCTTCGAAATATCGATCAAATTGGTGGTCTATGCAACGGAACGAGGTTACAAGTGGTAAAACTAAGACAACGTATTATCGAAGCCGAAATCATATCTGGAAGCAACATTGGTAGTAGGACATTAATTTCGAGGATGAGACTGTGTCCAACTGATAAGAATATGCCGTTTAAGATGTATAGAAGACAGTTTCCGGTTGTTGTCAGTTAATTAATTTTTTCATGCAATTCAATCACATTAACAACAAACATATGAACAATTAACACAAACAATCAAACACAATCTGTTGAATGATTAGAGAGAAATATTACATTGGGTTTGACTTTCTTGCTTGACAATTCTTCTAATCTTCTCATGCAATCATCTGTCCACACTCTTCATCCGTATCCTATATTCCTATATATATATATATATATATATATATATATATATATATATATATATATATATATATATATATATATATATATATATATATATATATATATATATATATATATATACTCAATACAAAGTATTGAGTATTTACACAAAAACCCCTGAACTTTATACAATATAAATTGTTTTTAACTCTATATAAAATGTACCCAACAATCTCCCCCTTAAAGATGAAAACAATTTTCAATTAAAGTTCTCTGTTCAGGTTGATTCTTTTCTTTAATCTTTTTCTTTTCTTTGATCTCTGAATCTTCTGATAAAATTTTCTTCTTTATTGTCTCACTCTGATATTCACATCTCTTCTTTTCTGATCTTCTCTTTTCATGTAAGCACACTCCCCCTTGGATCATGAATAGCTTTTAAATCTCTTCCTTGATCAATTGTCTTAAGATGATGTAGCAATTGTTTTCAAGTGACTTCAATCTACTCAACAGTTGTCTCTAAACTTTAGCTTTTCTCCTCCTCATGATGATCATAAGAAATATGAACATTACGCAAAATCTTCAGAGACATTGATTCATTGAAGTTTAGATGAAATACAACAACAATTACAATTTCAAAAATATTACTAATTAACTTTCTCTCCCTCAAACGGATATCTACTCCTCCTATACTGAACAAAATTTATCTCACTCCCCCTCATATATTTCACTTTCCCTCGAATTGATACTATATCTTTTCACAACAAAAACAAAGCTTTTCAACTTTGAGGAAAATGAAACACATTCATTTTGTGAAATAACGAGTCCAGGTCCACATAGGATTCCTGTTTGCACAATAGACATAATCTATGTGACCTACGTTCAGCGCTGGCGTGATGTTAACACTGGTAGGATTTCCAAATAGTCATCGTGAAATCATTTAACATCAAAGAATCACTCTTATTTGTTCTGGCTTAGTCACTTTTGGATTATTTTTGCCAAGACCAGTTTTCACACATGGGCTGTTGTATGTTACATTATCAAGAGTTAAGAGCAGATCGGGTTAAAAATTTTGATCTCCAATAAAGACGGTGCTCTCACCACGAAGACATCCAATGTTGTTTACAAAGAAGTGTTGCCTAATGTATAATGTTTTTTTCGTTTATCATAAACATTTACGTTGTAGTCTTTATTTTATGTTTTTCTATTTTAATTATTACTTGTGTATGTAATGCTGTTATAGTTTTATGTCATTCTATATTTTTCATATTATTTTAAATCTTATTTAAAAAAATTTAAACAGAGGCGTGCAGTTTAATGTCTACTGCTAATATTTATATAATGGTAAACGTTAAGCATTTTTAACATTTACTATTTATATAATCATCATTTTTATATATTTCTTTCATAAATTTTTTCGATATAAATTAACATATATTGTTTAATTATAAAATGATGGTTAAATAAAATATCAAGATTATAATATTTAACAATCTATTTTAGTTTATCCTATAACTATTTAAAATAAATTTTCCTTTCACCTAAAATTTTAAATATTTTATGAGTGAACCCATGTAATACATGAGTCTTAAACTAGTATCATGTAATTTAATACTATGTACTGCATGTAATTATTGTTCTTTTGAAATAATGTGGTACCAATAATAAATTTAAGTTTTTTTAATGATATAAAACCATTACATATATTAATAATAAATAATTATTATATACGTATGTAATACAAATAAAAATAGTATGTGAAAAACTTTGTATTTTACTTTCTAATAAAACATATTACACCTTTTTTCACTGTGTGTAATAAAGATTTAATATGAAAGTAATAGATAACTGAAATTATTTTAATTAAATTATTTATGTAGTCACATATGTTTACTTTGTTAGCGTGATGAATTGAAAATGTGAAAGTATGTATTTTGTTTTAAGTTTTAAATTTCCTTTAGTATTGAAAAAATTAGGAACTTTATTTGAAAATTATATCTAACAACAAATATTTAAGAACCAAACAAATTAATCAGAAAACCGATTAAGATCATTAATTAGGAATCCAATTGATTCTAGTAACTTTAGAATTAATAATATTGACCGCATACTATTTCCATGAACTAAAGTTATAATTAAGTAATTCATAAAAAAAGTACATGTTTTTTATGTCAAACAACAATTTGTACTTATCTATATTAAATTATACGTACAATTAACAAAATTATGTAACGAAACATAAATATAAAATAAACAATGGTAATAAATACGTCAATCTTGTTAAAATGAAAATAACATGAAATAGGTTCCAGGCAATAAAGTTCAAAACTAAACGACAATATTTATTTCACACACCAAACGAAAGGGGAAAACATAGTTATGATGATAAAATTAATAAGTTTCACTTTTCTTTTTTGGGACCAAAAGATTCATGCTAGTGAATTGACCATTCTCTGCTTCTCCAAGACGGTCAACAGCAATGGAAACTTTTGAAACTTTCGTTGCAGATGTTGGGTACAAATTTATATAGAGTTGTTATCAATTTTATTGTAAAAGTTCAGGGGTTGTTTGTGTAAATCCTCAATACTTTGTATTGTGTATAAATAGGAGTGTATGTGTGCTGTTATAAGGAGGAATCTCAGATTACACAAAAATACACGGCTGGATTTAGAGGGAATAGGAGAAGTGCTTTGCAAGAAAGCCAAGAACATCAATGTAATATTTTCTCTCTTAATCATTCAATAGATTGTGTTGGATTGATAATTGTTCATATGAATTGTGTTGTATATGTTTGAATTGCATGAAATATGAATTCACAATTGGTATCAGAGCCTAATATGGCTGAATATGAGTGAATTTTGAATCTGAAATCGTATTTTTTTAGAACACTGTTATATTCATTTTTTTGAAAATCTGAAAATCAATTGAGGATTTTGATTCTGTGGATGAAATGATCTGAATTTTGGATCGAAGGTGTGAAATTTAAAGGCGAATCTGATGACATAAACATCAAATATTATCTCAAAACACACAGAATTTAATTGAGAAATTTCAGATTTTTTGAAAAAGTGTGTGTTCTTGAGGTTTTTGGTCAATTTTTGGTTTTTAATCGAGAATTAGCCAAAGTGATTTCACAAAAGTTGTTTCTGCTATTAAAACGAACCCTCGAAATCAATTTGAGGTCAAATCATGGATTTTTGTTGAAAAAGTTCGAATCTGATCTTGTTTTTGTTGAAAAATGATAAAACTCGGACATAACTATATTCATAGTGTCATTCGAGTTTTATAAAGAAGGCATTCGAGTTTTATTAAGAAGGCATTCGAGTTTTATAAAGAAGGCATTCGAGTTTTATAAAGAAGGCATTCGAGTTTTATAAAGAAGGCATTCGAGTTTTATGAAAGCTTCATTCGAGTTTGATGAATGCTTCATTCGAGTTTGCTGAATGCTTCATTCGAGTTTGATATATGCTTATTTCGAGTTTGATAATACATTCATCGAAGTTTCATGCCTTATGATTCGAGTTTTAAGCCTTAATCATTCGAGTTTCATGTTTAATTGATCGAGTTTCAAGCTTATATGATCGAGTTTAATACCTTCTTCATTCGAGTTTCATTCTTGTTCATTCGAGTTTCATACTCAATCATTCGAGTTTTATACTTATTCATTCGAGTTTGGTGATTCTTTATTCGAGTTTGAGTCTTCATCAATCGAGTTTGATTCTTATACATTCGAGTTTCATCCAATATCATTCGAGTTTTGAGTATTTGACCTTTGCTGCTTAAATTGACCATAACTTTTGACTGGAACATCGTTAGAAGGCCTACCATACGCCAAATCGAAGCTTGAAAAGAGATCTACATTTCTAGAACCGGCATAGCCAGTTTGGTAAATTTTCGAGGCCCAATTCCACTCCAGAAAAAAGTTACGGGCATTTTTCTACAGAAAATCTAAAATTTCAACGTCAAAAAGTCATTTCAGAGCTGATTTTTCACAAGTTATCATTTTTAGATATAATTCTCAAAGTTTTATCAGAATTCACTCATTTTTCCGTAAAAGATCTTGGAAGTTCATTTTTCAGTAATTCATAATGGTGTTTGAACAATTTTCAAAGTCTGAGCTGATTGCCAAACTTACTGAATCTGAAAAGATTCGTAAGAACAATTACGACATTCTCGTTCAGTTAAATACTGATAAACATTTGGCGTTACGTGACGTACAAATACTGAATGAAGAAATTCAAAGCTTAAAAGAAAAACAAAACTCTGAGAGTTGTGCTCATCAATTGAAAATATCTGAATTACTTAAAGAACTCGATGAGCTGAAACAAGAAAATTTTCAGAATGCAACTCAACTGAAATATCTTTTGCCTGAAAGATCTGATCTTTACAAGAAAGTTCAGGATCTTGAAGATACACTTTGTAAGACAAAACCAACTGATCAGAATTGTATTTTAAACAAAAATGAAGAAATTTTTGCTCTTCAACAAGAGTTGTCTTTAACTAAAGATTTGATTGAGAAGGAAAGACATGAGTTCTTACTTAAAGAACAAGATTTTAAATCAAAATCTGAATTGTTTGAAGATGAAAGACAAATGTTCTTAATCAAAGAACAATCTTTTAAATCTGATTACCAATCATTTGATCATGACAGAAATTCAAATTTAGTCATTATCAAAAGTTTGGAAGATCAGATACTTCATCTTACAAAACAATTACATGTGTTTACTTCGTCAACTGAGTCAAAGGTTAAGACCCCTTCTTCAGTGTGTTTAAAATCCAATGTTGATCACTCTGGTTTGTCTTCTGAAAGTGAAGTGAATCTAACTAACTCTGCTAAGTTTGATTCTTCTTCAGATCTTAAACTTAAGTATCTGTTAAAGATACACAGCGGCAAAGATAAAATTGTTGAACAACTTCCGGTCAAGATTTACACCGGTGAATCTTCGAAGTCAAATTTTCTTAAAGTTTCTGAAAATACTGGTCATTCTAATCAGAAAACATTTTCACAGAAAAATACCAAGTATTATCAGAAACAGGCAAGAACCGGACAGTTTTTCAAAAAGAAGAATTCGCAAAAGTCTGATCATTCAAATTCAAGTTTCTTTAGAAATTCAGATATTCAATTTTCTCATACTCAAAGAAATTTGTTTTCTGCGTTTGAAAGAGAAGCTGATAGTTATAACATGCAATGGGTACCTAAACCCAAGTACAAGTGGGTACCAAAACCTGTTTTGAAATGGGTACCCAAGAGCGCTAACAAGTCTGGATCCAAATCTGTTTGGATACCAAAGACATCTTAAATTTTGCAGGTTATAGGTTTCTTATCATTTCAGATAAGGACCCGTTCTTCATTTCAATAGGCTCTTGATTACTTCAGGTCAAGACCCGTGATTCAACTCAAAATTGGTTTCTAGTTAAATTCAGACTATAACCCGGACTTCAATGAACCAGAGTCAAAGGCTTTCAGTTACATCAGACTGAAACCCGAGTCTGAGAGACAAATCTTACTGGAATTCTTGCCCTGAATTCAACTCCGAAGCTGAAATTGACAAAGAGGGAGTTTTATTTTTATAATTTTTTGCTCCTGATTTCATTTCTATGAGTTGACTAGCTGCGTGTGCTTATTTCCAGGGGGAGTTTCAGATGCACTTTGACGATGACATTTTTCAAAACTATGTGTGATTTTTCACGAAAATATTTGACACACACATAAAAAGAGTTTTTGAGCTGAAAAGAAATTTTTTATGAATCTCTGAATCTATCATTGAGATTAATTGATCTAATCTCTTTGATTTTTATAATCTCATTTCTTCTGAGATTCTTTTTGTTAGAACTCTTCAAATTTATACTGGATTCTCTAATTATCTCCCATGTGCTAATTCTTTCAAGAAAATCTTATTCTTTTCATATCATATATCAGATTTTCCATTTCATTCTGATATCTCCCAAAATTATCTTCATATCATCTCCAATACCATATAAGTTGGATTTCATCATATCTCATGACCTTTCAAAGCTGAAAATTTTTCTGCTGACTCCGATTATGCACCAATCTGAGTGATAGGCATAAATATCGCTTCTATGGTCTAACCAGAACCGGAAGACCTACCCAAGAAGCAAACCATCTATAGATTGTGCGGGTGAGGGTTCTTTAGGTTTATTAGTTGAGAAGTGTCAGTTATCACGGGATACTGACAGGGTCGAGTAGAGATAAAATGTAAATGAGAGGGATATTGATATTGAAAGGAGATGGTGGTGCATCAGATCATGCTTTTCGTATAAAGCTGACTGATTTTAATTCTGAAAAGTGAGCCGGAGGGAGCTAGGTTGAAAAATGCTGAGAGCTGAGAGTTGAGAAAGGATTTGAAGAAAAGATAATTCTATCCTACACTGTGTCAGCTGGGTAAACCACATAATCTATCAAGCCCTAGGTGACTTGATATTGAAAAAGACGTCATGGACCCAGTGACGCATGCACTTAACCCCACCAACTACTCAGTTATCTCTCAAAAGATTTCTGTTTCAATAATCACGGAGATATAGCACATTTCTATCGATATGTCATTCGGATATTATTGATATTGAAACAAGGAAGACAGTTGCTCCGGTCTCCAATTTCATTTAATGCACATTGTGTCTAGAGCTAATTATATACACTTTTAGGACACATCGAGTCTAACAGTCTGCGTGACTATAAACTGCTAGTCCAAAGTGACTAAGCCGGAACAAATAAGAGTGATTCTTTCATGATAAAGGATTTCACGATGACTATTTGGAAATCCTACCAGTGTTAACATCACGCCAGCGCTGAAAGTAGGTCACATAGATTTTGTCTATTGTGCAAACAGGAATCCTATGTGAACCTGGACTTGTTTTCTTACAAAATGAATGTGTTTCATTTTCCCCAAAGTTGTAAAGCTTTGTTTTGTTCTAAAAAGATATAATATCAATTCGAGGGGGAGTGAACTTTTTGAGGAGGTGAGATAAATCTGTTTTGTATAGGGGGAGAGATGTCAGTTTAAGGGGGAGAAAATCAATTTGTAATAATTTCTGAGTTGTAATTGTTGTTGTATTTCTTCTACTGTAATTTCATTGAATTAATGTTTCTGAAGTTTTTGCATGATGTTCATAATTTTTTATGATCATCATGAGGGGGAGAAAAGCTGAATTTCAGAAACAACTGTTGAGTAGTTTGAAATCAACTGAAGGCAATTACTACATCATCTCAAGACAATTGATCAAGGAAGAGATTTAAAAGCTATTCATGATCCAAGGGGGAGTGTGCTTACAAGAAAAGAGAAGATCAGAATAGAAGAGATGTGAAGATCAGAGTGAGACAATAAAGAAGAAGATTCAGAGATCGAAGAGAAGGTGCAAGAAAAGTTTCAAGAAAGAATGTTCAAGTTCCCTGCAATGTACTTTAATTTGAAAATTGATTTCATCTCTAAGGGGGAGATTGTTGGGTACAAATTTATATAGAGTTGTAATCAATTTTATTGTAAAAGTTCAGGGGTTGTTTGTGTAAATCCTCAATACTTTGTATTGTGTATAAATAGGAGTGTATGTGTGCTGTTATAAGGAGGAATCTCAGATTACACAAAAATACACGGCTGGATTTAGAGGGAATAGGAGAAGTGCTTTGCAAGAAAGCCAAGAACATCAATGTAATATTTTCTCTCTTAATCATTCAATAGATTGTGTTGGATTGATAATTGTTCATATGAATTGTGTTGTATATGTTTGAATTGCATGAAATATGAATTCACAGCAGACATTTGAGTATCATTGTCATCTAGATAAACATCAACGTTACACTTGTTTGAAATAGGGGTAGCATTGTTTTGATACTCACAATCCTTTGACTTTGGGCCTGGAAAGGTTTCATTTTCTCCAATGCATGTAACACCCTAAATATAAATATAAAAAAGTTTATAACACTTTAAATTTAATTTAGCAAAATAAAACTGAAAAGTTAGTGAAATGTTAAAAAAAAAATCTAATAGCACCTGTTGAAAAGTAGTTACTTGATAAGCAACTTCAGAATTATAAAAGTCACAAGAATCAGAAGAATGAGATTATTTATAGAATATGTAATACACTTACTTAATATTAATTATGCAAAACTAAAACAATTCATGAAACTAAAGCATTCATAAGTATTTATGAAATTACAAAAAAAGGGAAATACAAGAATACATTTTAAATACATTTATACAAAAAAATGAAAATACATGGAAATACCACATGATGTGGCCGGCCCGTAGGGGGTCCTTTTCTAGACTTTGACTTCATTTTTATAATACACAACTCATCTAAATCAAATCCTTTTTCACCATCCTTCTTCACTTCACAAGAGATCTTACACTCAACCATCCAATCCTTCATAATTACAACACTTTTCATCCTCTATAAATTGAACTCTTTTCTTCATTCAATATCACATTGCAAAACAAAAATCACTCTCTTTCTCTCCTCTTTGAAACCCGCCAAGAAGCCACAACAAGACCAAAGTTTGCAACATTGTGTTCTTTCAATATTTCAAGTGTTTTTGAGTGCAACTTTTCAAGAGTTTCAACTTCTTCTAGTTTGCATCTTTCTAATACCCCAAAATAAGTAAATACTAACTTATAACCTCTTATATTTATGTTTATATAAGTCTTGCATAATATATATAATCACCAACAACAACAAGTTTCATAAAAACTCAAATTTATAAATCACTAGTTTTGTTTTAAAGTTTGTTTCTTCAAATTTGTTTATAAATATATAAACACATTATGTAAGTATGAATATTATGAACATAAGTTATATAAATGTGTTTCATAACCTTCTATACATGTGGTTTTTGAATAAACAACAAAGATCACAAGTTGCCTCAAGGTTATGAAATCCGGATTTTCGGCAGAAATGTTACATCGACTTTGAAAAATCATAACTAATTCAAAACTTAACGAAATGAGTTAATTTTTGTCTCAAAAGTTAGATCTATGTCTTAACTAAAATTATGGATGTTTTTATAATTTAATATGGAGTTTTGAACATTATTTGGGAACCGGAAGGTTTAACAGCTCAAAAATGGCCAATATAGGGTTTTTAACGAGTCTTTTCCCCAACCTAAACACCTCGAAAAATGGTCGTTCTTAACTTGAAAATTTTTTTTGTATATAGTAGTTTTATGACTATGAAAACCAAAGCCCAAATCGTTTTGGAGCTTGGTCAAAAACAGCCTCAAAGTAGGTCGAAAAACCTTTAAAAAGCTGAAAAAGTTATATATATATATATATATATATATATATATATATATATATATATATATATATATATATATATATATATATATATATATGACGTTTAAGTGGGTTTTATTTATAAACTTGTTAAGTTGGGTGATTTAAAACATAAAAACCTTTATACATACATATTATCATATATATGGGAGTTATTATCTAGGACTCGGTTAAACACCTCAAGTCTCATCTCAAGTCATCAACAAAATCTACGTTTTTACGCTCGTTTTGCCATCAATTTACGGTGAGTCTTCATAGCCCCTATTTTACACATGTGGTTTCATCATGCCCTCAGATCATGGACCGTTAGTTACATTTTTATGTAAGCGCAAATATATTGTGGATAGATCTATCGGGATTATTGTCCCCCACCTAGGTTGGTCGCTCCAACTGCTAAGGGGTGCATATATATTTAACATTACGATATTACATTGGGGAATACTGCACATGGCAACTCATAATTAAGTTTCGGTTGCATGATGGTTCTATGTAATATATAACATGGAATTTATGTTTATATAAATTCAAACTCAACTGTTGATGTCCATACAAGTCATATTTTCGTGTAAACCTATGAACTCACCAACAATTTTGTTGACGTATTTTAGCGTGAATTTTTAGGTAATTAAGGCACGTGCACTGCATCGGAAGTACTTCAAGGCTTCCGTACTTTTGAAGTCGCATATTTTCAAAACCTCAAAGATTTTTGGACATATTAATATTTCTTTAATTATGTATTGAAATCTCTGTATCTTGCGAACTATTTTACATCTTTATTTTGACTATGTAAAACAATATTTATATTCGAAGTTAAATCGATATATTTTTTAAAACGTCCATATAGTGGTCATTCACTGATTATGACTATGCTTCTGCGACGTCACGTTTCGTTGCCAACCGGGGTAATGGGGTGTGACATAGAAATACATAAAAACTTATTGATTAACCAATTCATATAGAATGCTAAATCTTTTATAAAACACATTTTTGATTAAATAGTCAATTCAATGAACGTCCTAATAATTTAACAGAGAATACAATGAATAAATAGTTAAATAAAAAAAGTATAAAATAATTATAGTGTAAACTAATACAATTTATTAAACCAAGTACCTCTTTGACAATTGAAGCGTTTTGCAAATGATACAATATCTCATAATTGTCTGTAAGCTTGGAGATCCCATAGGTATGACAATTGTTTCTAAGGTTATACTCATAAACTTTCAGCCTGAATGCAAACTTTTTTCCAGCCAAACAGCTCAATTCTTCCGTAATGTAAAAATACAATTATGATGATGATGTGTGTGTATACAAAAATTAAATGTAAAAAGAAAACGTACATTGATATTATCCTTGAACAAATTTTCTGAAGATTTGTTGAGAAGCATTTTTCCTTTCCAGCTGAATAACGTCAACACAACACAACCTGTGGAATCTTCAATCTTCAAATATATCTTAAACCTGAGTAAATAATTAAAAGATTCTTGTTAGCATATGAATGTTCATATTTATTAAAAAATGAATTGTTTATTTACTATATAGGTGAAAAGATGACAATGTCTAGCAAAGTTAAAAATAAAATGGAAATGGTTTCACATATTGAGTCGAAAACATGGGTGTGTCTTTCAAAGTGTGTGTCCTTAAAAGGACACTTTTCTTGTAATGCGTATATAGTTAATATCATGAGTTTGATCAATTTTACTTTTAGTTATATTTGATTAACTCATAAACGATTAAGTACTAACTAAAATCATACAAAGAGATAATAAAATAATGTTAAGAGACAAAAAGTGGGTAGAATCATTTAAACTATAATATTAAGAGACCAAAAGTAAAAAAAAAATATATTAATTATTTTCAATAAATTACTACTAAAGTGGATTATTTAAGAAGTGGATCATGCTTTAAATATATAAATACATCGGCTCAACAACACGACTGTAACACCCTCTTTTCTCACACAAATGTCACGTCAATATATAATCATAAGTGGCAACATCGCAAGCATCTTGCAGTACACATGTCATAGGATTAACTAAAAACACTGATAATTAAAAACTTTAATACAAAGTCGTCATACATCATGTCACATGCTGATACTGATATACACACGTCAACTGAAAGCTAGCTATCATACACATGGTAACCAAATACAACAAGTTTCCCAAAAGATGACATCAGCGTACACGCGTACACAGACGTATACACACATTACTCTGATCTGACCCGACTTCTACTTTGGCGGCTGCTGCGGCTGTGACCTCACTGTATGACTGCCTGAGACACGTAAGACTAGAAAACATAAGCTGGGAAGCTCGTGAGTACGCGAGGATTAGACTCTGCAGATAACATCACATAACATACACAACGCATATAGCTCAACACAATTAACGCAGGGCTCAATGCACAACACATGTCTCTGCTCAAAGGGGACGTCGTTCCCCAGGCCAAACACAGCAGCGGTTAGCTCACAACAGGCACGGGAGCGACCTGACAATAAACACTGCTGTATATATACAGTCTCAAACATCGTGACTGGTTACGGACAGTCAGCCTGCGCGATCACATATAGCGGACACCTGCAACTCAAACACATATAGCACGTATAGGGTAGATAGAATCATACCTGCGCCGTATCTCTGTCTCATACACATATATCACAACATACACGACATAACTCATAAAACAAGCGCGCTTTTAAAAGAACTCGAGTACTCACCAATACCCAAAAGCAACGGCAACCCAAAACTTTATCGCAGATCGGTACGCGGTCGGCTCGAACCTGAAACATAACGGATCCCAAATATTAACGCAAACTCAACGGATAGACAACATAACCTGAACACAATTATCATAAGCGAACTCGACTCAAAACACGGCCCCAAACGAGCAACCGACGCCCGAAACCCAGCTGGACCAAGCCCCGCCGCATCGCGGCCCGCGCCGAGCCCATCGCGGCCGCGCTCACGCTGTTGCAGGTCTGCTCAACTTCGCGAAAATGGCAGAAACCAGGGGAATAGAAACCTCTGTTTGCTTCGGCCAAACAACCCACAAAACATATATATATATATATATATATATATATATATATATATATATGTATGTATATATATATATGTATGTATATATATATATATATATATATATATATATATATATATATATATATATATATATATATATATATATATATATATAATATATATATATATATATATATATATATATATATAGAACTACCTAAACACTTCAGAACTCAAACCCACGAATTTTAGCAACTAAAGTCATGATTTCTTACCTCTCAATCCTCAAGAACACTAACAAGATGAAGGAGATGGATTCAATCAACACAATCAAGTTGGAAGCTTTCTTTTTGCCCCTGGATTTCTCACGAACATACACACGTTCTTCACTCTTCTATTTTTAGCAAGGGAAGGAAAAAGGAAAGCACTCAAAAAGGAAGGTTCATACATATCCTTTCCACTTAAAGCAAGTCCTGAACCCGATTAATCCAAAACCGATACCACTTTTTCATAATTAATATCATTTTGACCCAATTAAATCCACGATCTCAAAAATAATAATAATCCACTAATTATTTATTCGGAGACACGTATCACTCGGTCCCGACACGTATAATCCACGAAATGGGACTCAATTAGACCACACAATAATATTAAATTAAAGAGCCAACAAATTAAATCCACGTACCCGACTCAAATTCGGGATGTTACAACGACCAACACATATTGAACATTCAAAAACCTCATTTTCTTCAAACTCACCTGACCCATCCGTCCTCCGTCCTGTGTTCTACCTTCCACACATATTTTGTCTTCTTATTACAATTGGTAGTTCTTATTACAATTAGTACACGCTGGATTTTTTTCTCAGAACATGTAATTATTGCCAACAATACAAATGAAGATATCTAAAAAATCAAATAATAATTAAATATTTAACTTCACAACTTATAAAGCTCAAATAAATTCATATTGGAAATTCTTTACCTTATTGATCTTATTTATCTCAAAAATATTCTTCAAGTCATTCTTAGAAGTACAATCATCAAACAGTGAGTAGGATGCAGTCGACCTTATGGTAAGACTTGTAGAAACAGTATCAACAGATCTACTAGCTAAGAAACTGCTCATAACATATAATAGAATCACATATAAAGTTTTGGTTTCATAAAAGAATAACATGGATAAAAAAATGTATGTTATTGATGAAATAGTAATAGTAAACAATAAATAAAGTTAAAAAGAAAGCATAAAAATGTATAAAACGTGTTAATAACCTGGTTCTAAAAGAGTTAATCTCTTCGGTATCAGAATTAATGAAGAGACGGGTGGCGTTATAGGTGTTTGTGACAGAGAGTTTGCCTACAAAATTGATATGTTATGATGTATATAGTCATAAATAAAAAAACAGAAAACTTATAAGGAAATATAACTAATTAAATTCATAACAAATTTGATTGGTACTAACCATCAAAAATGTTGATTTTTACAAATTGCAATATTAGAATCACCAGTCCTTTGTCTGTGTTGTCCAAAGCATATTTAGACGTGTGACTGACATACAACTCCCACAAAGTTAAACGCATGTTTTGACCGCTGAGAATAAAATAAAATATAAATGTGAAAATGTGATAAAATTACAAACATTAAAATTTTGATTAGGATTAGAGTCTCACCCAACATCATTGATGGTCACCATCATCCACACGTTTTTCTCGTCGCCATTTTTAGGCATTATCTTGTCACAGGTGTCAAAAACACCTATAACATCTGTTAAAAATACCATAAAAATCCATGAATAAGTTTTACTCGTACACATAATATATATTTAGAAATATGAAAGAGTATACAAACCAATAGTCACGTTTTCTGGCCTACTTTGATCCAGAATTGATTTATAGGATACCAGTTAAAGACCATACAATGACCCACCAAAATCAAGACACTTTATCAGCTTTTGGTGGTAATCAACATACTTCAAAGGTCCATTATGGTCAGCCATGTTGAATCTAGACCCATAAATATACCCCCTTCTTCAAGCAATTTCTCAAATTTTGGAAGGTATCGTTGGATAACCGAAGCTTGTATCTTTGATTCCTATATAAAAAAGAAAGAAGTATTAAGTTATCAATTAAGTGAAGATGTGGAACATATTTTATGATTTTTATACAAAAGGCTCCAAATCTTGTTCGAGATCTAAGCTTAGTTTATTGACAAAGAAGGAAATAACTTTGAAAAAAAAAATATTTATGTAAACACCAATAGCCAATTGTTGTTACAGCAGGTCTTGTTTACATTTATATGCTCAACAACAATTTCTTTCTAAACAAATAGACAACAAAATAAAAATTTAAGTTTGAAATAATAAATTAAATATATGAACTGACACATTCATAATCTATATATTAAAAATCTAGCAACCTTTCATATAAAATCTTCATGTAATTTTTTATTCCAGTTTCAAAACCTAACTTAATTTAATAAATCCTTAAACACATCCATAATTAAAATTAGAATGACTAAGTATTGAAATCATGTTTTATGGTAATAATTCCAAGTCACGGGTTAATGATGCATGTAATTATAAAAGTATGTTGTAATTTAAGGGTTTTGATTTGATAAGATATGTATAAATTAACACTTAAGTTGTAGATATATATTGAAGAAAAGTCATTTGGTTTAAACAATAATATTTTTCCTCAGACTAATATGAAAATTTTTTGTTATGTCATAATTTTTTAGATAAATATAAACTTATTCAACCATCATATATTAACTTATATTAATTGACCATTTGGTTCAAAATTATCCCTATTGAAAACATCATACTCAAACCACAAATAAATAAGAAATTTTGTATTGGTTAATGACATATACTATTTAATTGTTGCATGTACTAATGAGATTTTTATAGAATATGTCTGTCTACAACATAAGGATTAGTTATCAATGAAAGGTTCAAGAGATTTTATATGAAAACAAATGAATCAGATGGTTCTTACAAAAAAAAAACAAAATTTAGCTTTAGTTTGCACATATATTTATGTACATGGTTCTTAATACATATTGTTGGTTCAAAAGAAATGTTAATTGTTGCATTTATGTTGTGTAAAAACTCTATCAAATATTAAGTGATAACTTACAAAAAATATGCTTCAAATCTTTTAATTAAAACAAAAATTTGTCATCAGATGTTCTTGTGAAAATGTTTATCCAGTCCACTCATATTTGTCATTTACTGGCTACTTGCAAATTAACATATATATAAACCTCCATCATTCTTCCTTAAACGTATTGAAATAAAGGGGGTTGGGGATCGGAAGCAACATCAGTCAATATACCTCAAACAGCTATACAGTGGTGTTAATACGTTTGCAGAATAATAACACGAGTATGTGAAGCAAGTTATAATGTTTAATGTATTGGCACCACATAAAAAAGAAAAATTGTCCACTTTCATGTAATTTTTTTATTCCAATTTTAAAACATAACTTAATTTGATAAATCCTTAAACACATCCATAATTAAAATTAGAATGACTAAGTATTGAAATCATGTTTTGTGGTAATAATTCCAAGTCATGGATTAATGAGGCATTTAATCATAAAAGTATGTTGTAATGTAAGGGTTTTGATTTGATAAAATATGTATAAATTAACACTTAAGTTGTAGATATAGATTGAAGAAAACTCATTTGGTATAAACAATAATATTTTTCCTCAGAAAAATCTGAAATTTTTTTGTTGTCATAATTTTTTAGATAAATACAAACTTATTCAACCATCATATATTAAATTATATTAATTGACCCTTTGGTTCAAAATTATCACTATTGAAAACATCATACTCAAACCACAAATAAATAAGAAATTCTGCATTGGTTAATGGCATGTACTATATAATTGTTGCATGTACTAATGGGATTTTTATAGAATATGTTTGTCTACAACATAATGATTAATTATCAGTGAAAGGTACAAGATATTTTATATGAAAACAAATGGATCTTGTTTCTAGTTATTAGCATATGTATATTAAGATTTAAGTATTAGTGCTTTGAATTTTATAACTTACGAATTCACATCCAATACATGACACTCGAAAATATCTATTATGGTTATTTTTTTAAGTCATTCTAAACAATACAATGATTGGTTTAATATCTTTAGAAAAGAAAAACATCAGGCATTCAATTATTTTTCTAGTTATTTTTGTGTCGTGGTAAAATGCATCCTAAAGAAATACAAATAATAATAAAGTTAGATAATAAGTTTTGAAGAACACTGAACTAAAAGTAAATTACAAAAATATCTCCCAAGAAAGTGGGGATACCTTTGATGGATTTGAGAAAAAGAAGAGAAAACCAGGGTGTGTTGATTTGACGAAGAGCGGCACCGAAGAAGGAAGTATATGGTAAAATTTACATTTCAACAAATAAAATAATCACAAACAAAGAAAAACACACATAATAGTATAATATGGCACTAATCTAGTAATATGCATACACAAACAAAGACACGACAAGAGAGAAAGAGAGATATGTACAAGCATACAAAAATTAGAATTGGTAATGCTGTAAAAAAACAGCTAATAACGAAATAACATGGTTACATGTTCATCCACAAGCATACAAATAAGCACAAAGAGTGTAAGGTTACCTGTTCATTCGTAAGCATACATTCAATCGACCATGTTTCAGACGAGTTCCTCTTTGATGGTACTTTCCACTATTTGATTATGCGTACAATCTTCACATTTAAGCTTGAGATCCTTAATGAATGTGACGTTTGAAGTCATTGATAAGTAAGAACAGAATTGTTAAAAAAAACTTTCTCAATGTATATATGTTCAAAGAAAGACTCGTTCTCAAATATTTATAGAGAAATTAAACAGATTGTTAAGAGACTATTTTTGTATATATGATACATAAACCAAAATTAAAAGATATATACCAAAAATAAAAGATCATAAGTCTTTATAAAACTTAAATTGATCGTCCATGATTTACTTTCCATAAGAATTATATATTAAGTATTTGAAATTATCAATCATCCAAGATGTACTTTTCATAAGAAATTTTATGTTAAATATTTTAAATATATTAACAGACAATAAAAGATACTCCAATGACAATATTAATGGTAACAATTTATACCATTATTATTCAATAAGCATGTAATACAAGTAATTAATAAATAAAATAATTATTATAACTTATCGAAATAAAGTTTAACGTTAAAAAACATGTTAAACTGTTAGACATATTTATTTCAATTTCTAGTTAATATCTTTTGTTTGTAATAATTTAACTTCTAGTTATGTATTTGTTTATGTAATGTTTAAAGTTCAAGGACCTGTTATGTAATTTTTCCAAAGTCTCTTTGGTTATAAAAACCAAATGAGATGGAGGTTTTTGTTGTTGTTGAAGAAATGAAATATTACAGTGATATATATTAGAGCATTTCATCTTCTTCACCCAATAGAGTATTTTCATTGATAAATCTGTTTGAGTGTTACTCTATATGTCATGGTTGTGTAATATATGGGAAAACAAGCTTTCATTTGGTATCAGAGCTTGGAATTGTATTTCAACTTGGAGTTGTGTTTAAAAAACGTAACCTGCTTTTCATCTCCTTCTTCTCAAAAAGGTCCCAATCTCTGATCTTTTGCTTAAATATCATTTGTATGTTGTTATTAATCATCAAGAATATGTTTATTGTGAAAAACATCTTTTTCATGGAGTAAATGAATCATTTTTGTTGAAACCATCAGTTCCATAACTCTCTGTGTACTGTACCAAAAATTTCAGATTTGTTGTGTTAAACGTACTTATTTGCACCGAAATTGAACTATTTGAGACTTATATCTAATATTTCTGAGATTTAAAACTTGTATTGTGTGAAAAATTTTGAAAAATCGTGGAATCTTGAAAATACCAAAACCATAAAGGTTTCAGTAGGTCTCTGTATTTGGAAAAAAGTTTCAGGCTTGAAAACTAGTGCAGAAAGTTGCAAAAAGGGTTTCCTCTTTAAAGGTCTCGGTAGTATTTCAAGATCTCGGTATAAGGTTTCAGTAACTTTTTGGTCCAAGGTTTCGGTATAAAAGAAAGGTCTCAGCAACATATACCGAAACCTCAAAGGTTTCGGTAGTTTTCTCCATAGTTTCGGTACTAAGGTTTCGGTACCAAGGTTTCTATACCAAGGTTTCGGTACCAAGGTACGTTTCTATACCAAAGGTTTCGATACTAAGGTTTCAGTACCAAGGTTTCGGTACCCAAGGTTTCAGTACCCAAGGTTTCAGTATCCCCACTGCTCTTTCAAAATCTTTTTAATTCTTTTTAATTCTCCAAAAATTTGTTTCAGGTTACAAGTTTTTTTTATTTTTATTTATTTATTTATTTTCTTTTATTTTATAATATAAAAAAAATAATTAATTAAAAATTTTAAAAAAAAATAATTAATTAAAAAAATCAATCATCTCCAAGTTTCCAATTCTAAGATCAATTTTCAAAAACAATCATGGCAAACGAGGCTCTAATTTTGGGAACGGATATTCGTCCACCGATGTCGTATCAAGGAGAATACGATCAATGGAAGAGAAGGTTTCTAAGATTTCTTGCGCTGCATGATCTGGGTTCTTTGATGCTTAAATCTCTTGAAGAAGGTCCTGCAGAATATTTCACCATCATACCTGCCAAACCTGATAATGATCCACCAATTCCCGAACTTCGTGAACCACGAGGGCCTCAGACTGAACAGGAACGACTTAGAGCCAAAGCTGACATCCAGTTAGAAAATTATCTCCTACAAGCCTTTCCCAACACCATTCTCAACAGTATTGACAGTCAAGAGACTGGCAAGGCCATGTGGGATGAAGTTGCTCACCAAATGCGAGGGTCTGAAAAAGGCGACAAAATGAAAAGGGAGAACGTCAAGTCTACTTTCTCTAAGTTCAAGGCAGGAGACGGAGAAACTCTTGAAAGCACTTACAATCGTTTCTGCTCCGTTTTAAATGAATTGAAAAAATGCAAAGTCAACACCTCACAGGACGACATCAATCTTCGTTTTCTTGCTTCGCTTCGTCCTGAATGGAACTCCACATGCCGCACAGTAAAGAGGACTCATGATCTGAATGATATCAATATCCATTTCTTATTTGAAAATCTGCAAGAATTTCAAGACGATGTTGATGATCATCTAGCTATAAGAAACAAGGTTGAGTCGTTATATGCAAGTAGAACCAGACCAGTGAATGATTCACTTTCCCTGATCACTGATAACAAAGGCAAATCTCCAGCCATGCCTTTCTCCTACAAAGATCCTCAAATGGGTCAGTCAAGCCATGAACCTGACAATTCTTCAGACTCTGAAATGCTAGACCTCCGTGATCAACTAGCTCTTCTATCCAACAAGTTCAATCAGCGGTTCTTTAAGAAAAAGACAAACAACAGCTTGAGATATGAAACGGGGCCGCGTATGCGCAAGGAAGAGAGAACGGATCGTAGTTTCAGAGAAGAGAGAAACAATACCCGTGAACCCAGAAGAAATGAGTGTCGTGAGGAACCACGAGGGGATCACAAAGATGAATGGAAAATATAGAGGGAAGAGAGGCGTGATAATCATCGAGATGACTATCGCAACCCTGATGAGGAATGAATTGAGAGGCTAGCTGGAGGAGACAAAAGGAACAGACCTGAAGAAAAGAATGTAAAAATCTGGAAAGAGTCTTGTCTGTTACAAGTGTGGTGAACTGGGTCACATTGCCAGAGAATGTGTTAAACCTTTCAAACGAAACGCTGACTACTATCGTCGAAAACTGGCAATGATTGAAAGGAAAGAGGGTGTCAAGCTCTAGTAGCAGAGGATGACATTGGATGGACGATCAGAGTGATGATGAAAATGATGGAGCTAACGATGTCCCATGTTATGTGGCTGACATCTTCGGTCTCAACTCTGGCCATCTAGGGCCAGATATGCAGGTGGTTCAAGAACAGCTCGTGGATTCCAGAGCTGAAAGGAGTGAAGGACGTGAGGAAAGATATGCTTCAGATGATGAACAGGTTGAAGAGACATCCACCTCATCCTGTCTAATGACTAACGACAAAGACTTCATCTCATCTGATGGAGAGTCCAGTGAGGTACATTCTGAATTTGAATTCAAATTATTCAATGATTTCAAACTTCTCACTGAAAAATATCATTCTCTTGAAGAGAAATTTTTGCTTGAAAAGGAAAGTCTCACACTTTTGATAATCAGTTGCTCAAAGTAAAAAGTGAAAAATCAAATATTCAGATAGACATGGTCAAGATTAATGATATGAATTATTCTTTAATTGAAACTTCAAATAAAATTAAAGAAGAGAGCAATTCATTGAAATCTCAGCTTTCTGAAGTGTCAAACAAATTTGAATCCATCTCATGTGAAAACTCTCAGAATTCACAAAAGTTCAAAATGATTTCCAACGAAAGAGTGGAGTTGTATGCAAAAATAAAAACCCTTGAGGATGAATTTCTGAAACGTGGTCAAACTGATCAGACCATCCACATGAATAAACCGAAAGAGACTCATTTCTATCATTCTAAGGATGGTATTGGGTATGAAAGTCCCAAAATTCTTAACAAGGTATTAAACACTTTACCTACCTTGTATGATCACAATTACATGGGACATGGTTTCAAGGCAGTTTTCCATCGTTCAACGGAAGATGCCTTAAATGAGGAAGATTCCAAACGAATACTTTGTGAAAACGAGCATACATCTTTTGGCTATGAGCGACTAAATGACATTTATTCCACTAGAGAACCCACTCTATCGGACGACTACATACATAGTTACTGAAAGTCAGAAATGGATGCTAAACCTGTTGCATCAGCATCTCATTCTTACATTCCCACCTTCATTCTTCAAAATCAAATCACACATATTGAAAAAGAAATTTTGAAAGGTGAGTAGAATTGTATTTGCAAAGGTTTTGAACAAGCAGTATTGGATACCGTGTATCAAGGTTTTCACTCAGACTTACAATTTCAATATTCCTCCTTTCACACCCAACCTTCGGTAGAATGGGATAATGATCAAAGAATTGTTTTTGAAAAAGAGAGAAAATTGTTCTTAATCAAAGAACAAAATTTTAAAATTCAACTCAAATCCAATGATGATGACCTGGCTTCATACCTATCTATCATCAAGGATTTGGAAAATGAAATCTCTCAACTGAAACAAATCAAACACTCCACTCTTTCCAATATATCAAAAGCAAAGGTTTTAATAGTGTCAGGTAAAATTACCAAAAACACCGCTTTACCAAATGTTGCAAAAGGCAAAGAAATATTGGAATTTCCTCCAAGAATTCTCAAAGGTGAGTGATCAACAAATCTTCAAACCAAAGTTTCAAAGGATACTAGACATTCTCCTATAAAGAATCACAAGTATTCCATGAAACTCACTCACTCAGGAATTTTTTTCTCATTCTAAGAGTTTGTTAGGCACAAAAAGGCCTCAGTCAAACCTGCTGTACATCTGAGGGGGAGATTTTTAATCAAACCTGTTGATGCACTTGAAGGTAGAATTTAAGGCCTGTTATATGCCTTATTAAAACCTGAAAGGTGATTTGAAATATCAGCCCAAAGCTGTTTACCATGTTGCATTCGTTGCAACAAAGGCAGTTTGTTCAAGCTGTTCTGTCTGCTGAACAGGCTGGACATAAACTGTCTACACTGCTCTGTTCTCTTGAGCAGCTTGGGCATTTTACAAGTGTTCTGTTCTTTGTGAACAGGTTAAACACTTTATCGAATATGTTTCCAAGTCCACATGTATTGTTTTTGGCTACAAGATCAGTTTACAAGTCGAAGACAAAGTGGAAATCAGAACTGCACAGCCTGCCCATGCTGTTCTGATTACATGAAGACAAACAGATATTTGAAAAGGGTGACAGACTTTTTCTTATATCAAAATGGCATTAGCAAAAGAAGAAAGATGCAAAGTTGACATTCCTCTTTTGGTTAAAGCCTTATGCAACAGTGACAAAAAGGAAAAGACAAAGATTCTGCCATGTGAAGACAAAGATACTTTATCAGAACGTGCAGAAAGGTGTTTTGTCCTTTTGGAAAGACTTTCTACTATCTCATATGTCCAATGAAGAAGCTTCACTGAGATTCACCATTTGAGTATAAAAGGAAGCTTCTAAGGATTATGAGACATCAAGAGAGTTAAAATCAAAACGTGCATTGAAGTGTGTTATTCCATGCATGCAAGTCTGCTTATATAAAACAGTAGAGTGTGTCTAAGCTGTTCTTGTGTAAGTTGTCCATCTGAGTCTTGTAAAAACAGTGAGTGCATCTAAGTGAGCATAGTCATTGTATCTAGTCTGAGTGTGTCTTAGATTAGTTGAACAACTGTTGTATCTGCCATCTCAGCTTGAACCTTTCCGCATTCAAGCTTGTTTGTAATTAACACTTGTTAATAATATACACAAACATTGAGAAAAAGATTGTTAAGTTTTAAATAGTTGTATTCACCCCCTCCCTCTACAGCTTAGAACTATACACTTGGGAAACCTTTTGGGACCTACAACTGGTATCAGAGCAGATAGAGTGTGTGCCATCTCTAGATCTCTTATTCTCCCAAATTTTCCATGGACAACAGTGCTGCAAATTACTCATCCTACTATGACAATGGGTCAATGGCCAAACCCCCAAAGTTCAATCATCAGAACTTCTCTGGTTGGAAGTGCAGAATGATGCTCTATTTAGAGAATCTGGATGTACAACTACCAGAGATAATAATGGAAGGTCCCTATGTGCCAACCTCTGTTACTACCATAACTCCTGCTGTTGAAGGAGATGCCCATGAAATCAGAACCTTTGAGAAGGCTAAAGCTCAATGGTCTAATGAAGACAAAAGACTGGTTGCTCTGGATGCAAAAGTCAGGAATAACCTGGTTATCTCTCTGCCTGATGATGTGTTCAAACAGGTTGAGAAGATGAAGACTGCAAAGGAGATGTTGGATACTTTGTGTACCGTCTATGATGGACCCACAATCACACTGGACAACAGGATTAACAATCTTGTTAGACATTATGAACTCTTCTTTGCAAAACCAAAGGAGACACTCACAGAAACCTACACCAGGTTTACTGCTCTTGTTAATGATCTCAAAGCTGTTGGGATCACAAAGGACAGCCTGACCCTGGTGAACAAGTTCTTGGACATCTTGCCTGAAGAATGGAACTATTTTTCTACCATCTTGAGAAATTCAGGTACCATCAAAGGTATGGATCTTGTAAACTTATATGGGTCCTTACTAAATGATGAGCAGTCAAAGAAACAGAAGAGAAATGCCTTGGAAATGTCCAAGAGAGGTGCTGCCTTAGTGGCCAGCGTGAGACAACCTGTTGGGCAAGTATGTGATGTGTTCACACAACCTGATCAACATGCTGATGATGAAAGAGAGGAAATATCTGATGAGGAAGACAGTGCAAATCTTGCTGAGCTTGGTGATGAGCAGATGATAGCCATGCTTGTCAAAAGGTTCAACAAGAAGAGGTTTGGAAGAAATATGCTGCAGGGAAACTCAAATGCTGTCAAGAAGAAGGCATTTGATAAATCTAAAGCTGAGTGCTTCAAATGTGGCAAAACTGGCCATATAGCTGCTGACTGTGTGTCAAAAGCTGTTGGACAGTCTTCCAAACCATACAAGACTAACAGGGACGATGGCTATAGGGTTAAGTACCTTATGGCCATGGCTAAGCTGAAAAAATTGGAAAACTCAGTGGCTTCCAACAAACAAAAGGGACTGATGGCAGAGACATGTGACTGGGAGGAGTCTGATTCATCCTCAGATGAAGAAGACAACAATTGTCTGATGGCCATACTGATGTCCCATCAACTAGCAAGTTCAAACAGGACTTGGCTGAAGCTGAAGCCTTCAGCAGCTTGGAAAACTGGAACCCAACAATGATGTACAAGGTACAAAATTTTATGGTTTACAGTTCTGATGAAAAAGTGCAAATGTTTGAATATATGTTAGTTGACTTAAAAACTGTTGTGGAGAAGCATAATGTTTTACTATCTGAAATCTCTAAGCTTAAAACTGATCTTGAAATTAAAACTAGTAAACTGGACAGTTTCCATAAGTTGGAAACTGAGCTTGATGAACTAAAACACATCAACTCTATTTTACTGGAAGAAAAGAGAGAAACAGATGTAAAACATGCAAAGCTTCAAAAGATAGTTGACTCTTGGTGCCAATCTGCACAAAAAGTCAGTCATTTTATCAGTCAGCAGATCCCTGCACAAATCCAAGCCTATCTTGGAGGGGATCTTGACAAAGCAGCTTCCATTGTTGAGATTAATAATCTGAAAGATGACTTATCCACTCTTGGTGAGCTTCCCAGTACTTTCATCCAGAAAGTAAATGGAAAGTTGGTCTCAACAAACAAGTTTGTCAGGCCTCAAAATACTGACAGCTTATGTGAAAAAGGCTCAAAAGCTGATGATGGAATGTGTTCTCCATCAACTCAGTCTGCTAAGTGCTATGCTGATTCACACAAGCAAAAGAAAGGAAAACATACTCAAACTGCAGCCGTGGACACTAAGCCTGTTGACAAAACAAGCTCTAGGTCCAAAGCTGATGGTAAGAGACATCTTAATCCTTTTGATGCTAAACATTTTGAAAATAAGTTTTCAAAAGGTAAGCAGCATGCTTTCAACAAGGGTAAGTCTCATGTTGAAAGCAAATCTGCTGTGGTTTCAAATAAGTTTTCAAATCATAGTGGAAAACTGGTTATAAATGAAAATAAGTCTTTCAAAACCAGAAAGTGACTATGCTGATAGGCAACATCAATCACATCTCAGTAAGGGCAAAGGCAAAGCCATTGCTCAGCCTGAGAAATCTGGGAATAAGTTTCCCAAACCTGTGGAAGGTCAAAAACCAATCAAGCTTCCTGTTTTTGACATCTGTCCTCCCAAAAAGAGGAAAGAAGAAACAGGCAAAGCTGTTGCTATTGTACCATCCACCAAAGCTGTTGATTTCGAAAAATAGTAATAAGTTTGCTAAACCTATTGATAGATACAACAGATTTAATCCAGAATGTGTTTCTGAAAGCTCTTCTTCCAAAAAGACTAAAAAGAAAAAATGCTATAAATGTGGAAAGAAGACACACATGGCCAAAGACTGTCCTGAAACTAAGGACATGAAGCCTGTTGACTCTGCTAGTTCCATCATTGCTAAAACAAGCAGTGTTGGAAGTAACTTAGTCAAAGAGAGTGGTATCCAAACTGATACCATTCAAATAAGAAATATTAATGTGGATATTACTAGTCCATCAACACATGTTGATGAAGTAGGAGAACTCATCACTGTGATGAGTTCCCCTAAAGGTAACTAATATTTTCCTATGATATTCTGCAGGACAAACAACCATCCCAGGTTTGGTACTTGGATAGTGGCTGCTCAGGGCACATGACAGGTTGCAAGGACCTGCTGAATGATCTCAGGCCTGAAAAAGGGCCAAAAGTCACATTTGGTGACAATGTACAGAGATCCACTGAGGGATATGGAACTCTTAAAGCTGGTGCTGCAGTGTTCAAAAGAGTAGCCTATGTGGTTGGGCTGAAACATAATCTTGTAAGCATAAGTCAACTGTATGATGCTAGCTACAAGGTTAATTTTGATGAGCACTGGGATACATATTGGATCCCCAAGGCAAAGTTGTGCTGTGTGCTCAACGGAAGAAAGGTGTATATGTTGTGGATATGAAATCTGCTGATCCCACAACTGAAACCTGCTTTCTCACAAGAACCAATGCAGACCTGAACTGGTTATGGCACAAAAGGCTGTCACACCTGAACTTCAAGAATATCAACAAACTCTGTAAGAAAGAGTTGGTAACAGGTTTCCCTTCTATGACCTTTGTTAAGGATAAACTCTGCAGAGCTTGTGAGAAAGGCAAGCAGAGAAAATCATCTTTTAAATCCAAGCATAGTTTTTCTACTGATACTCCTCTCTTCTTAATCCACATGGACTTGTTTGGACCAGTCAATGTCCCAAGTCTAGGAGGAAGAAGATACACTCTAGTAATGGTTGATGAGTTCTCCAGGTTTACATAGGTAATCTTCTTGAAGAGCAAAGGATAGGCTGCTAGAGAAATCATTGGATTTGTGAAAAAGATGGAAATGCTGAACTCTGCTCAAGTAAAGCAGCTTAGAAGTGATCATGGTACTGAGTTCAGAAACAGTACTCTTGAGGACTTCTGTGAAGAAAAAGGAATCTCACAAAACTTTTCAGCAGTAAGAACTCCACAACAAAATGGAGTTGCTGAAAGGAGAAACAGAACCCTCATTGAAGCTGCTAAAACCATGTTGTGTGCATCTGGTTTACCTTCATCATTCTGGGCTGAAGCTGTTAACACTGCCTACTTCACCCAAAATAGATCCTTAGTGGTGAAAAGGTTCAACAAGACTCCCTATGAGCTGCTCAAAGGGAGGAGGCCAAATATTAGCTACTTCCATGTGTTTGGATGTCCCTGCTTCATTCTGAATCAAAGGGACCAACTGGCAAAGTTTGAACCAAAAGCTGATGAAGGTGTGTTTGTTGGATACTCTGCTATCTCCAAAGCCTACAGAGTGTACAACAACAAAAGAAAGGTGATAGATGAATCTATCAATGTCACCTTTGAAGAGTCCAGGAATGCTTCCACCAAAGCTGTTCCTGAATCAGTTTCAGGAGAATTCAACTTTGATGATCTCATGCATTCAAACAGTGAAGAGTACTCAAAAGCTTCCACTACATCCAGAGTGGAACCTGCTAACCATGATGGACATGATGATGATTATGTTGATACACCCTGTGTGAATAAATGTACTGACTTAATTACAACCTCATGTCCTGAACCAATCAATGCTGATTTTTCTGGATCCTCTGCTGATGTGTTCAACAATGGAGAGTCATGCTCAACAAGTGAACAGACTCAAGACATCAGTGTGTCTGAAAATCTTGAAAGCTGTTCAACAGGACCTATTGAAGATGCAAACAACACAGGAGAATCCTCATTGAAAAATGATCCTTAAGTGGATCAGGTGTCACCCCAATGATCAAATAATTGGTGACATCAACAAAGGGGGATGAGACAGCTTAGGGAACTTTTGTATGTTCTCTAGTTTTGTGTATCTCATGGAGCCAAAGAAAGTGGATGAAGCACTTAAAGATGCCAATTGGATCACTACCATGCAAGAAGAACTCAATCAGTTTGAGAGAAACAAGGTATGGGAGCTGGTCCCTGCTCCTAAAGGTAAAACTATAATTGGCACCATATGGGTTTACAGGAACAAGATGGATGAGCAAGGTCATGTCATTAGGAATAAGGCAAGACTTGTTGCTCAGGGCTATAGACAGGAGGAAGGAATTGACTATGATGAAACATTTGCTCCTGTGGCCATGCTAGAGGCAATTCGTTTGTTTTTAGCCTAAGCTGCTCATAAGTATATGAAGGTATTTCAAATGGGTGTGAAGAGTGCATTTTTAAATGGAAAGCTGCAAGAGGAAGTTTATGTATAGCCTCCAGGTTTTGAAAATGAACATCATCCAGGTTTTGTCTATAAGTTGGACAAAGCCCTCTATGGTCTAAAACAAGCCCCTAGAGCCTGGTATGACACTCTTACTGATTTCCTTATGAGCAATGGGTATTCCAGAGGTAAAGTGGATACCACACTGTTCATAAATAAGGTGAAGTCTGATATTATGCTTGTTCAAATCTATGTGGATGACATAATATTTGGTTCTACTAATGAACAATTATGCAAGAATTTTTCATTACTCATGAAATCCAAGTATGAAATGAGTATGATGGGAGAACTTACTTTCTTTTTAGGATTACAGATTAAACAAACCTCAACTGGAATTTTTATAAATCAAAGAAAGTATACTTTAGATCTATTGAAAAAGTTCAAATTTGATCAAAGTTCTCCTATTAAAACCCCAATGGCAACCAATGTAAAATTGGATGCAGATGCCAGTGGCAAAGCTGTTTCAGTAACAGCTTACAGAGGCATGATTGGGAGCTTGCTGTATTTGACTGCTAGTAGACCTGATATTATGTTTGCTACTTGTTTATGTGCTAGATTCCAAGCTGATCCAAAAGAATCACATCTAGCTGCTGTGAAAAGAATCTTCAGATACCTTAAGGGTACACTAGGTTTGGGTCTTTGGTATCCCAAAGACTCAAGCCTGGAACTAACAGGTTATTCAGATTCTGAATTTGCAGGCTGCAGGCTAGATAGGAAAAGCACAACAGGTGGATGTCAACTCCTTGGTGGAAAGTTGATCAGTTGGTGTAGCAAGAAGCAGAACTCAGTTTCTACTTCTACTGCTGAAGCTGAGTACATTGCTGCTGGAAGCTACTGTGGGCAGATTCTATGGATGCAGCATCAGCTTGAAGACTATGGTCTTGTATATAGGAAAACTCCTATTCTGTGTGACAATACAAGTGCCATAGCTATCTCCAACAATCCAGTGTTCCACTCCAGAACAAAGCATATAGAGGTCAGACATCACTTCATTAGGGATCACATTCAGAAAGGTAATGTGGAGGTAAGTTTCATTTCCACAGATGAACAGCTTGCAGACATTTTCACCAAACCTCTTGATGAAAACAGATTTAAGTATCTGGTAAGCAAGCTGGGCATGTTAAACAAAAGTGACTAAGTGTCCAAAAATGTTCTAAGTCATTATATGTCTCACACTGCTCAAATTTCACAGAATAGCTTAGACAGAACATGCTATGCATGTTCTATACTTAGTCGTTTTCTGCAATACTTGAGTAGCTTGAGCGTATAACAGGATTGACAATAACAATATGTATGTCAAGCCTGATCTGATGATCAAACCTCCACCCTGCTCACTCTTTCAATTTGTCATACAAGACATTGTCTTGTAACCTGATCAGCTATTGAACATAACCTGTTCTTACATAGCTGAACAGGTTGAAGGAACAGCTTGAAGAGTGAACAGCTTGTGATGACCCTGCTCATCACAGGTTTGACCATCAGTTTTAATTACCTTTCTTCACAATTAAGTTACTTAATTTTTGTTTTTATTTAACTTAATTACTGCGGATAATGTGGGTTTACGTGTGTTAGTGATTAAAAAGGGCTCAAGTGGTCTGACAAACGGTCTAACATGGACAACCGTTCCGTTTTCCGTTAACGACCTTTTCAAATCAGTCGCCCAAATGTTTCTCTCTCATACCCACTCACATTCAAATCCTATAAATACCCCCTATTGTTTCATCTTCGTCTTCCTCACTACTTCCATAAAATCCTAAGAACCCTAAAAATCGACTAAGTGTCCTGTGCTTCTACTACTTTCACTACTTCCCAAATGGCTCACAGAAACAACCCCTTTCTACCAGTGTTTGTGGGTGCTGATGTTCAGAAACATCCATCAGTCACCACAATGCTGACCTTGAAACCTACCAACTACCTTCCTAACCTAACCATCACCAAGAGCTATGTGCGGAAAGGCTACGAAGAAATGGTGGAGTTCTTGAAAGTTCATCCGTTGAACTATGCCATGACTGCCACTCCTGGTGTCCTGTACCAGGAGATGGTGTATGAGTTTTGGTACACCTGTGCCTACAACCTAGACACCAAAGTCATTAAGGGAACTATACTCAATGGGACTCAGACCATTGAGATTAACATTCATTTGATCAGGGAAGCTCTTAGACTCCCTGTGGCTGAAACATATGATCAGCCACATTCTGAAGATGAACAGATGAAGAATCTGCTGCACTTCTGTGGTGTAGCAGAACCAAAAGTTGGAGCTACGCTGTTCAGAAAGGATTTGTCTCCTACTTACAGCTTTTTATTTGCCTCAGTGGTTATGTGCTTCAGTAGTAAGGTTGGTTCCTTTGACCAACTAAGCCGTGATGAGATTCCTATAGTCCTACAGCTGGTGGATGGGACTACTATCAACATGAACAGATGGATTTTCATGAATCTGAGGAATATGGTGCAGCAGGAGACACGTCCAACTGCTGTTCATTATCCCAGATTTCTTAGCCTCATTTTCAAGCATGTTTGTGGTGAGCATCTGTATAACTCTCAGCCTTTACTTCGTACTGCTGCATTTCCTGTTATAGGAAATAGAGTTTTCTACACTCCGGTTCTCCCAAATGAGCCTCCTCTATCTACTCCAATGAGGAGATTGTTAGGATTGGTAGAAGGACCCTCTGGTGTGAGGGTGGATCCAGGAGTTGCTCCCAAAAGAAAATCCAAAGCCAGGGCCAAGCTTGTTAAAAGGACCCTGGAAACAACTGAAGCTGGGCCTATCCACAAGAAGGCTAAAACAGCTCAGTCTGAGTCTGCACCCACAGCCTCTGTGGCTGAGGGGGAGCAGGCTCCTCACCCTGGTTCATTTGTTGAACCTGAAGCCTCTGTGGCTGGTGCCTCTGTGGCACCTGAGACTATGGAACAATCCACCTGTTTCTGACCCAGTCTACAAACCTGTCCAATCTGAACCTCTCACCTCTCCACAATCACCCACCTCATCTCTCAAATCCTACCAAAGAAAAACCCTTGCCAAAAAGAAACCAAAAACCAAAACAGCCAAACCTAGCCCCTCTGATCCCTCTCAACAGGGTTCAGTTGAAAAAGAAGCTACCCCTGCTGCCTCTCCTATTTTGGGAGAAGGTTCAGCACAATTGGAGCCTACTTCACTCCATCCTGTGTCAACCCCGAGTCAGCCTAGACCCTCTGGTTCCTCCCAACAGGAGCCAGTTGTACAAATGGAGACAGCCACATCAACTATTCCAGCCTCCCAACAGGCTGTGAATATTGAAAGACATGAGTTCTCTCCACTCCACACTGAGTCCACACTGTCCCCATCTCATACTTCTCTACACCCTGAGTCTGCACGAGGTGCCCACACTGCTGGCTTAGACCAACCAGCAGCTCAGTCTCAAACTTCTGCTCCTCATGATGCAGCTGTTCTACACCAAACAGCTGCTGAAGGACCAACAACTCAAGCTGATGAACCTCTGGGAACAGAACATCCCCTTGGTGAGGCTTCTCCCATCTTGCAAAGTCCATCAGCAGGTTTCACCAGTGCTGATGTTGAAATGCAAATCCCATCTCCCAATGATGAGGTACCTTTAAACCAAGGTACTGCAGAGGGAACCAACACTGGCCTTAATGAAGGTGCCGCACAACAAGCAGTGTCTGAAAGGCTACCATTCTCTACCCACTCTCCTGATGATGCAGCTACAACCACTGCTGAAGGTCCTATTGATCCCTCCAAGCTGGGCAACATTACTTTTGCCCAGGCTATGTAGTTTCTTTCCAAAATACCCTCTCCTTCTACATCACATCCCCATACACCAGCCTCATCCTCCTCATCCCCATCTACCCATCCCAAACAATCCACCCAAACACCTCTATCTCCTAAAGACCTGCCTTTGAAGGATCAGCTTTCCTTGCTGACCAACAAAGTTGGTTCTTTAGAAACCTCCATGTCTTCTCTACCCTCTCTCATTTCAGACTCTGTGTCTAAACAGCTTACGGGATTCTTCGATGTGTTCAGGAATTCCTTTCCACCCACTCCTCAAACTGACACCTCCTCTCAGCTGCTTGCACTCACTGCACAGCTGCAAAGTGTCTCCACTTCCCTCTCCTCAATTCTTTCACACCAACAGGACTCTGTGTCCTCTATGACAGCCATTCCCAACAGTTGTCCACTCTCCTCACCACTTGCGATACTACACTCCCTACCACCTTGGCCAGCCTGAACACTCTCATCGTTTCTCTATCAAATTTTGTGTTAGCAAACCTTGCTGATGTGCAGGACTCTCTTGAGTTACATCTTGCACAGCTTCAAAGTTTGCTATTCACAGCTCTAATAGAGAAAATATTCTTAAGCTGATCTCTTTTGCTGATTCTCAATCCTCTTCTCTTTAAACCTGTCTTTCCCAAATTGCAGAGGTGAAAGATAACCTGGCTTTCTTAGTGCATACCTGGTTGGTTCCAAGCCTGCTGCCAAAACTGCTTCAAAGCCTGCTGAATTTGTTTCTTCAGGCAGACCGGTAGTTGAAGGTGCTGGTCCATCTCCTTCAAAGGGGGAGAAGTTGTCTGCCTCTAAGACTAAGTCTAAGGGGGAGAAAACTTCTTCTCCTAAGGAGACATCAGCTCCTACTGGTCAAATAACAGGTGCATCTGAAACAGGTATTGGTCCAACTGAGGGTGCCTCTCATCTACCTAAAGCTGCTCAGCCTACTCAGGCTGAATCTCTAAACCCTGCACAGTCTAAGGGGGAGGAATTCATCTCTGAGGACAGGCCAAGCAGCAGAAGGAGGCACCTCATACTGGCGGAAGAAGAAGAAGAAGAAGACAGTCCTGAAGCTGTTACTACAACAACAACTAAAGGAAAAGAAAAAGCAGTGGTTGATCCTGACCACCAGAAAGCAGCAGAGCTTAAATTTGACAGAGCCAGGGCCAAAGAAATGGGTGTTCCGCTTGAAAAATACTATGAACTTAGAGATGAACAGCTCAAAGCCCTGGACATACTCAGAAAAGAAGAAGAATCTGCCAAAGCTGCCATATCTCTTGCATTCGAAGAGGCAAGCAAAACCAAAATGCCTTCTTTGGATGTACAGAGAAAACTGCTGGAAGTTGCTAGAGAATGAGCTGGTGAGAAGGAAAGTGTACAGGAAAAGGGTGCTCTGGTCTCTGTGACCAAACCAAAGCAAGCATCCTCTGCAAGAGCCCAATTCCATTTTGATAATTTGGCAAGAAAAAAGTTTCATGATGTTGCTTATAGAAGGCTTGCCAAGGAAGCAATTGTCAAAGCTGTCCCCACATCAAGAAAAGGCAAACAGTGGAAATTGCAAATTACCAGAATGGGTGCTACAGGCCCTGAACTGGAATCTTATGACTACACTGATGTTGCCCAAATGGGGTACATGGAATGGGTTGAGCTGGCAGTTGCCCTGAGCCAGTCTAAGTCTGAAACGGCTAAGACTGTCAAGGCATATGTTAAGAAGCTGATGGAGAGAGTGAAGGATCTTGGCCTGATCTCAAAAGAAGTAAGTGAGGGTGTCTCTGTGACATACCCCAAAATAAAGGCCAGGAGGACAAGAAAAGATTCTGAGCTGGAGGAACTCCTCATCCTAATTGAAGAGGGTGATTATGCTGTTGAGATGAAAGGAATTGACTACAGCCTGGCCAGTGGAGTAGAGTTTGAAGAAGGCAAAATCATTGAAGAACCTGAGTTGGGGGCATTTTTTGTAGATCCCTTAACATAGAAAAAGTGCTTTCAAAGAGCATCAGATCTTTACAAGGTGGATCTGAGACAGCTTGCAGCCTTCAGACTTGCAACTTCATTCAGGCAATCAAGCAGGTGGAGAGCAGCCATCTCGGACCAGCTCAGAGGCTTTTATGAGAGAGGTGAACTTCAAGATCCCAAGTTTATGATCCTCAGAGTTGAAATTCAAGATCTGGAGGAAACAAGGGATGAACTTGAAAAGATGTTTGAACGACCACCACCACTGGAGTGAAGTCCATCTACCATCAGGGTAGGTGAAGAATGGAAGCTGTCCATCTGTTGGACAGGCTTGCCGTTATCTGCTCCCAAGATCAACAGTCCAAAATGTTGAACTTTTTATTTTGTACATTCGTTGTACCCTGTTACATATGTTGTAACTTTTCTTATTTACATTAGTTGTAATATACATTAGTACATTAGTTGTACTTCTGTAAAAGCATGTGTTGTTTATGTAATCAAAATCAGTATATATAAACTGATCTTTTACTTTACTTAGATGTTGTAATTTCTTTTCAGCAAGATGTATTGTAAAATGTATAGTGATTATTGATTAAATCAGCTTAGACTGATTATTGCAAATAGGGGGAGATTGTTAGGCACAAAAAAGCCTCAGTCAAACCTGCTGTACATCTGAGGGGAGATTTTTAATCAAACCTGTTGATGCACTTGAAGGTAGAATTTAAGGCCTGTTATATGACTTATTGAAACCTGAAAGGTGATTTGCAATATCAGTCCAAAGCTGTTTACCATGTTGCATTCGTTACAACAAAGGCAGTTTGTCCAAGTTGTTCTGTCTGCTGAACAGGCTGGACATAAACTGTCTACACTGCTCTGTTCTCTTGAGCAGCTTGGGCATTTTACAAGTGTTCTGTTCTTTGTGAACAGAACCTGTTCTTTGTGAACAGGTTAAACACTTTATGGAATATGTTTCCAAGTCCTCATGTATTGTTTTTGGCTACAAGATCAGTTTACAAGTCGAAGACAAAGTGGAAAACAGAACTGCACAGCCTGCCCACGCTGTTCTGATTACCTGAAGACAAACGGATATTTGAAAAGTGTGACAGACCTTTTCTTATATCAAAATGGCATTAGCAAAAGAAGAAAGATGCAAAGTTGACATTCCTCTTTTGGTTAAAGCCTTATGCAACAGTGACAAAAAGGAAAAGACAAAGATTCTGCCATGTGAAGACAAAGATACTTTATCAGAACGTGCAGAAAGGTGTTTTGTCCTTTTGGAAAGAATTTCCACTATCTCATCTGTCCAATGAAGAAGCTTCACTGAGATTCACCTTTTGAGTATAAAAGGAAGCTTCTAAGGATTATGAGACATCAAGAGTGTGAAAATCAGAACGTGCATTGAAGTGTGTTATTCCATGCATGCAAGTCTGCTTATATAAAACAGTAGAGTGTGTCTAAGCTGTTCTTGTGTAAGCTGTCCATCTGAGTCTTGTAAAAACAGTGAGTACATCTAAGTGAGCATAGTCATTGTATCTAGTCTGAGTGTGTCTTAGATTAGTTGAACAACTGTTGTATCTGTCATCTCAGCTTGAACCTTTCCGCATTCAAGCTTATTTGTAATTAACACTTGTTAATAATATACACAAACATTGAGAAAAAGATTGTTAAGTTTTAAATAGCTGTATTCACCCCCCTCCCCCTCTCTACAACTTAGAACTATACACTTAGGAAACCTTTTGGGACCTACAGAGGTCACATGTAACTGATTCAAAATTGTCTGATGTTACAGATCATCTGAATGATTCCCAAAGAGCTATCAAGCAAGCTTCATTTTTCAAGAAGGCATCTGTGCCATTGCATGTCATTTCCGACAATTCTATTTCAAGAAGTAGATTAAATGTAGTAGGGAAAAACATGAATGTAAACCGACTTTCAAAACATTGTTCTGTAATGAAAAAACTTGTTGGCTCATGTTTATCTACTTCATGTTCTTCTGTTCCTGAAAAGAAAAATTCAAAACTTGAAAAATGTCATGTAAAATCAAAGGAAATCAAATGCACCAAAGTCTGGACAAAGAAAAGGACTGTCGAACAGACCAAATCTGAGGGCTCCAAACAACCCATAGTTGAAACAAAATCCAAAAGTCCAATATTCAAATGGGTCTAAAAGATTTCTGCATCCAATACTGACACTAATAAAAAATGGGTTCCTGCAAATATTCTGTTACATATAACTGGAATTCCATCCTGTGCTAACCTGAAAAAACCCATTCTTCAATGGGTTCTCGTAGGGTCTGATTGATCTTATGCAGAATGGTTCTTGTGCACTCAGTTCAGGTGCCGCTTTTAACCGTACAAGTTTTCTGGACACGCCAGTTCAGAACACAGTTAGTGATAGACAGGAGTTGTATGTTGTTACTTATCTGATTTCAATGACAGGTAAAAACAACATAGGTAATGGATTCGGGATGCTCTCGTCACATGACCGGTAGAGTTGAGTTATTGGCTAACTATGTTGAGGAACAGTGCGGCTCAGTTAGATTTGGGAATGACAATCATTTACCGATCGTTGGTCATGGAGATTTAATTTCAGAAAATCTCATCATCCAACATGTGAACTATGTACCGGGATTGGGCCACAATCTCTTTAGCATAGGACAGTTCTGTGATAAGGGTCTCGAGGTGAACTTTAAAGCCACAAAATTTAGTGTGAGAACTGATTCGGGAAATGAACTGTTGTCAGGATTCTGTAACTCAAACTTGTATACCATCGATCTGGCAAAACTCAAACTGAAAGAAAGCATTTGTCTGCTCTCCAAGGCTTCAACAAAAGACTCTTGGTTGTGGCACCGTCGCTTATATCACCTCAACTTTGACAACATTAATAAATTGGTCTTAAAAAGTCTTGTCAGAGGTCTGCCAGTGCTCCGGTACGACAAAGATCATCTTTGCGGAGCATGTGAAAAAGGGAAAATGAAAAGAGCAGCACATAAACCCAAACCCGAACCCACATCTAAAGGCCGTTAGAGCTCCTCCACATGGACTTATGTGGATCAATGAGGATCCAAAGTATCAACGAAAAGCGCTATGTGTTGGTTGTCGTGGATGACTATTCTCGATACACATATGTTCGATTCTTGCGAACCAAAGATGAGGCTCCTCAACATATCATTGATTTAACCAAACTTGTTGAGACAAAGTTGCAGTCAGCTGTCCAATTCATCAGAATAGATCAAGGCACAGAATTCAAGAATTCGGTTCTTGAAACTTTCCTGAGATCAAAAGGCATTCATCATCAATATTCCGCTCCAGGACTCCACAACAAAACGGGATTGTCGAAAGACGAAACCGAACTCTGGTGGAAGCGGCTCGAACAATGCTTTCCTATTCAAAGTTGCCAACGTTTCTGTGGGCAGAAGCTGCTGCCACTGCTTGCTACACGCAGAATCGCTCAATAATCCACAAGCGCTTCAACAAAATTCCCTTTGAGCTAATTAACAAATGAATACCCTATATCAAATACTTCGTGTTTTTGGTTGCAGGTGTTTTGTACTGAATGACAGGGAGAATCTCGGAAAATTCAGCGAGAAGGCCGATGAAGGAATTTTTATTGGATACTCCACATCATCAAAAGCTTATCGTGTCTACAACACTCGCACTAGGACTGTGAATGAAAGAGTTAATGTATCATTTGATGAATTGGCTGAATCCAGTAATGAAGCTACAACTTCTAGGCCGCCAATTTTTCAATCTCAGAGTCCTTCAGCTTCTGAAACAACTGACGACTCATTAAATACTTTATTTGATCACTTTTATAATGATTTTTTTGAGTCTGCTAATCCAAACGTTTCATCTTCTGTTCCTGCAGAACAAACTGTGATAACATTGGATAACTCGGTGATAAATGCAACAACATCATTAGATTCAGTACCAACTGAAACCTCTCCAATCACCGAATCTTCTCCTCAACAAGCATCAGAATCAGCTCAACAAGATTCCTCAAATTCTGTTATTCCCGATCAAACCGATGACGAACCAGAATTGTTGAACCAGATACCATAATGCCATCTCTTGAAAGAATGGAACAATCAATCATCCAATCTGATGTTCATCAAACTCAACCATCCAGTTCCCCTCTTCCACATGAAATCAAATGGACTCGTAGCCACCCCACTGACCATATCATCGGTAACCCGTCCACTGGAATTCAAACGAGGCGTGTTTCAGCCAATGAATGTCTGTTCTTATCATTTCTAAGCAGTGTTGAACCTTCTCGTGTGGATGAAGCTTTAAAGGACCCAGACTGGATTGTTGTTATGCAAGAAGAATTGAATCAATTTAAACGACTGCAAGTATAAAGATTGGTGCCCAAACCAAAGAATCAGATCATTATTGGAACAAAATGGATGTTCAAAATAAGCGAGATGAAAATGGGATAGTGGTAAGAAATAAAGCGAGACTGGTTGCTAAAGGATATCGTCAACAAGAAGGAATTGACTACGACGAAACTTTTGCTCCAGTTGCAAGACTCGAGGCCATCTGAATATTCTTGGCGTTTGCTGCATACAAAGATTTCAAAGTATATCAAATGGACGTCAAAACAACATTCCTGAATGGAGTCCTCAACGAGGAGGTCTATGTTTCACAATCTGAAGGTTTTGTTGATGAACATAAACCTAATCATGTTTATGTTTTAGACAAAGCTTTATATGGTCTAAAACAAGCTCCTCGTGCTTGGTATGATAGTTTATCTTTCTTACCCTATCTGGTTTTTCAAAAGGTGTGGTAGACACAACTCTGTTTACTAAATCTGAGGGAAGACACATAATGCTTGTACAAATTTATATGGATGATATTATATTTGGATCTACAAACCCTGAGTTTTGTAAGAGCTTCTCAGACCTCATGGAGTCGAAGTTTGAGATGAGTATGATGGGAGAGATTAACTTATTTCTCGGATTACAAGTCAAACAGCTTCCAGAAGGAACTTTTGTCAATCAGTCTAAATACACTTTAGACATGCTGAAAAAATTTAAACTTGATTCTTGTACATCATCAAAAGTTCGTATGGCTTCATATTGCAAGCTAAACGCTGATCCTTCTGGAAAAAGTGTTGATGCGACACAATACAGGGGTATGATTGGCTCATTACTTTATCTCATGGTAAGTAGGCCAGATATAATGTTCTCCACAAGTCTTTGTGCACGTTTTCAAGCCAACCCAAAAGAATCACATCTTCTTGCTGTAAAGAAGATTTTCAGATACTTAAAGGGCACTCCAAATCTTGGACTTTGGTATCTAAAAGGATCCAATTTCGATTTAACTGCTTTTTCAGACGCAGACTTTGCAGGTTGTCATCTTGACAGAAAGAGCACTTCAGGAAGCGTTCAATTCCTAGGGGAAAGGCTGGTTAGTTGGTCATCAAAGAAACAAAATTGTGTTTCAACATCCACAGCTGAAGCCGAGTACGTTGCAGTTGCTAGCTGTTGTTCTTAGGTGTTGTGGATGCGAACACAACTGCTTGACTATGGTTACTTGCTATCCAGAATCCCTATCTACTGTGACTCCCGAAGTGCCATCGCGATCTCTTGCAATCCAGTTCAACACTCTCGCACAAAGCACATAGACATCAGGTACCATTTCATCAAAGATCATGTAGAAAAAGGTACAGTTGAACTTTATTTTGTTCGAACGGAGGATAAATGAGCTGACATGTTCACCAAGGCCTTGGACGATTCTCGGTTTCAAACCTTGGTTGCAAAATTAGGCATGTTGAATAATTCGGCTTAGATTTATCTAATTTATCGAACACACTTTAGTACAACTCTATCTTTGTCTACATCTGTCTTTGATGAAATGATTTTCTTATTGTCTATATCTGTTTATCTGAAAAAATGACATTAGTTGGGTAGTTAGTATTTGTATCTGTTTGAGATTTTGAGGGGAAGAGAAATCAAATCGTTGTAATCATTGTTATCACTTTAAGTTCTTATCTGAAAACATCAAAAAGATTTTCATTTATTTTAGTTTAATCTTTATTTCTTCTATCTTAAATTTTTTTATTTATTTTATTTTACATCAAAATATTTTATTATTAGTTTTCTTTATTTCTTTTATTTTATCTTTAGCTTTATCAGAAAAACTTAAAAAAAAAAGAGTTTATTTCTTTTAGTTTAGTTTTTATGTAAGGTCTACCACTACGAGATCTATCTAGACGCGGATCCGTCAACGAGTGCGGAATCCTCGTTAACGGTTAGACGGAAACAACTCTCAACTACGAAACACGGAGACTATCAGAGGCTGAACGAACGACACACGAACGATCCTACGAACTGATTCTCTCCGAAACGGCACTAAAGCTGATGATAAACTCGAGATCGCTTTAAGCTGAATTCCTCACGAATTTTGCCAAAAGTCTAATTATATCTCGAGTCTATCCTTAATTATAGACCCTGATTCGAGTCTGTTATGGGCCAAACTCGAATCTAGCCCAAGGCCCATTCGAGTTTGTCCACAATGACACTCTCGAATCTGGGCACATTCGAATCTAAGGCTACATTCGAATCTATCACAGATTCGAATGCCAAGTCTTAATTAATTCGAATCTAGCATTTCACATAAACAACTAAGTGTTGAAACTTATGGTATTACCTTATGATTGAATTTATCTTTGTACTTTATGTTTGAACTTCTTGTAATGCGTTACATCAAGTTCAAACATACAAACACTAATAAATATCAATCATATATAATCATATATAACAAACACTTGCTAAAATCACAATGTTGGATCACTTAGACTGCTATCGTCACACAGGATGTACCAACAGACTCCCCCTTGACGATAGCTTCTAATAATTCACACATTTGACTTAAGAACTTTGTTTATTTATTGATTCAAAATACTTCCAGCACACAACCCTTTTTCAACGCATACTTTGACTACGTTTTCATACTTCCTAGCTTCACTATCCATATGTGCGTCACTGGAAATCTTACAAGCATACAAAATATGAAGATCATCTTTAGAGAGGTTTACCAGGTGAAGAGGGTCGTAGACTCTAAGAATAACGTTTTCTTCAAAATCTTCCATGACCGCTTCCCCAGTCTCAGTGTCAGCGTACCACCAATGCAGATTCTTCAATATATTCTGTGGCATGGGCTTGAGTGGCACCTTCCTAAGACATCTGACTGGTTTGTAATGAACTCTCATCCAAGGTCGGCCGGTTAGAGGATCTATCCGTGAAGGATCTTCTACTCTTTTTCCCACTCTTGGATTCAGGCGTTCGAACTTTCTGGATCTTCCCACTTTTCTTATGATTTTTTCAATTAAGTCTGCGTAGGGATCATTCCCAATATTAATCAGATCTTTCCAAGCTAACACTTTGATCTCGATCTTTGGTAGTGAATTGAAAGCTTTTAGAGTTCGCCTTAAGTACTGAAGCCCATCTTTTCTCTTGATTATAAAAAGCTGCAGTTCTTGATCGAAAAACCAGCTTAATATGCTCCCAGATAGCTTTCCAGTCCCTGGCACTCTCATTGTCTTCTTAAGCTCTAAATCTTTCTGTTCAGCCCTGAACCATAACTTTCGTTTCTCTTCATTTGATAGCTCTCTAGCAGGTTCTTCTGTTGATGGCTGAGCATTCAACGCCGCATTCACTACATCTACGTTAACAACATTATCCCCATCTATCATGTATGTATCCGTGATAGGATTCTGCTGTACGACTATCTCATCAGCTTCATCATCCTCATCACCACATACTTCGTCACCTGATTGCCAGTCAACTATCTCTTCTGGCACAAACTCACCTTCTTCTAGCTCTTCATCGTCATAATCAAAACCTACATCCATCGGATCATCATCAAGATCCATAAGAGCGTCAATCATCTCACTAATTTCAAAATCTGTAGGCTGCTTCGATGAGCTTGCTTCTCCTACTTCTCCTCCTAGACTAGGCTCCCCCTCAGATTGAGCAGTCTAAGCAGCAGAAAAATCTACTGGCTCATCCTATCTATTAGGGTTGGGATCATTACCTTGATTGTCTTGATCATCATCCTCATCTCTTGGCCTTTGTACATTCGGATCTTGGCACGATGTCTCCCCCTGAGCCTGTATATTTTTCATTAACTGGTCGATTAGGGAGCGCATCGCCCTTAACTCTTCGGCCTGATCTGCTACAAACGTTTTCAACTCAACGTTCTCTTCCTGAACTTGCTCCACTATCTTTTTCAATTCGGCATTATCCTTATCAAGATCTGCATTATGCGCCTGGATTTCGCCGATCGCCTTTGTTAGGCCTAAGATTTGAACATGTTGAAAGTCAACGCGACTCTTAAGCTGCTGAAATCGTTGATTGTCGGTATATGATGATGATGTTGATGGAATGGACTGTATAGGAGTTGGGCGGATTGGTGATGGAATATACGGTTCAGGTTGAGGTGGTGGTGGTGGTGATGGAGTGGTGGCCTGAGGTTCTTGAGGCTGAGTTTGGGGAATTTCTGGTTGGCTTGCTGATGCTGAAGAAGACCCTTGCATGAACCTGTGACGCTTGGCCCTTTGCCGAGTCACTAAGGGAGCAACTTCTTCTTCAAAATCTGAATCATCAGATTCCCTTACTACTCTCCTCCTCGATGCTTCTTCATTAATTACCAATCTTGATCCATACGTTCCAATTTGAACAGTAGGTTCAGTCGAAACTGACTCAGGAGCCTCAACTTCTAACTCCTCCATCTCTTCCGATTCTGTTGCGGATGATGACAAAGCATTATCAGCCTGCCCTGGCTCATACTCTTCAACATCTCTTAACACGTCTTCCTCTCCTTCTGGTGGCTCAAGTAATTCACCTACTAGCGCTGCAGCCACATCTTCATTTGCATGAGGCCCTGCCTCCCAAATTTCATTAAGCGTTTGGCATAATTGTTCAGCTTCGCTTGGAATATTCGAAGGCCCGGCTTCCTGTACTTCCGGCTGCTGACTGGTGGAAGGCCTGGTCGCCTGAGTTTGACTCGCAGCTGGTCGTTGTCTTCGCCGTTGAGCACGCTGTGGCTGTGGTTGTTGTCGTTGTTGTGGTTGTTGTTGTCTCGGTTGAAATTCAACTACCCCTGCCTAGTTGGCAACATCCGGGGCTTGAAACTCCCTATCCAAGATTGCTCCGAATAACGGACGCTCAACAGGAACAGCCAACCTTCCTCTGTGCGAGGAACAGTCAGCGAAAATCCTTTTATCCATCACGGCAACGCTTTGAATGTCATTCGACGGCGGCAGATTTGGCAAGAAATGCCTGATCAACATCATAATGAACCGCGGATATAATAAGAACTGTTGATTTTCGGGAGCGGTTATCTGGTGAACAAATTCTGAGAAGAACATCTCCAAGAAGCTATATGGTCGATTATAAACCATCGCGACTATCCCCGACTGAATTTTCGCAACTATATAGTCGAATCCTGCTTTCTTTGGAGCAAAGCAAACCATAAAAACATGTGCTAAAAACCTCCACTGTCCAATTAACCCGCTTTTCATGTAGGACACCTTCGTCACGTCGAGACTGTATCCCATTCTTTGAAAGGCCGCTTGCCTTATACTCAGAGGAAACTCTATCGGACCAGATTCTTCTTCCTGTGTGCCCAGCTGCGACACTTGTCGCAGCATATCTGCCGAGAATACCAACGGTTGTCCAGCAATACGAGTGCATAGCACTGTCGGTGTGACCGAGCAGTCTACCTGCAGATGATCGTAAAATTGACGAATGTAAGGCAAAACAAGCTGCACATTATGAGACAGTGCAAATCCGATCCTAGATTCAACGAGAAAATCAAGCATTTGTCTAAATCCCTGCGCCTCAGGGAGATTATGATCCGGATGAAGCACCATATTGTGCTTAGGCACAAAAGCTCGTACAGCCATTTCTGCACAATAAACAAACTATTAGATTCATTAAAAATCAATGAACTTGTTTAAATTCAAATTTGTTTTATTTTGAACTTGTTTAAGTAAAAAATCCAACACAATTAAATTTCTACAAGTTTAATAAAATTTAAATTAAATAAAGCAAATAAAAGATAGATTCGAATGTAACAGATTTGAATTGTCCCTTTTCGAGTTTGATGACAGATTCGAAAGTCCTGGTCTTCTCGAGTCTAATGACAGATTCGAGAAACCCCATGAACAGATTCGAACCGCCAACTTTATTCAAAGACCAAATCTCTTGATTTTAACCTTTTTAGACTTAGAAGATTACATTCATTAGTCCTACTAGTTACTAATCACAGATATGTGCCTTTAATTCGACTATTTATCGGTCTAAACTTGGTAATTTTGTGAAAACCCTATTTCGACCCTTAAACCTTCAAAACTCGATGATTTTGCCTAAAATAGTGTATAAAACTACATGAATCTTGTACAATCAAGTTGATTATACCTAGATACAGGAGTAGAATCGAACACTTTAGCAATAATCTCGACAAATTGTCGTTAATGAGAGAAACGATAGACTCGAGCACAAATTCGAAATCGCATGGTTAGATTCGAGTGTATAGATTCGAGAACAGTAAGTATTAAATGACTTCACTGTTGAACTATATATACTACCAACCTTCGAGTCTAAGGCCATAGTCGAATCTACTGACAGATTCGAAGCCTTCCAAATTCGAGTCTGTCCTAAACTCGAAAGCACCAAACACTTAGAAAAAGTTCGAAAATCTTTGAAATAACTTCAAACTTTTTCCACCTTTTTCTATGGTATTGTGTAACAAGATAAACTATGCCAACTCTTTTACCCTAAGCACAAGATATTTCACGCAATGTTTATTTTATCCAACTTTGAATGCACCCTCAGTAATTTTTGACCTTTTACCTAAGTAAAAATTAAACTAAAATAAAATAAAATAAAATAAACAAAGGTAAAATAAAATAAAATAAAAATAAAAATAAAAGTTTGACCAAAAATTTAATCTAGACTTAAGCTATATTTATAAAATTTACAACCAAAGTTAAATACTAAACAAAATCTTTTTGATGAGTATAGTCTAAGAAAGGTTCAATCAGATAGCGATGTCTGATACTCACTTTCAGTACTTAAACTTTCACACTTAGGAATTTTTGATTCCTTTGATTGTTTGTCGTGACATACTTATTTAGCCGATTGTTGGTATTTTACCCCTTTAAACACTCTACATTTCGGAATATCCCTTGGCATTTTTATTTATCATGAAATTATCTTACGTGACTCAGACAAAGACATACTTTTATGATCAAGGCACACAGACAAAGATTCTAACTTGTTGGTATTTGCAAACTTTCTTTAAAAGACAAACATCGGACACAGGTCTGTATTTGCATACAACAAAGTGTCTTAGTTTGACTTAAGGTTTATTTTTAATGTTAGCAAGACAGCGGTGACAGGTCTGTACTGACGTACAACAGAGCGACATATCTGCTAACCCGAATCTAAACAGAGGCAACAGGTCTGTACTTACGTACAACAAAGTTACATGTTTTCGACTCTCAATTTTGTATGATTTTTTCTATTCTTTCCATTTTAAGATGTATTTGATGTTGCCATACATCCCCAGAAAGTTTGCATACCTCATTTAGACTCAAAGTTTGTATGTCTTGTACATAAAAATTAAGACCGATTGGTCGTACATCTAAGTTATGACACGCTTGACTTTTTCTAGAATATTTTATTAGCCTTGAGATTCCCTATATGTATTATGCCTACCAACACATCAAACTAAATAAAGTATAACACTTAGAATTTAGTTGCATTATGTGTGAAAGCCTAAACACTTAGAGTTTGTAACGACTGTGCTAATTTTCGTCACTTTGAACCTATGTATCTAAGACTTAACTCTTTTTCTGATATTCTCTTTTTTTGTATTTTCGTAATTTTCTCTCTTTTTTCTTTTGTTTTTCATAAGAAGAAGCAGTAAAATAAGCTAACCTACTAACTTACTAAAAATAGAAACTTACTAAAAATAGAAACTTACCTAAATTAGCAGACTACTGTAAAGAAAGAAATACTACGACTCTAAAAGAAAATAAACTACTACTACTAAGGTCAATTTACTCTGGGTTGCGCATTCCATTCAGTTGAATTAAATACTCAAACCGTGACTTATCAAATGCTTTGGTAAATAAATCTGCATTATTATCTTCTGTTGCCACTTTTACCAATTTAATTAGGTTCTTTTCAGCACAATCACGAATAAAATGATGCCTAATGTCTATGTGCTTTGTTTTGTTGTGTTTAACTGGATTATTCGTTATAGCGATAGTAGACTGATTATCTATCCTAATAGGAGTTTGAGTGTAAGCCAAACCGTAATCCCGCAATTGTTGTTGTATCCACAGAACCTGTGAGCAGCAACTACCAGCAGCAACATACTCGGCCTCGCACGTTGACACGGCTACCGACGTTTGTTTCTTGCATTGCCAGGATACCAATCTCCCTCCTAGGAACTGACAACCTCCAGTTGTTGATTTGCGCGTCAAGCTGCATCCTCCGTAGTCAGAATCCGTGAATGCCTCCAACTCTAGATCTTCCTCCGCGTGATACCAAAGTGCCAGCTTCGGTTTCGACTTGAGGTATCGTAGAATCCGCTTCACAGCTTTCATATGCATCTCCTTCGGATTCGCTTGAAACCTAGCACAAATACACACAGCAAACATAATGTCAGGTCTTGAAGCAGTTAAATACATAAGTGATCCAATCATGGCCCGGTATAAAGTCGGATCCACATCGGTATCACTTTCAGTACCCGGTCCGAGATTATGATTCACTTGAATCGGCGTGCTGAAATGGGCAGTCAACTTTGTTCCTTCCATCCCGAAACGTTCTAATATGTCATAGACATACTTTGTCTGATGGATAAACATCCCTTCCTTCTTCTGGTCAACTTGTAACCCCAAAAAGAAATTTAACTCTCCCATAGCACTCATCTCGAACTTAGACTTCATCACCTTCTCGAAATCTTTGCACATCTGTTCGTCTGATGATCCAAAGATGATATCATCGACGTACACTTGTACCAAGATAAAGTGTTCTCCCTTCCTCTTAACAAACAGAGTACTATCTATCCTACCCCTTTCAAAACCGTTCTCTAACAGATGGTTGGATAGAGTCTCATACCACGCCCTAGGTGCCTGATGTAATCCGTATAGAGCCTTATCTAAGCGATATACTCTATTAGGATATTTTGGATCTGTAAATCCTGGCGGTTGTTCTACATACACCAACTCCTTCACTTTCCCATACAGGAAAGCACTCTTAACATCTAACTGATATACCTTAAATCCCTTGAAGGAGGCAAAAGCTAGAAACAACCTAATGGCTTCCAGCCTTGCTACTGGTGCAAAAACTTCATTGTAATCGATTCCCTCCTCTTGGTTGAAACCCTTTACAACTAACCTAGCCTTGTTGCGCGTGACTATACCCCGATCGTCCCTTTTGCACTTAAAAACCCATTTGGTTCCTATGGCAATTTCCTCTCGAGGTAATGGAACTAACTCCCACACTTCTAGTTTCCTAAATTGCGAAAGTTCTTCCTGCATCGCTTCAACCCAGGAGTTATCCTTAAGTGCCATTTGCACATTTTTAGGCTCTACTTGTGATATGAAACATGAATAGAGACATGTGTGATATGCCTCGGAGTCGTTTATCATCGACAACAACACTGTGTTGTTATTTACACTACTCCTAGTCCTCACACCCTCGTTAGGATTTCCTATGATGCTTTCTAATGGATGGTTCTTGTTAATCCTAGAGGTCTCTATCTCATCAACCCTTAGAATATCTCCTAAGTCAGATCCTATTTCACCTAATGGGGGAACAGGCTCAGCTTCTACATTTTCCTCCTCATGGACATTTTCCTCAGAGTTGGAACTTGATTCTTGAGACTGATTCTCAGTGGTAGGTGCTTCTTGACCAGCAACTTCTGGAGATCTTTCTACAGTCGCAGTAGGCTCGGATGTAGATTCAAACGTGGTCCTCGGAAAGATATGGCCATCGTCGTTCAGATGCAACGTCGCCATGTCCTTTTCGATTGTACCTGCATTATCATCCAAAGGAATGTTAAATGACTCAAATAACTTATCATAGTCAAATATCCATTCCGGACCAGTTTGGGGTTCATGTGTATAACTTGTGACTTCAATATTATACACAATCTCCACAGTACCATTTGTTTTGTTAAACACCCGTTTGTTTGGTGAGTTTGGCACATAACCTAGGAAGTATCCTTCGTCAGCCTTTTCACCAAACTTCGGTTGATGTTTTGTTCGTAAAAGAGTGCATGGTACACCAAACGGTTCGAATCCAGTTAAGTTAGGTGGCCGTTTGTTCAAAATTTCATAGCATGTTTTGTTCAAAGATTTGACTGTAAGGACTCGGTTTAAAATATGGCACGCGGTATTCACTGCCTTCCCCCAAAACATGGGAGGAAGCTTTGAATCTGAAAGCATAGTCCTTGCAGCCTCAATCAATGTTCTATTTTTACGTTCGGCCACCCCATTCTGTTGAGGTTCATATGGTGCACTGAATTGATGCACTATGCCCTTTGATAGGCAATATACACCAATTACAGTGTTTTTGAATTCAGTCCCATTATCACTACGAATTCGTTTAACCCTTGTTCCGTAGGAATTCTCCACTTGGTCTAAGAACCCGATGAGCATTGTAGCCGTCTCGTCCTTCGTACCTAAAAAGAAAACCCAAGAAAACCGTGAGTAATCGTCAGTGATAACTAAGCAGTACCAACTACCTCCTATACTCCTTTTGTTGATTGGGCCGAAAAGGTCCATGTGCAACAAATCGAATGTTGAGGTTATGGAGTTCTGCGTCTTGGACTTGTGTGCCTTCTTATGCTGTTTGCCCTTCATGCACGGTAGACACTTGTCATCGAACTGAAAGCTCTTCATAGGCACACCCTGCACCAGTCCATTCTTCGTTATGTAGTTCATCTTTCTTAGGTGCAGGTGAGCCATGCGTCTGTGCCACAGTACGGATTCCGTCTCCGAAGCTTTGGATAAAAGACAGATTGGCCCCATTGATGTCTCTGGCTTGTTCATATCCAGCATGTACAAGTCGTTCTTCCTTGGCGCCCGCATCAACACCCATTCTTCAGGAATTTTGAATCCCGGCTTTAGCACTAACGCCTCAGTGTCAGTAAATAACACTGAGTTCTTCTTATCACAGATTTGAGATACACTAATGAGATTGTGAACCAGTTTGTCAACGTGATAAACTTGGTCCAACTTGATTGTCCCATTAGTGACCACTCCGGTACCCGTGATATTTCCACCTTTGTTACCCGCGAATGATACGAATCCCCTATTTCCACCCTTGAAGTCTGTAAGCAGACCTCTTTCCCCTGTCATGTGCCTGGAGCAGCCACTGTCGATGAACCATTTGTTGTTTGGACCTGTGGTAATCTCCTGCACATGAAAGAAAATGAGTTAGTTATCACGGGGAACCCAAGCCATAACTGACTTGGTTATACCATCCTCGTCCACATACTTGAACTCTTTCAAGTACCCATCTCGCCTTTCAGGTGACTTGGGCCTTTGAACTGAATTCTGTTGTGGTGCCGAGTGATTTAAGTTCACTCTTTGCCTTGGAGTAGGCATTTGTTGTGGAGCTCTAGAATAATTCCTATTATATGGCATTTCGGACTGTGATCCGTGAGCTCTTACCGGTGCATACTGTCTATCTGGAGTATGAGACCTAACTGGAGTGTGTGACCTGCTAGGTGTGGTGCTCCTATAGACTTGTTGTGGTGCTGACCTAGATTGATTAATGACACGATTCGGTGAATTTGTCCTAATCACTTCCTTTGGTCCAACCTTAACCGGTGTGTTTCTCACAACTTGTTTGGGTGCGGCCTGCACAGTTTTCTCGGTAGGTTGAGAACTACTGTTGCTCGCCACACTGGTTGAGGGCTTAACAGGTGTTGGGTTCACTGTCTTAGGTGTGACATCGGCTTTCCTAAGTGGACAGTGAGAAGCAACATGCCCCTTCTCGTGACATCTGAAGCAAGACATCTTATCTATGGACTTTTTGTGTGTTCCCTTAGATCTAGGTGTCTCACTAGTGTCTATCTCCTTTGGTACATCTACGGTGTCTGGCTCATCGACCTGATCAGCCCAAGCAATTTTCTGTTTTCCTGCAGGTGTTTCACTGGAGAAAGACACAAATTTGACTTTCTTGACCTTGACGGTTGTGTCAGCCACCTTAGGTGTATTTTCTACTATAGGCTCTGGTGTCGGTGTAGGTAGGTCCTCTAAGTCTACTGATTTGTCAGTGTTCTCCTGAGGCTGAGGCACATAGTTTGCATTGAAAGGTGGAGGTATTTCGTGAAATCCTAGACCTACGGGCTTTTTAGACTGTCGTTGGGCATCTAAAACTTTCCCTAGGTTTAGGCTCGAATTCCTAAACCTCTCTAACTTGCTATTTGCCTCTGCTACCTTTACCTTTGTTTCTGCTAGCTCTATGTCCTTGTCCTTAAGACTTTTTGTCAAGGCTTCTACGTGCTCATGCATTAGCTCTATCCTAACACACTGCTCACTCAGTTTGTCTTTTAGAACTATCACGTCTTGAGCATCAGCGGTCTTGCTTGATATCATTTAGGCTAGCGTTTTCAATTTTTAAATTTTCATTTTGAGCAGTTTTGGTTTTATGTGAGTCTAGGACTAGATTTAACCTATCGTTAGAATTAACACATAAAGCACATAATTCACGAAAGAGAGAATAAGTCAGACTAACCTTTGAGTTATCAGATTCCACATTGGCCATCTGAGCAGCAAACTCCAGCACTGTCTGATCATTCGCCTTCTCTACCCACATCGGACTGCTGTCCCGTGTGGTCTGCTCTTCCCCATCACACCCAGTTTCTGTGACTTCAGCCATGAAGGCTCTTGCATTCGACTCAGGATGTGAACTCCAGTCATAGGTACCATCTAGCTGTCTGTCTGAAGTGACGTTGGATAGTAGACCCGCTAGATTGGCTTGACCAGATGATGAACTTGGAAGGTATCGTTGTTGGGACTGATTTTGGAACTGTCCCTGATGCTGACTCTGCCCCTGGTATGTCTCTACCTTTGGTCTCTGGCACTCCCTGGCGAAGTGTCCTAGTCCTTGACAGTTGTAGCATTTCACCTTGGACTTATCAAAACCTATCCCCTTGTTATTCATTTGCAGATTCCTCCCAGTTCTCTTAATGAATCTCTTAACCCTCTGGGTTACCATGGCCAGTTGCCATTTAAGATCCATTTCCTCAAGATCATCAGGGTCGACCTGATCGTAGTCTTCGTCCCAAAGAGCTGGATCATTAATCTTCCCCTGAATACAATTTCCGTATGCGGCCACAAAAGAAGCAAGCAGATTCAGATGTTCTTCCGCTGATTTTGCGCTCATGGGCATCTTCGAATAGCTCTGAGACGTCGATGCCTGTTGTACTTGAGGCTGCGGTTCTTCCGATCTTTCTAATCCTAAGAACGCGCGATTTAATGTGTCATCAGTCTCTGCTGGTGACGACGTTTCTCCCGTGAAAAACGCTGTAGCAGTCTTCGGTTCGGATGCCGCTGAAGGTTTTGTTGTCTTTCCAAAATACATCGCTGGATTCTGGACTTGTTCGTAATCAGTCTCAGCCTTCAGTAGCTCAAAGTGATATGCCCGCAACGTTCCCACGATATTATCAAGAGATTGAGTGTAATATTTGTCCTCATTCAGCTTAATCATTGCCACATACATAGCCCATTTGGCTGATAGGGCATCAAGAAGCTTGTTATTCTTGTCAGTGTCAGTGAACTCAATCCCATGGCTTTCAAGTTCCGTCAACAGGTGATAAAACCGGGTGATAATGTCATCCAGTTGTTCATCCTTTAACGCCTTGAAAATGGCAAACTGTTGTTTCAACAGCTCAGTACGCTTTCTGCGAACCCTAGGATTTCCCTCACACCTTTTCTCTAGCGACTCCCAAAGTTCTTTCGACGTCTTTTGAGTCCTAAATGTGTGCAGAATATCTTGAGGCAACGCCATTCGGATTAGCGAGAAAGCTTTGTTTTCGGCTTCATACAATTTCTTGTCATCCTCCTTCATCATTTGGTATGACAAGACTTTCTGACGGCCTTCAACTTCTGACACTGGTGGAATATACCCTTCATCGATGCACACCCACATGCGCATGTCGTTAAAACGCACGAAATCAGTAAATCGGTCTTTCCACCAGTAATAATCCTCGACCTTCATCAGCTTAGGCGGAGCGTTTGCCTTTCCGACCTCGTGGTCCATTTCTAGGAATTTCTGAAGATTTGACATCTTTTCGAAAGTAATTGAGTTGAACTTAATTAATTTAATTCGAAACTAATGAGAATTAATTCTTTCGAATCTACGTAGATTCGAATGTAATCAGATTCCAATTTATTTGGGATTAAATTCGATTAAGTGTTATAATTCAATTAGATTCGAAATTATGTCAGATTCGAAAGGTCCTTAGATTCGAAGGTCAGCAAACTCGAAGTAACAGCAGATTCGAAACCTCTATTCGAAACTAACTAGACTCGAAGTAAACTCGAAAGTGAATAGACTCGAGATCCTATTCGAATGAAGTAACAAACTCGAAATAGATTCGAAACCCACTGAAACAGACTCGATAGGAGCGGATTTTGGTTAGACTTGAGACTAAGTGTAACCCTAATTACCCCTATTAGATTCGAGCGCCGCAAACTCGAAAAACGGCTAACACTTTGATTTTTTAACGTTTTTCAGATTAAAACAGTATTTTTCCAAGGAAAAATAATGATTTCGATCAAAAACGTGAAAAACCACAAAGTGTTTCCCGGATTACTATTTGCTAAGCTCAAAAACACGATTTTGAGAGAAAAACCGTCCAACTAGCGTCAAGAAACCTAGAATGTATCTAGATGAACACGAAGAACACCAAGAACACTCCGTTGGCTTTGATACCACTTGTAAGGTCTACCACTACGAGATCTATCTAGACGCGGATCCGTCAACGAGTGCGGAATCCTCGTTAACGGTTAGACGGAAACAACTCTCAACTACGAAACACGGAGACTATCAGAGGCTGAACGAACGACACACGAACGATCCTACGAACTGATTCTCTCCGAAACGGCACTAAAGCTGATGATAAACTCGAGATCGCTTTAAGCTGAATTCCTCACGAATTTTGCCAAAAGTCTAATTATATCTCGAGTCTATCCTTAATTATAGACCCTGATTCGAGTCTGTTATGGGCCAAACTCGAATCTAGCCCAAGGCCCATTCGAGTTTGTCCACAATGACACTCTCGAATCTGGGCACATTCGAATCTAAGGCTACATTCGAATCTATCACAGATTCCAATGCCAAGTCTTAATTAATTCGAATCTAGCATTTCACATAAACAACTAAGTGTTGAAACTTATGGTATTACCTTATGATTGAATTTATCTTTGTACTTTATGTTTGAACTTCTTGTAATGCGTTACATCAAGTTCAAACATACAAACACTAATAAATATCAATCATATATAAACATATATAACAAACACTTGCTAAAATCACAATGTAGGATCACTTAGACTGCTATCGTCACACAGGATGTACCAACATTTTATTTCTTTTCTTCTTAATTTTTTTAGAAAACCTCAAAAATATTTTCATTTCTTTTAGTTTATAGTTTTTATCTTTAACTTTATCACAAAATCTCAAAAAGATTTATAATTATATTTTTATCAGAAAACTTTAAAAAGATTTTCATTTAGTTCATTTAAGTTTTTTTTTAATTTTATTTCATTCAAACTAGGAAAACCCAAAAAGATTTTAAATTTTTGTTTTGTTGTTTTTTTTTAAATATCCGAAAATGCCAAAATCAATTTGAACTTGTTTATATATATAAAAAAAGGGGGGTGGGGGGTGGGGGGTGGGGGGCATTTTCTTTATTCTTCTCCTCCCTTGTTTCTCTTCCAAAACCGAAACCCCCCTTCCCCACAAGTTTTTTTCTTGCCTTCTCCTTTTCTTCTTCAAGAACTCTCATCAGGTTTGTGTTTTTCATCTCTATTTCTTGTATTTTCTTTTTTGTTTCTTGATTATATCTATGTTTCTCATCTTCTGTTAGTGTAGTTTTCTTTGTCATTGTTTCATCATATATTCATCAACTTTTTTGTATTTTAGGATGAAAATGTTAGTAGATATGGAGTATTAAATGTAAATGTATGTTTCCGTCACTGATTCTTGTAGAAATCTATGTCTTATTTGCTGTAAAACCTTGAAAATGATGGATTCGGGATTGGGTTCACCGAAACCTAGGGTCGGTAGGTTTCGGTAACCCCCTTTCAATTGTTTCGGTACCCTTAAATGTTTTCAGTATATCAAAACCTTTTCACGTCCATTCAGAATTCAAAGGGTTTCAGTAATTGTCAATTTGGTTTCAAGGTTTCGGTATTTTCCAAGAAGCCGTAACCTTTCAATTCCAAGTGGGTTTCTTCTATGGTTTCGGTATTTTGGTTCTACATTGGTTTCGGTAGGTTTCATTTCGTCAAGGGTTTCGGTAGTTTCCATTGACTATGGTTTCGGTATAATGGTTCTATGGTTTCTGTATTGATGGTTTCAATAGGAGCAAATGGTTTCGATAAGTCTATAGGGTTTCGATGGCCATGGTTTCGGTAGTTTAAATCACATATGGTTTCGGTATCTATGTGGTTTCGGTATTGATGATTTTAGTTCAATGGTTTCGGTAATCCAAATTTCATGGTTTCGGTAATCTAAATTTCATGGTTTCGGTAGCTTTCAGAGATAATGGTTTCGGTATAATGGTTTCTGAAATGGTTTCGGTAGTTTCATCTCCATAGGTTTCGGTAGTTTCAATTTTTTCATAGGTTTCGGTAGTTTCATTTTTTGGTTTGTTTTCTTTTTGTTTTTGGTTGTTTCTGTTTTATTATTATTATTATTATTATTATTATTATTATTATTATTATTATTATTATTATTATTATTATTATTATTATTATTTCGAAATTTTATTTTGTTTTACTTATTCTTAAGTTTTTTTGTTTTGTTTATTTTATTTTAATTTCTTTTATGTTTTTTTTTATTTTAGTTTTTATTTTACCTCATCTTTTTCTTTAATTTTAATTTTAGCTTATTTTTTTTCTCATGTCTATTTGTTTTAACTTTCATTTTTTTTTTGTTATTTATTTTAAACTTGTGTTCATTTAATTTTTATTTTATTTAATTTTACTTCATTTTTTTTCTTGATATGTTATTTTGTATAATTCCTCTTTCTTTTATTATTTTTATTATTTATGTTATTCTATTTTGTCTTTAATTTTTTTATTAACTTTAATTCTAGTTTTTTTTTCTATTTCTCTTTAAGTTTTATCTTTTGCTAAATTTTTTACTCCTTTATTTTATTTTTTATTTTGTTGATACCTTTATTCTCTAATTCTTTTCTTTTATTATTTATTTATTTATTTTCTCTTCTTTCTTTCATTTTTTTCTTCTATACTTATTTTCTAACTTATTTTTTTATTTTTTGTTTTATTTCTTCTTCTTAATTTTAAATTGTAGAATTGTGATTTATTGTTATTTATTTATTTTTGTTTTATTTTCTTTTTCTCGTGGGATAAAGTTAGTTTAAGACGCCCAAACTGTTTCAACTGCTGTTATCTAACTCCTTATCCCTTATCTATTAACTGTCATTTTTATCTATTCTGTTTGATTAACTAATTCTTATTCTTTTCAACAGAATTCAAATGGCTGCTCAAGCATATCAGTTGTTAGACTCCGATCCTTGGGTCTCCCATTTAGCAAACAACTGGAAGTTAGACCCCGAGTCTTTCTTCAAAGTCAAAAATGTTTTCTATGACATCATTCCGGGCCACCGGATCAACTATGCTTTGACTGCTGCTGAATCTGTTCCTAAAATCTATCTTCAGCAGTTTTGGCATTATTTGGAAATTATTACTCTTAATGGCGAGGATCTATTTCAAACCAAGATCGACAATCTGACTGTTACACTTTTCCTTCCCATGTTGCGTAATATCTTGCGGCTTCCCACAACAAATGCAATCCAAGGCAAAATCGACTTTGATCCTTTGGTGGAAGTCGATACGTTATGTGCAGACATTCTTAGCATGGGGTATCATGGTCCTTTATCAAGAATCTCTCAATTCAAAACCAAAGGTCTTCAGGGTCTATGGTTCATCATCTGGAATATCCTGACCAAATGCATGACAGGGAAAACATCTGGCCATGACGCTGGAAGTGTGGCTACGCTACGAATGTTTCACTCATTTGTATTTGATCGTCATTTTGACTACGGTAACTTCGTCTGGGAAGAAATCAGTGAATATATTATAAAGCTAATGACAAAAGGAAGAAAAGATACATTCCTTTCCAAAGATTTTTCCAACTCTTTGTCAGATATTTCATGGACACACATCCAAGGACGATTTTTCCAAGACTCAAGAATCTGATGTATCCCGTCTACTCCTTGGGATTTCTGAAGCCACATCCCGTTCAACAAGGCATTGTGATTCGTCCTCTCCCGCAAGAAATCTTAGCGCATGTTGATCAATCGAGCACTAGAGTAAGAGAGTATCTAGGACTTAATTATCCAGCTATGGCTACCCCAGCACTGGGACAGCCTTCCCAAGCTGGCAGGAGTGAGAGTTCTGTGAGTTCTGAGGGTGCAGGGGGAGATGATAGTTCTGATAGCTCTGAAAGTGCTGAGGAAGCCAGGCTGGAAGTAGTGAGAGTAGGAGTAGCTGAGGGAGTCGGGCTGGACGTAGAGAGAGTAGAGGTAGCTGAAGGAGTCGGGCTGGAAATAGAAAGAGTAGAAGTAGTTGAGGGATTCGGGCTGGAAGTAATGCCTGAAGTAGAAGCAGCTGTTGCGCCGTCCCAAATACAGCAACTAGCTACAAAGCCAAGACGGGCCATGAGACCAAAGAAAGCTCACGACATTCCCGCACCGGGTCCATCCCCTAATATGGATTCCCAACAGGTGCACATAGCAGAAGAACGATCAAGTCCTACCGCTGAACATAGTCTTTTTGATATCACAACTTCTGAAGGGGCGGTAGAAGACTTAACTGGAGAAGAGATGATCTTTGAAACTGAGCGTGAGGCTATGATGGACTTTGTGTTTCCGAGTCCGAGAGACAATCAATCAGGGAGCGCCGAGCGGTTAGAGAGTGCGGAGGGTGAACCCCAACCAAGTCAAATCCGGGCAAGTCAATCTAAGGCCATTAGCCCAATGGCCGAATGCACACCCTAACCTAGCCACTCATTGGTCTCTCAACATACCAGTGTTTCAATTGCGCACGGGGTAATTCCACATATGCCACCACTGTCTCATTTGGACACAGGAGGTGTTGAAATCCGACGATCCCCACCCCGATCGTCACAGTCTTTGATGAGCACGCTTAGTCCAACACATCATTATACATACTTTAGGACACCTGTTGCATCATCTGATGTCTTTGTGACATCCGGAACTTCCGGATCCGCTCACACCACAAGTGTGGCGGAAATGACGGAAGGAATTCCAGCCACAGCTAACATTATGCCAACTGTGACAGCTGGACACCCAGGTGCTACACCTGAGGTGGAAACGGGGGATCTGCGTGAACCCCGGGTTACCCGAGCAGACCTGGATGCTCTAAAGGCATACCAGGAGGAGCAGTTTGGGACTATCCTTCGTCTTCTGAAGGGTAAGGATCCAGCCTTCTCCTCGGTGCCGCCACCAGGATAGGTTCCTCCTTCTCCCGTACCAGTCCAGAGTGATGATCTTGTCACGAAAGCCGACCTAAGAGCCTTCCGTGCAGAAATCTCCACTCTTATTAGTTCTCAGGTCGAGGAGGCTACAGTTTCACTGGTTCAACTGTACTCATCGCTGGAATCAAAGTTTAGAGAGCTACAGTCCCAGTTATCAGTCCTGCAACAGAGTTTGGCTAGCCTGGAACAATCTTGCAAGCCCGCTGCCCAAGGACTTAAACGTTGTCATGATGACCCTGAGGATGAGGGTCCTCCTGAGGGGGAGAAAAGGCAGCGGGTATCTACACCTTCTGAGGCTGCCATAGTAAGTGAAAGGCGAATGTCACCTGTCATAGGGGAAGATCAGAGTTCAGAGGGTTTAGAAAAGGCCACAGAGTCTGAAGCTCACAACATTCATGATCTGTCTCGCGCTATGATAGTATTTGAGCCATCTGAATCGACTCAGAATCCCTCTGGTCATTAAATTATTGAAATATTCTCAGATGACTCTGACGATGAAGATCTCCTGATTCCTAAAGAAGAAATTCCACCTGAAAACCACCCAGTTGAAACCACGACTTCTCCCATTCCATTTATGAATCGAGCTACAACAGTCGATGCCTTTGAAGAAATAATCAACCGAACAAAACTTAAGTCAGGGAGGATTAGAGAAATCTTTTTTCTTCAGAGGTAGGACAATCTTCCATAGCTCCAACCTTCACTGAAGAACAGCTGCTGAAAAAGAAGCAGAATGGGTTGATGCATTGGTCGATGGGGGTCTTTTTGATTCAGAAAAGGAGAAATGAAAAGCCATGATAGTTGAAAAAGCCCATGAATACCTTCGCGTTTCTCCAGATCCAACTGAACGTACAAATCAGGCTGAGGGAAAGAGACATAAGAAGAGAGAGAGAAAGAAGCACATCAAAAAGATGTATGATGAAAATCTTCTCTATCCATTCCTTGAACATCATTTGAACTTTATGTTCTCTAAGGAATCGGTTGGGAAATTAATGTTCGAATTAAAAAGATCATGAAGTTGTGATGCTTCGTTATCCTCAACAAATAGAAAGGGTCAAGTCAAATGTTTGAATTAAAAAGATCAAAGATATCTCATGCAACAAGATTTCCAAGATCTGGTCTCCATCCTTTACTGTTGTCTGCAAAAACAATGATGTGTCTATGTTTGGTGAGCCAGATCTGGATAATCTTGAGTTCGACGATCTTGAATGGCTGTTCCTTCGTCTAAAAAAGGCAAGGCCAAGTAAGCCATGCATTTGTGCTATAATGGCGATTATCCGTTGTATGCGTCGCATCTCCGTGTCAATGATAGTCAAAGATTTCCAAATGGCAGTTGAAAACCTGAGTAGTCGTGTAGGTCTGGCAGCTCCTCGATATGAGTTTCCATAAATTCACCAACACCATCAATTTAGGGTTCTTCTAAAGCCTGAACATGGAGTTGTGTTCTGCAACATCAATAATGAAAAGTGCTTCATGAGATTCGAAGAAATAGCTGCATTTTCAGATGGAACGTTGAGACTGATCAAAGTGGCCTTCACGGGCATCTTGAGCAAGACAGTAGCTTGCCTTCTTCACTTCGTCTTCCTCTTGAAGAAACCAATGAGATAAGGAGAGGTATTGAGCTGATTGACGATCGTTTAACTCTCCAAGAATACATAACACGATTTGAGGTGTATCTTCAGCTGAGGCAAGACATTTGAAGTTTTTGAAGTGTTAGCTAAATTTTGAAATAGATGTTAAACTGTTAGACATATTTATTTCAATTTCTAGTTAATATCTTTTGTTTTTAATAATTGAACTTCTAGTTATGTATTTGTTTATGTAATGTTTAAAGTTCAAGGACCTATTATGTAATTTTCCCAAAGTCTCTTTGGTTATAAAAACCAAATGAGATGGAGGTTTTTGTTGTTGTTGAAGAAAAAAAATATTACAGTGATATATATTCTCACAGAGCATTTCATCTTCTTCACCCAATAGAAAATTTTCATTGATAAATCTGTTTGAGTGTTACTCTATATGCCATTGTTAGATATTTAATTTCGATCATGTGGACTTATTTTGAAATAATTATTTTCTTAGTGTTTAGTCTTGTATTTATTTCTTTAGTAGTTTATTTCGATGTAAAAGTTAAGGGACCATTTGTGTCAATCCATTATAGTTAATTACTAGGCTCCTAGGGTTGTAAACTTTACACGGTTGAATACACAAGAAAAGTTCCAGCCGCCACCTTTGTATTTACTCCCAACATTCTCTTTGTCTTCTTCATCATTACACAATTATTGAGTCTTGATTCTTCTTGTGTTTGATAAAAGAAACATTTATGTGCTGATTTCTATTGGGAATATATTACAACAATTGGTGTCAGAGCTAAAAAGGTGGATTTCAACTTGCAAGCATTCGGATTCTGCTGGGTTTTCTTGAGTTCTTCGAGTTCTTCACCTTCAATCGGTTAAATCCTTTTAATCTTCTGTTTTCGGTTGTTTTTTGTGTTATTATTGTCATATATTCATCACATTATCATCCTCTACTGATTTAGAGCTTATTAGGTTCAATCTTCACATCCAAATCCTCCTTAAATCGACTGTTTTTAAAACTTTAAAAAATATGGGTTTTACTGGGTTTTTGCTTCGTTTTTTAATGATTCTTAAGTGTTTTGGTATATTTTAAAATTTAAAAAGTGTTTAAAATCGTTTCCCAATCATTTAGAAACAATTTTAGGTCAAAAATCTGCTCAAATCGATGTCTGAACTGTTCTGAAAATTGAAAATCTGTTGAATACCTGCTGTAGTTTGGACCTCACTATAGCTTTTCGGACCCTAATTTCGGACCATTTCAGACCATCTAGGACCCTAGTTCAGACCTCATTTCGGTCCATTTCGAACCACATTTAGGTGTATTTCGGACCTTCCTAGTGCCCATTTCGGACCCTGTTTTGGTCCCATCCAAACTTCGGACCATCCGAAGTCCAGATCAAGCACTTTCATTTCCATATTTTGTCTTGTGCTTTCATTTATATTTTCACTTCGGACCATTTTTGTGACGACCTTGTTAAATTAATGATATAATTGCAATCTCCAGGATCGACAAACAACCCAATGAATAATCATGATAATTGAATTTGAATACTTAAATTAGAATTAAGCAAATCCACACTAAAGCAAAGTAAAGTACATGACTACAGTGATTAAATCTAGCTATTACATCATCAATAATGTTTTAATAGTAACAAATCCCAGCCCCAAAGCTACATTGTCCATATACCAATTAGCTTCTATGGTCACCGAGATAAGAAATGGATTGCTTAAGATGAAGGTCCCACAACACTCTTGCCTTTGCCTGAAAACAATGTGAGTCAACAGTAAGCTAAATGCTTAGTGAGAAAACAGATTATGCAAACAACAAATATTTCTTTACATGCAATGCTTAACCATGGGCAGTGTAAGCCCCATGTATGTGAAAACGGCAGTGAAAGCCTCAATGTGTGAGTAAACCATGCAGTGCTAGCATGGGGTGGCAGTTCAATATGCTGATCGGGGATGTGCCGAACCTGATGGGATACGAGTGGGATGATCAGTCCCCGACAGTGGCCTGCTGTCAGCCCCAGTCCAGGTCGCATCAGATTATGAAGTAATGATCATGCAGTGCAAGCATGATGTAAATAGATGCACTTTCAAATGAACGCAAGCTACATGTGTGTTACATGTCAAGTACGAGTGTGCATCATAACAACAAATCATTTCATGAGTGCCAAATGAAGTATATGAACAACGTGAACATGCCATTGAATGTATAAACATGAATGTAAAAACAATAAATGTTCGAATGATAATCTGCAACTCACAGTGATTGGTTTTGTGACTTGATTCTGAATCAATGTGTGTTTTGATAACACCACAATGATCTGTAATGTAAGTGTAACAGTGAATATGTGTCAGTAATTGCTTAAAACTTGTATTCTGTAATTTTAAATGTAATTGGGTTCTGAATTCGGACCACATCCGAATTCGGATGGTCCGAATTGTAATTGGTCTGAAATTGGTCCTTGGTCCGAATTTGGCTATGTCCGAAATTGTGGGGGTCCGAATTTGGAAGCATCCGAAATTAGGATGGGGATCCGAATTGGGGAAGGATCCGAAATTGGCTAGGTCCGAATTGGTCATGAGTCCGAGATGGGTGATCCGAATTCGGATGGATCATCATCCGAGTTCATACTTAGAAATTTTCCAACATTTTCCAGAATTATGTTTTTGACCATTTTTGCATGTTTTGAGTCTAATATTGCAAATGTGAGCTTAAATGTACTATATCAACTTATAATATAACACTTATGTACCAAAATAACCGATTTGTGTCCATTTTTTCTTATGAGTCTCGATGAACACACACACTAAAACACACACATATCTTGAAATCACACTTATAGTTCGAATCTGATTCTTAAATTTTGTACATTGCATCACTAACACTCGATTTAAACATTCTCATCATAAATTCCAACATGCATTAACATTTGCTATATAAATCTTATGATTCGGTTCATATAAAAAACCGGACCAAACATATCAAAATTTCGTAAATTTGATTGAATGTTACCTTAAATCGTTTGTTGCAACTGTTTTAGCTCCTAATTTGCAACTTGTTTCCAACTTTTGCACTTGGATTTGTTGAGTTCTTGAGTTTTCTTGGATTAGAGCCGAGAGGAAGAGAGAGTAGAGAGAGAAACTGGTTTTAGAGAGAGAGTGTAGTGAGAGAGTGAAGTGTGAAAAATGAAAGGGTTCTCCCTTTTTATCTTTATTTTGGCTCAATTGCATATTGTACCCTTCAACTTCGTATTTTCTACTTTAACTGATATAATGATCAAAATAACTTAAATTGATTTAATTTTCCATAAGTACAATAATTGAGTCTTAAAATTGTAAATTACATATAATTGAAAAATAGGGATGTTACAGCATGGGCTCCACCACGCCTATACTTCGTCCGCGAAGTCATGCTGCGCTAAACAAACTTGGGTACTTAGTCTTCATGTCTTCTTCCGATTCCCAAGTATGATTAGCTCCCCGATGATGCTTCCACTTGACCAGCACCATCCTGATTTCCTTGCTACGTAGTTTCTTGACTTTTGTCTCCAAAATGCACTCCGGTTCATCAACGAACCTTAGCCGTTCATCAACCTTAATATCCGAGTGATCAGTCCATGGTTCCCTGTCGGGCACCAGACTCTTTCTTAAGTATCCTACGTGGAAGACCGGGTGAACTCCTGATAACTCTTCCGGCAAGTCCAAGTGATAGGACTGATTCCCAATTCTTTCTAGTATCTTGAAGGGTCCTATGAATCGAGGTGATAGCTTTCCTCGCTTCACGAATCTTGTAACACCTTTCATTGGGGATACCTTCAAGTATACCCAATCGTCCTTTTGAAACTCTATTGCTTTGTGACGGCGATCGTGGTAATTCTTTTGCCGATCTTGTGCCGTTTTCATGTACTGCCGAATGAGTTGTATCTTTTCATTGGTTTCTTGTAGCAAAGCAGGACCGGCTATTGGAGTTTCTCCTGTTTCCCTCCAACAGGTTGGAGTCCTACATTTTCTTCCGTATAGAAACTCGAACGGTGCCATCTTGATAGTGGAATGGTAACTGTTGTAGGAGAATTCAACCAATGGAAGGTGATCGTCCCAGTTACCACCCAAATCCATGACACAGGCTCTGAGCATGTCTTCGAGAGTTAGGATTGTTCTCTCACTTTGCCCGTCTGATTGAGGTCTATATGCAGTACTCATTGCGATACGAGTACCAAGACCCTGTTGTAAAGCAGCCCAGAAGTTGGAAGTGAATCTACTATCTCGGTCGGAGACAATAGACTTAGGCACACCATGCCTAATAATGATTTCGTTTACGTAGATCTGGGCAAGACGGTCGAGTGAATAGGTTTCTCGGATTGGAATGAAGTGAGCAGATTTTGTCAATCGGTCAACAATGACCCAAATGGCGTCATGTTGACGACGAGTCTTAGGTAGCTTGGTTACGAAATCCATAGTAATATGGTCCCACTTCCATTCTGGGATAGGAAGAGGTTGCATACTACCATAGGGTTGTTGATGTTCTGCTTTGACTAGACGACATGTTCTGCACTTCTCTACATATTGACCAACGTCCCTTTTCAACCCTAGCCACCAGAAATCGGCCTTCAGGTCGTTGTACATTTTTGTGCTGCCAGGATGAATTGAGAATTTGGATTGGTGAGCTTCTGCAAGTATCACTTCTCGCATGTTCCCGAACTTAGGAACCCAAACTCTGCCGTACACAACTTTGAGTCCAGTTCCATCGTCTTGCATTAATGGCAACTGAATCCTGACATTTTCGTCCTTTACATTCTCCTCCTTTAAAGCCTGCAACTGAGCAGCTCTTACATCGTCTATAATAGTTGAGGTCAAAATTGTAGAAGTCAAGGCATAGCAATATGCCTTGCAGTATGCTTTTCGACTTAGAGCATCGGCCACTACGTTGGCCTTCCCTGGATGATAGAGAATCTCACAGTCGTAATCTTTTATCAGCTCCATTGACCTTCTTTGCCTCATATTCAAGTCCTTCTGACTGAATATATACTTTAAACTCTTGTGATCAGTGTAGAGCTGACACTTGGTTCCGTACAAATAGTGTCTCCATAACTTGAGAGCGAAAGTCACAGCAGTTAGCTCTAGATCATGAGTAGAGTAGTCTTTCTCATGTGGTTTGAGTTGTCTAGAAGCATAAGCTATGACGTTTCCTCTTTGCATTAGAACAGCACCTAAACCCGTGCCTGATGCATCTGTATAGACAACAACGTCTTCGTTCCCTTCAGGCAGGGCTAACACAGGTGCTTCACTTAGCAGATTCTTCAAGTTGTCAAAGGCCGTTTGTTGTTCTTCTTTCCAAAAGAAGGTCGCGTTCTTGCGAGTAAGCTTAGTGAGAGGAACGGCGATTTTGGAGAAGTCTTTGATGAATCGGCGGTAGTAACCAGCCAATCCCAGAAAACTCCTAATCTCTGAGGCGTTGCGGGGTGATTCCCAGTTCTGGATAGCTTCGATCTTTGCAGGATCAACAGCAATCCCAGCACCAGATATCACGTGCCCCAAGAATTGGATCTGAATTGAATATTGAGTAAGTACAAGTTAACAAAGGGTTTATGATTGAGTATAAGGATCATGAAATTGTTTCGAATGTTGAGACGTACCTGCCTCAACCAGAATTCACATTTAGAGAATTTGGCGTAAAGTCGCTCTTTGCGCAGCAACTCTATTAATTCTCTCAGATGTGCTGCATGATCCTCTTCGGTTTTTGAATATATGAGAATGTCATCGATGAACACGATGACCGATTTGTCGAGCATTGGCCGGCAGACTCGATTCATGAGATCCATGAAAGCGGCCGGCGCATTAGTAAGACCGAACGACATTACCAGAAACTCGTAGTGTCCGTAACGAGTTCTGAAAGCCGTCTTTGGAATGTCATCAGGGTGTACTTTGAGTTGGTGATAACCCGAACGAAGATCAATCTTCGAGAAGTAACTTGCGCCTTGTAACTGGTCGAAGAGATCATCAATCCGGGGCAATGGGTATTTGTTTTTGATTGTGACTTTATTGAGTTCTCGATAGTCGATGCACATTCGCAATGTGCCATCTTTTTTTTTTGACGAACAACACAGGAGCGCCCCATGGAGAAGAACTTGGGCGTATGAAACCCTTGTCGAGCAACTCCTGTAACTGCTTCATCATTTCCTGCATTTCTGCAGGAGCTAGACGGTACGGAGCCTTTGCTATTGGAGCAGCTCCGGGAATGAGGTCAATGCGGAATTCCACTTGACGGTCAGGTGGCAATCCCGAGATATCTTCTGGAAAGACATCTGGAAATTCGGAAACGACAGGAACGGTGGAAAGAGATTGAACTTCAGCCTTTGCATCAACAGCATAGGCTAAGTATGCAGAACAACCCTTGGCGACGTGCTTTCGGGCTTTTGCAATTGAAATAAGGCATAAGTCGCCTTTGTGTCTGTCACCATAAATGCTTATGTCTCGGCCCTCGGGAGTGGTAATCTTAATCAACCTTTTCTTGCAAACTATCTGTGCTTCATTGTGAACTAACCAATCCATACCTACTATTACATCAAACTCCCCGAACTCCATAGGGATTAAATCTATGTTGAACACTACATCCTCTACAAGTAATGTGCAATTCTTATATACTTTGTCTGCTTTAACTAACATGTTGCTAGCAGTCTCTATATCAAGTACAAATTGTAGTTTCGAAGTGGGCATATTGAATTGACGAGCAAATGAAGTGGAGGCAAACGAACGGTTGGCTCCGGAATCAAACAATACACGTGCAGGAATGGAATTAACATAAAACGTACCAGTGACCACCTCCGGGTCATCCTTTGCTTCTTCAGCTGTGATTTGGAATGCCCTTGTTGGAGCCCTATGAGATTGATCCCTGCGAGCAGTGGATGCTGCAGAAGATCTTGCTGTTGATTGTGGAGCATTCTGATCTCGTGAGGTTTTCGGGCAGTCCCTTGAGAAATGGCCAAGTCTGTGGCAGTTGTAGCATGCATCATCTTTCCGTGGACAATGCTCCCAGTGATGGCCTTTCTGCCCACAGCAGAAGCAGTACATATCCTGAGTCTTGCACTCCCCAGAGTGCGCTTTTCTGCATCGTCTGCAGTCTCTCATTTCTGAACTGGCCGAGAAGGCCCTTCCCTTCTTGGGTGATGATGATTGTTGATGAGATTGGGGAGAGAATCAGGAGGATCCAGACTCCCGCTGCCTTTTTGGCGGCGACGGTTGAGTCGGTGTTGCGGCGGCTGAACCTATGACATATCCGGATAACAGGACAATCTGCTCCACATTCCGAGCAGCCTCGAGTAATCCAGCAAACGTTGTATACCGAACCCCACTCATGGTTCGGCGTATCTCATAGTCTAGTCCGGCCTCAAACCGGGCTATCTTCCTCTCTTCTGTGTCTACTTGATGGGGTGCGAACAGACTCAATCGAGTGAACTCAACGGCATATTGTGTAACCGTTTTCGTTCCTTGAGTCAGATTCAGGAACTTTGCCTCGAGACGTCGCTTCTCGTCGGCTGGACAGTACTGTTGAGAAAACACTTCCTTGAACTCGCTCCATGACATGTGTGACACTACCTCCATCATCAACACATGTGTCATTGCGTCCCACCACATAACAGCGTCCCTTGCAAACATAGCGGTTGCAAAGCGGACCATGTCTTTATCAGCGCAGTCGCTGATTCTGAAAGTTCGTTCTGTGGTGGTGATCCATTCCAGTGCAGTCACAGCATCACCGGTTCCATCAAAAGTAACAGCCCCGTTACTTTTGAAGTCCTTAAACCTACAACCCCTTGATCTGTTAGAAGACCCAGTGTCTTGTCTTTCCTCTTGGTCGTCCTGTTGTTGTTCCTTGTTCTTTCGCTTATCGGCCTTTCGTTTTGCCTCGGCCTCATCTCTGGCCCTTAACTGATCAGCAAATGACTGAGCCTGCTCAGCCATTCGTTTGGATTGTAGCTCATTGTTTTGTTCCATGAGAGCTTGCATCATCTGGAACATTTGCTGAGGAGTCATATCGTCTCCTGACATGTTCTGAAATATAACAACTTATATTTAGAACATTTATTTGTAAGTCCTAAGTGTACAGTTACCCTTTGTGTTTCCCCGTGTGCATGTCAATCCTATCTTAGTTCAGATCATTACTTAGAAGTTCATTCTAATATCATAACCTAAGTTTGAGTCCAAGTCCTCGCGGACACTTGAAACCTCAAACTAATGCTCTGATACCAAACTGTGACGACCTTGTTAAATTAATGATATAATTGCAATCTCCAGGATCGACAAACAACCCAATGAATAATCATGATAATTGAATTTGAATACTTAAATTAGAATTAAGCAAATCCACACTAAAGCAAAGTAAAGTACATGACTACAGTGATTAAATCTAGCTATTACATCATCAATAATGTTTTAATAGTAACAAATCCCAGCCCCAAAGCTACATTGTCCATATACCAATTAGCTTCTATGGTCACCGAGATAAGAAATGGATTGCTTAAGATGAAGGTCCCACAACACTCTTGCCTTTGCCTGAAAACAATGTGAGTCAACAGTAAGCTAAATGCTTAGTGAGAAAACAGATTATGCAAACAACAAATATTTCTTTACATGCAATGCTTAACCATGGGCAGTGTAAGCCCCATGTATGTGTAAACGGCAGTGAAAGCCTCAATGTGTAAGTAAACCATGCAGTGCTAGCATGGGGTGGCAGTTCAATATGCTGATCGGGGATGTGCCGAACCTGATGGGATACGAGTGGGATGATCAGTCCCCGACAGTGGCCTGCTGTCAGCCCCAGTCCAGGTCGCATCAGATTATGAAGTAATGATCATGCAGTGCAAGCATGATGTAAATAGATGCACTTTCAAATGAACGCAAGCTACATGTGTGTTACATGTCAAGTACGAGTGTGCATCATAACAACAAATCATTTCATGAGTGCCAAATGAAGTATATGAACAACGTGAACATGCCATTGAATGTATAAACATGAATGTAAAAACAATAAATGTTCGAATGATAATCTGCAACTCACAGTGATTGGTTTTGTGACTTGATTCTGAATCAATGTGTGTTTTGATAACACCACAATGATCTGTAATGTAAGTGTAACAGTGAATATGTGTCAGTAATTGCTTAAAACTTGTATTCTGTAATTTTAAATGTAATTGGGTTCTGAATTCGGACCACATCCGAATTCGGATGGTCCGAATTGTAATTGGTCCGAAATTGGTCCTTGGTCCGAATTTGGCTATGTCCGAAATTGTGGGGGTCCGAATTTGGAAGCATCCGAAATTAGGATGGGGATCCGAATTGGGGAAGGATCCGAAATTGGCTAGGTCCGAATTGGTCATGAGTCCGAGATGGGTGATCCGAATTCGGATGGATCATCATCCGAGTTCATACTTAGAAATTTTCCAACATTTTCCAGAATTATGTTTTTGACCATTTTTGCATGTTTTGAGTCTAATATTGCAAATGTGAGCTTAAATGTACTATATCAACTTATAATATAACACTTATGTACCAAAATAACCGATTTGTGTCCATTTTTTCTTATGAGTCTCGATGAACACACACACTAAAACACACACATATCTTGAAATCACACTTATAGTTCGAATCTGATTCTGAAATTTTGTACATTGCATCACTAACACTCGATTTAAACATTCTCATCATAAATTCCAACATGCATTAACATTTGCTATATAAATCTTATGATTCGGTTCATATAAAAAAACCGGACCAAACATATCAAAATTTCGTAAATTTGATTGAATGTTACCTTAAATCGTTTGTTGCAACTGTTTTAGCTCCTAATTTGCAACTTGTTTCCAACTTTTGCACTTGGATTTGTTGAGTTCTTGAGTTTTCTTGGATTAGAGCCGAGAGGAAGAGAGAGTAGAGAGAGAAACTGGTTTTAGAGAGAGAGTGTAGTGAGAGAGTGAAGTGTGAAAAATGAAAGGGTTCTCCCTTTTTATCTCTATTTTGGCTCAATTGCATATTGTACCCTTCAACTTCGTATTTTCTACTTTAACTGATATAATGATCAAAATAACTTAAATTGATTTAATTTTCCATAAGTACAATAATTGAGTCTTAAAATTGTAAATTACATATAATTGAAAAATAGGGATGTTACAATTTTCACTTCGGACCTACCGAATCCGGACCATCCGAATTCAATCAACCTTTCTGGAAAATTTTCTAAGTGTTCGTCCGAATTCACCACTGTTCACCCGAATCCGGACCATCCGAATTCGGTTCCTTCATCCTTCCGAAGTAAGCACTGTTCATCCAAATCCGGTTCATCCGAATTCAGTTCATCCTTCTTCAACTCATCCGAACTAGGTCCCTGCCCTGTCCGAACCAAGTGTTCATCCGAATTCGGTCCCTGTCCGAATTATTATCCATCCGAACCAAGGGTTCATCCGACTTCGGTCCCTGTCCGAATTTACATCCATCCGAATTCGGCTCCATCCGAACTCAGCACCTTCATCCGAATTAGTACCATCCAGTGTACTATTCATCCGGAGTCCAGTCCATCCGATTCAAGTTTCCACCTTTAAGATCTTATTTGTTCAATCAGCACCCTAAATCATGTCTCGAGAAGCTCTAGTACTCGGATCCGAGAATAGACCACCTGCTCTGTATCCTGACGAGTATGAACAATGAAAGTCCCGGTTCCTAAAATTTGTCGGTATGAAACCCCTTGGAAACCTTATGCTTCAATCCATATCTAAAGGCCCCGTTATCTACTATCGGGAAATCGCGGCTAGACCCGAGGCTGACCCCCCTGTTCTCGCATCTAAGGTTGAAAGAGAACCAGCTAATGACGCCGAGCGTGACAGGCAGCATGCCGATAAGAGGGCTGAGTATCTGATCTATCAGGCCCTCCCCACTGATATCTTAGTCGGAGTGGACAGCAAAATGTGTGCTAAAGAAATGTGGGACGAGCTAGAGGTACAAATGCTGGGGGCAGATCTAGATGACCGTGCAAAAATAGAGGAAGCTAAGGCCAAGTTCACTGAATTCCGTGCAAAGACGGGGAGTCGCTACAGGCTACGTTTACAAGGTTCTGTGCAGTCCTAAATGAGTTAAACAAACTGCTCATCAAAAAGGACAAAGATGACATAAACATCCAGTTCTTTTCAGCCTTAGCCCCCGAGTGGCAGATTGCATGCCGGGCCACACGACGAGTCCTGAATATTCTCGAAGTATCGATCAATGTCGTCTTCAAAGAGCTGAAAAAGTATCAAGGGGATGTGGATCACCAGAAACAGATGGCCAATCAACTCTCATCTTTGCTGCTATCTGCTAACACTGGCATCAAACCCAATGATTCCCTAGCCTTGATCACCAACACGAATATTTCCACTGCATCTTTTGCACAAGGTTCATCTTCGTCTCAGTATAGGTATACTTCTCCTCCACGTGAGGTATGGATGAGGAAGAAGCCGTGATTCAGGAACAAATAGCATTGTGGACAAATCGTCTCCAACAACGACGTTTCTCCAACAAGACTAACAATCAGCTCCGCTATGACACCGGTCCGCGGAGGTACTCAAATGATAGGAGGGATGAACGACGAGATGATTATCGTAGAGATGACTATCGCAAAGATGACAGGGATGAGAGGAGGTATGACGATAGACGTGACTATCGAGATGATCGCTGTTATGAAAGGCGAGACGATAGGTTGATGATCGTAGGGATGACAGGAGAGACTGTGATAGACGGGACGATCGTCATGATGACCGTAGGGACGACCGCAGAGACGATCGGAGAGAGAATGATCGTAGGGACAAACGGAGAGATGGAAGCCGAGAACCTCGTCGCGCCGACAAGAGGCCGGTTGAAAGGAGGGATGAGAGGCCGCGAGCCGATGAACCAAAAGGCGCCGAGGAATGTCTCTGTTATAAATGTGGGAAACCGGTCCACTTTGCTCGGGGATGCAACAACAAGTTTGACAGAGACGTCGGCTACTATGATCGGAAGTTGGAAGCCGCTAAGAAAAGAACCGATGCCATGGCTCTCGTCGCCCAGGAAGACTACTGGGATGCTGAAGATACCGACGAGGAGGATGATAAGGGCAAGAATTGTTATATGATTGATCGTCTGGGGTTGGATCACTGTGCCATTTCCACTGCTTCAAGTTCAGACAATGCTGATGAGGGGGAGACAATGACAAATCCACCAGCATGTCTGATGGTTAAATCCGACGATCCCGAATGCTCATCATCCGGTTCAGAGACACAAGAGGTATATTCCTGTTACATTCAAGAGCATGTAAATAATTTATCTGTAAATACTGAATGTACATTGCACACACATATACTTGATCTAGAAACTAGGTTAAATGCTGAAACTGAAAAGTGTGTGCAGGCTGAACATCTAGCTCAAACTTTAAAAGAGTCGTCTGAATTATATCAAGTAAAGTGGTTAACCAATCACAATGTAATAAAACAGATGCAAATCGAAAAAGTAGATGTTCAGGATAGGAATATATACCTTGAATCTTGTATGGATAGGTTATCTAATGAAAAACTCTCTTTTAAAGAAGAAATATCTATTCTTTCAAAACAATTAGAGACAGTAAGTATGGAAAATATAGACAGTTTAGAAAAATATAAAATGATTGAAGAAGAGAGAATAAGTTTGTACTCACGAATAAAGACCCTTGACGATGCGTTTTTGAAAAGGGGTCAAACTGAACAAACTATTCACTTGAATCAGCCCAAAGAAACTAGGTTTTACCATTCTAAACAAGGAATCGGTTTTAAAAATCCTAAATATTTGGAAAAGGCTCAAAAAGTTTTACCTTTATTTTATTACATGAATTATATGGGAGCTGGACTTAAATCTTTCTTTTTTGAGTCATCAAAAGAAGTTTTAAACCAAGAGGATGAGAAACGTGTTGAAAACAAAGAAAAAGAAATATCTTTTCAATATGTAGAACTTAACGAGAGTTATCAATCTAGAGTACCCACTTTAAAGGAAGACTTTTTGTCAAGTTATTCAGATGCTGAAATAAAAGCAGAACCTGTAAAACCAATTCCTCTACTGTATATTCCTACAAAAGTTCTTCAACATCAAAATACTGTTTTAGAAAAGGAATTGAAGTTATCTCAAAAGAAAGCTCTTGACCTTCAAGAAGCTCTTCATAAGATCGAAGAAAAATTGGTAAATCAAACTTTTCAACAATCTGTGGAATTAACTGTCTACAGAGAAAATTTTGACATGGTTTCTCAAACGTTGAAAGATTTTTCAAAAGAACAAACAGTTTCTCATACCACCAAAATCCCATGTGTGTCATCCAACAAAGGTAAGAATAAAGCTGAAACTTCTTCTATCATTTATAAAGGTGAGTGCTCAAAACCGTTTAAAAATGAGGTTTCTAAAAAGACTCAGATCCAATCCAAGTCTTCTAAGAAACCCACTCACCAACAAAAAGAAAATTATGTAAAGTCTAAATCTTCCATGCATACTGACTCTAATCGTTTTGTTCCTACAGAGTATGTAAGAAGAGTTTCTAAAACAAACATGCTGGATTTTTCAAGTTTTTTTGTGAAGAAGGCTATAATGCCAAGTGAATTTGTTTCTAGAGATAGGATATCTGTAATCTCTGAAAACAATGTGTGTAACAATGTGACGAATTCATCTGTTTGTTTAAAGTACTCTTTCAGTGAATTGTTTAATTTATGTCCAACTCGTTATAGACGACAGGTTCCTGAAATGAATGCTTATGTGCCATATCCTGTTAAAAGAATTCGGAAAAAGAAAATAAAAAATGTTGCATCATCAGCCACAAATAAATATGAGACTTCTCCTTTGCCGAGGCCAAAACCAAAGCTAAAGTCAAAAAGGTCTCAAAAAGTCAAAAACCAAAGGTAATTTCATCGCCTAAGGTTCCAAAGCCTAATAAATCCAATCTTCAATGGATTCCAAAGGGCTATGCATCCGGACCACACATAAATGCTAAATGGGTTCCTAATACTGCACATGTGCCATATACATCTGGAACTCCTAACAAAAAGGGACCCATATTGAGATGGGTACCCAAAGTTGTGTGATCTTTATGCAGATGGTTCTTGGTTACTTCTGATCAAGACCCGTTCTTCAATGAATTGGCTTCTAGTTACCATAGACTAGGACCCGTTCTTCTGCTTGTCGGTTGTGCTTAAACCGACACGTTTGGCTTCTGTGCACACAGCTCAGGACCCAGTCTTAACTCATCATGTTTTCTGAAGATCACGGTTCAGAACACGGTTTGATAGTAAATAAAAGATGGATGTGTTTGAATGCATATAGTTTTTCATTATATGAATTTATTTGTTTTTCAGGCTAAATCCATCTGGTATATGGATTCGGGTTGCTCCAAGCATATGACTGGGAGGAGAGAATTGTTGTCCAATGTAGTTGAACAATATTGCGGGACGGTAAAATTCAAGAACAACCATCAGGCTCATATTAAAGGATACGAGGACTTAGTCTTGAATAATCTAGTCATCAAGGACGTTGACTATGTTGAGGGATTATCGCATAATCTATTTAGCATAGGACAGCTCTGTGAGAAAGGACTAGAAGTAATGTTTAGGGCTAAGAACTGCAGCGTAAGGAGTATGGATGGAAAAAAAATCTTATCCGGTTCCCGTAACTCTAACCTTTATACCATTGACGTAGCCAAGCTCATAGTAAAGGATAGCATTTGCCTCCTATCAAAAGTCTCTTCAAAAGACTCTTGGTTGTGGCATCGAAGGTTATCCCACTTGAACTTTGACAATATCAACAAGCTGGCTGCGAAACAACTGGTCAAAGGTCTCCCTGAATTGTGTTATGAAAAAGACCATCTCTGTGGAGCTTGTGAGAAAGGAAAGATGAAACGATCATCTCACAAACCAAAACCCGAACCATCAACGAAAAGAGTATTGGAGTTACTTCACAGGGATTTATGCGGACCGATGCGGACCCAGAGCATAAACGGGAAGCGATATGTGTTGGTTATCGTTGATGACTACTCACGATATACCTGGGTTAAGTTCTTGCGATCCAAGGATGAGACGGCTCAAGAAATCATAGATTTTATAAAGAGCGTTGAAACCCAACAGCAGCTGTCAGTTCAATCAATCAGATCCGATAACGGCACAGAGTTCAAGAATTCGGTAGTTGAGGGCTTCCTTCGATTTAAAGGTATTCAGCATCAATATTCTGCTGCTAGAACACCACAACAAAATGGAGTCGTGGAAAGGCATAACCGTACCCTTGTGGAAGCCGCTCGAACAATGCTAACCTACTCAAAGCTACCTCCATCCTTGTGGGCCGAAGCCGTATCAACAGCTTGCTATACACAGGGTCGCTCCATTATCCATAAGCGCTTCAATAAAACTCCTTATCAACTCTTTCTGAATAAAGTACCTTTTATCAAGTACTTATGTGTATTTGGTTGCAGGTGCTATGTGCTGAACGATAAAGACAACCTCGGGAAATTTAACGAAAAAGCGGATGAAGCGATCTTCATTGGATACTAATCCAACTTGAAGGCTTATCGCGCATTCAATACCCGAACTAGGACAGTCAATGAAAGTGTGCATGTCACATTTGATGAGTTGGCTGAACTGGCACCCGAAGTTGATCATACAGGACCTCGCATTACACAAATGCCTGGAGACTCTTCTACTCATCCTACTTCTTTTTCTTCTTCCGATTTAGTTAATTTGTTTGATCCTTTTTACGTAGAATTTTTTGGTCCTAATGCTAATGTGTCTAACGTTGTCAATAATGTAGGTAATCCACCCAATTCAACTGCACCACAAAGTTTATCCGCTCCATCTTCATCCTCATCATATCCTCATCCATCAACATCATCCACTGATACATCCGCAGTTGAATCTACTCCTATAATACCCTCACATATAATGCCAAATATCTTTCCTTCATCTGAACACTCGGAACTCGAACCGGAACCAGTGGTACCATCACTTGAAACCATTGACCATGAATCTTCATCCATCCCCACTTTAACCACTGAGATTCCATCCCGAGCACCCCTTCCACACGAGACCAAATGGACCCGAAGTCACCCAACCGATCAGATCATTGGTGATGTTTCAACTGGAGTCCAAACACGTAGGGCGTCTGCTAATGAATGTCTCTTCGCATCATTCCTTAGTATGCTAGAGCCCGCTCGTGTGGATGAAGCCCTAAAAGACCCAGACTGGATAGTTCCAATGCAAGAGGAACTCAACCAGTTTGAACAGCTCAGAGTATGGCGGTTAGTTCCCAAACCAAAAGACCGTACAGTGATCGGAACAAAGTGGATCTTTAAGAACAAACGAGATGAGAACGACATTGTGATAAGGAATAAAGCGAGACTTGTTGCCAAAGGCTACCGACAACAAGAAGGGATAGATTATGACGAGACCTTCGCTCCAGTTGCACGGATCGAAGCCATCAGAATCTTCTTGGTGTACGCGGCACACAAGGACTTCAAAGTGTACCAAATGGACGTCAAGACAGCCTTTCTCAACGGTGAACTTAACGAAGAGCTGTACGTTGAACAACCACAAGGATTTGTTGACGCACATATACCTGCCCATGTTTATGTCCTAGACAAAGCCCTCTATGGTTTAAAACAAGCACCTCGCGCATGGTATGATAGTCATTCTAATTTTCTTATCTCTGCCGGTTTCAACAAGGGTGTGGTGGACACAACTCTGTTCACGAAAAAGGAAGGCCCACACATAATGCTGGTACAAATATATGTCGACGACATTATATTTGGATCTACTGACAGTAATTTCTGTAAGGATTTTTCAGCCCTAGTGGAGTCCAGGTTCGAGATGAGTATGATGGGGGAAATGAACTTTTTCCTCGGATTACAAGTCAAACAACTTGAAAATGGGATTTTTGTGAACTAGTCGAAATATACTCTTGACATTCTCAAGAAGTATAAGTTAGACTCTTGCACGAGTATCGCAACTCCCATGGCCTCCAACTGTAAGTTAGACACCGATCCTTCCGGGAAAAGTGTCGATAATACAACTTACAGAGGGATGATAGGATCTTTACTGTATCTGACTGCTAGTAGGCCTGATATAATGTTTTCAACATGTCTTTGTGCTCGCTTTCAGGCCGACCTGAAAGAATCACACCTAACTGCGGTAAAACGCATTTTTCGTTATCTTAAGGGTACACCCCATCTTGGTCTATGGTATCCAAAAGGAACCGATTTTGATCTTACCGCTTTTTCAGATGTTGATTTTGCAGGTTGTAGAGTTGACAGAAAAAGCACGTCGGGAGGAATACAGTTCTTGGGAGACACACCGGTGAGTTTGTCCTCCAAAAAGCAGAATTGTGTTTCAACATCCACAGCTGAGGCTGAGTATGTAGCAGCTGCAAGTTGTTGCTCTCAAGTGTTGTGGATGAGAACAAAATTACGCGATTATGGATTCTCACTCACTAATATCCCAATTTACTGCGATTCTCGAAGTGCTATTGCTATCTCTTGCAATCCCGTGCAGCACTCTAGAACGAAACACATAGATATCAGGTATCATTTTATTAAAGATCACGTAGAAAAGGGAACGATTGAGTTGTATTTTGTTGGCACGAATTATCAACTTGCGGATATATTTACTAAAGCTTTAGACGAACCTCGTTTTCAGTTTTTAGCATCCCATATCGGCATGTTGAATCCGCCTTCCAATTAAATATCAGATATTGTCTTAAATAATTCTATTTCAATCTATCATGTTTGAAATTCCTTTATTTTAGAAAATATCTGTTATTTAAATTTAAGGATTCTGTCATAAAATTAAAACTCAATTTTTCCTTATCTACGTACATTTTAATAATTAATGATCCTGACAAATTGCTGTGTGAATTGTTCATCACTGAGTGGGACGCAAATATAATCCAGGTTTGTCTGTATCTTTAAGGCTAAAAAGGTTCAAGAATTTAATCTGAAAAGGATAAAAGAAGGGAAGCGGTATTTATTTGAGGGGGAGTATAGTTAGAATGTTAATTTTTATAATTCTTTGTTTCTTTTTAGTTTTATTATTTCTATTAGTTAAATGTTTCAATTTTAGGTTGGTTATTTTTATTTTATTTTAAAGTTTAAGTTAAAGTTTAAGGTTAATAGGTCAGAAAATCCCAAAAAAAAAAAAAATGATTTTAGTTGGTTAAATTTTGTCAAAAAGTCAAAAATATGTTATCTTATCTTATTTTATTTTATTTTTTTCTTACCTTAAATGCGAAAAGAAAATATCAAAAATATTTTATTTTGCAATTGCTTATTTTTGTTTCAAAGAAAAAATACAAAAAGATGTGATAAATTGGGCCAAAATTTTTATTATTAAAAAAAATCTTGTTTAAATTTTCTCTAAAGCCCAAATTTATTTGTTGTGTTTTGTGTATGTGTGTTGTGTTAAAAATTGGGCGGCCCATCTATAGCTGTGGGCGCAGATCCTGTCACACCCGACCCGACCCGCTCCCTTTAAATAGGGCGGGTCAAACGGTCAATCTCACTTTCCTTCTCTTTCAAGATTTCTCTTCTTCTTCTTCTTTCTTTTCTCTCTACCGCCGACGCAAACCACCGCGGGAACCCCCATTATCAACATTCAAGCTTTCCAAATCATCACTTTTTCTCGTTTTTCTTGCATTTCTTGACTTCGGCACTATCAGGTAAACATATTCTTACTTTCAGTGTTTAACTTCATATTTTGTCCATTTGATTTTCAAATTTTTTCTTAATTTTTCGGTTCGGTTTTTGCTATTTTTAGGATGATAAATCTACTTTGTTTACTTAGTTGTAGTTATATAACTTGTTCCTTACATGATTTTAATCTAGGATCTTCATTTTCATGCATGTTCATCAATTCTTCAACTGTTCACGTTGCATGCTGCATGAATGTATTCAATGAACTGCTGGACTTCGGACGTCCGAATTCGGACCAAGCCCCGAATTTGGATGTCCCACTTAGACATTATTTCAAGTTTTTCAATCTTCAAAGACCGAATTCGGACACTGTGCATCCGAACTCGGACCACTGGTGATCCGAATTCGGTCCTTCAAAGAAAGTCCAAAATTTTCATTAAGTCAGTTCATCATACACTGTTGATCTGAATTCGAACCACATCCGAAACGCATATGTCATCCGAATTCGGACCATTCCCTCATCATTACATGCATCCACTCCAACTTCGGTCCTAATATGAATTTGCATGACCATCCGAATTCGGTCCAGCACCACCCACTTCATCCGAATTCGGACCCTCGCATATCATTCATCATTCATCATCCGGATTTCGGAAGGATCCGAATTCGGTGGCATTGTTCATCCGAATTCGGTCCATCCGAAATCCAACACTTAGCATATTTTTCAATTTTTCATTTTTTTTGCATTTTCATTATAAATCAAAAAGCCAAAAAGATTTTCGTTCCAGTGCACCATTGATTAGAGTTAGGATTAGTGTTTGAGTGAAAATGTCTGTTCTAACATTGGTCTCTTAACGATTGACTTTGGACTTTACTCAGTAGAATTTTATTCTACTAATAAAGACCTGATGCTTTAAACAGATCAGACAGTTTCTATTTCACACTTATCTAGACTTCATATCAATGTCTTATCATTTAAAGTCTTCTGTTCTAACTTTGATGCATCTTTACAGAAATGATGGAACCCGCTGTCGTACTAACCATACCCCATCCCCGCATTCCCAACAACAATGCTCAACTACCCGAACAATCTATTCTCCCTCAAGCCGAGTTTGTCGAGTTCATACCCAATAACTGGCAGCTTGATGTGTCCATTCTCACTCGAGAACCCCAAACTCTAGCCTTCGACATCCTCACTCACAACCCAATATACTACTCCCTTTCTACAGCCATCGCCGTTCCCCAAATCTACCTGCAACAATTCTGGAACCGATTCCAATTTATCCCCGATGCCGAACCTCACTTCACTACCACCATCCATCGACTGTATCCCAGTCAAAATAACCACCACCGCCATATGCCATATACTTCACCTACCTGCCGAAGCCTATTTGCCAAGTCGCTTTCACTTTGCTCCCATTCCTTCAGTCCAAGAAACCCTCACTGAAATACAAACCTTGGGATATGACGGCCCTCTTACCAAACCCTCCGATTTCAAAACCAAGAATCTCCAGTCTCATTGGAGGATTCTGTTCGACGTCATCAATAAATGCTTCACTGCAAAACATTCTGGCCACGACTCTGCATCGGCTCAAGTCCTAGCCATGTTCACCGGCTTTGCATTTGACCGACAAGTGGATTATGCAGCATTCCTCTTCGAGGAATTGAAGAGAGTTCATATGGAGAGGGGCACCAAACGAGGACGCAAATACATCCCTCTCCAATGTTATCTGCAGCTGATCATCTAGTATGCCATGGACAATGATGACGACATTCATGAGCATCCAGAGGCCGATGTATACCCTACAGTGGCGATCCAAAAGCTTGATCTGCCAAAAGGGGCTCCGTCTGTGCCGGTAATGACTATCCCACTGTCCCTTCTTCTAAGGGCAGTGCAATTGGAAAGGCTTCGGGCATATATTAGTGAGTTTTTATCCAGATGAGGCTCAGTCAGAACCGACTGAGCCTACCCAGTCCGAAGGTGAGGTTAGGTTGAGTGAGGAAGAGGGAGAAGCGGCGGAAGTAGCACAATTATTGGGGTTAGGAGAGTGGGAGACTGTGTGTGTAAGCGAGGGAGGAGTAGGTAAGGCAGTAGAGACGGCGGATTCTGAACGCACCGTCTCTGTTGTATAAGGGATAGAAGTAACATCTGAGGGTGACCGCAGCCCAATCAGCCGGACAACCCACTCGAAGACCATTAGTCCGATGGTCGAACTAACCCCCACCACCCAGTTAGCATCCTCTCTACAGGGTGCTACTTCATTCCACGGGGATATACCACGTATGCCATCGCCCTCTCATTCGGAGAGTGGCAGTGTTGAACGAGGTCACACTTCGCCCCACGTGACCGACCCTCTTTCTTTCACGATTCCCTACCCACCCATACACACATCGCATGATGCCTTTGTGGCATCCCCTAGAGCTGCCTCTGTGGCAGCTCCACAAACTTCTGGATCTACGCATCCCATAGTGGAGCCAGAAATGACAGAAGGAAGACCTGGAGTGGCTCCATCACCGCCATCCACTTCAGGCCATCTCCACATTAATATAGAGATGTTAACGGCAGCTCTTCGTGCTGCCGGTGTCGTTACCCAGGCTGCCCTGGACGCCCATAAGGAAGCTACCGAGGAACGCCATACCGCCTTTTTATCATTCATTAAGGGTAAGGGTGTCGCTTCTGAGGATGTGCCTCCACCAGGGACCCGCTCAGTCCAATTCATGATACAAGAGCTCTCTGACAAAATAGACGCACAGAACCACCTTATCCTTCAAGTCCAGGAGCATCTGAACTCCCGTATGGACCATCTAGAGTCGGCAGTCATCGAGCTACAGTGCCGTCCTCAGGCTGAGTCAGAAACGAAAGCATGACGATCAGGACGACCCTGATCGCCATGAGGGGGAGAAACGCCAGAAAACTCAGTCTGAGGACCCTATGTGGATTGTAGGGGGAGCAGAAACAGAATCAACAGAGGTTCAGGGGTCAGGGGAAAAGATGCAAGACACTTAGGAATATCTGATGATAGAAGACGAGCCCATGGTCGAGGGTCCAGCTCCACTGGATCCAATGACAGCTTTGGTTAAGTTTGAACCTTTTCACGAAAAAGTTGAAATCATTTTGGTGTCTGACTCAGACTCCGATACTGAGGAAAACGAACATTTAATCATTCCTAAGCATGAGCCCGAATCACCTAAAAAATCATCATCTTCCTCCTTTGATTTCCTAAACTCACCACCACCAGCTCCACAACAAGAAATTCTATCATCCATCCAAGCTCCCCCATCACTAAAAGAATCCCATTTAGTCTAAATCCCGCCAAGATCTCCAAGTCCTCCCCTAGTCCAACAAACTCAACAACCAGGTCCTTCAGAAACCAAGAGGGTAGATTGCTTTGATGAGACCCCTTTAGGACCCGGTGAATATAGGAGAGATGATATGTATTGGGTAGACTGATTTTCAAAGGGAAAAGTACAAACACTACCATCTGAAGAGAAAGAGGAACTAAGACAAGAACGGCGGGGGACAATCTTAAAACTGTTAGAAGCTAAAAAATCAGAAATAGAAGAACCCCCCGTTCAGGGCCTCAAAGAATTCCTTCAAAAGTTTCCTCCGGAACAATTTCAGAATCTGTTCCTAGAAGAACGGTTTAAGATGGTATTCAAAAGAAGCCTGGGTCTTTCAGCAGACGCTTACTCATGGAACTGTCCAACGTGACCAAAGCTGAACAGGCCGAATACTATCAATTAATGCTCAGGGAGTGAAGATCCAAAGTCTCAAAATCAAAGATAAAGAAACTCCTGACCATCACCATGTGCAGAAGAGCAAAAGTATTCTATCCTGCCTTTCAGGTAGAAAGAGTAGATGGCACAGTTGAGGAATTCTACGAGAATGATTTGGACTTCATAAATGTGGATGATGGAATTCTTACACAACAGGTTGAAAAATCATATTAAAGAGCGTCTGTCTCACATGACTGCCGTAGGTGCCCTTGTTCGAAGTATGAACCGCCGCTCTATTATCATGTGCCTTAGAGATTTTCAAATGGCGATAGAGAGCGCGCTGGTTAAAGCTGGCCTACGAGCACCTGACCAAGACAACTTCCTTCTCGCCTACCATCCTTCCTACAGAGTTATCTTCATAGGAGGCCCGGGTGTCATTTTTGTGAATCAGAAAGGATTCAAAAGGTTCATGCGCTTTGAGGATCTTCCCTGTTACTCCGACGGTACTCTCAGATTGGTTAGAGCTGCGCTTTCTCGAAAAGTTCAAGAATATGATGCTCAACCAGATCCAGAACTCAGATGCTCTCCGAAGGAAACACAGGATACCCTCAGCAGCATTGAACTCCAGAACGAACGGCTACATATGAGACAAGTGGTTAGACGATTTGACATCATCCTTGGACTCCGCGAATCTACAGATCATGCCAGATTTCCAGGACCTCCACGTTGATCGAAAAGGGGGAGACTGTTAGATATTTAATTTCGATCATGTGGACTTATTTTGTAATAATTATTTTCTTAGTGTTTAGTCTTGTATTTATTTCTTTAGTAGTTTATTTCAATGTAAAAGTTAAGGGACCATTTGTGTCAATCCCTTGTAGTTAATTAAAGGAGCCTAGAAATAGGCTCATAGGGTTGTAAACTTTACACGGTTGAATACAAAAGAAAAGTTCCAGCCGCCACTTTTGTATTTACTCCCAACATTCTCTTTGTCTTCTTCATCATTACACAATTATTGAGTCTTGATTCTTCTTGTGTTATAAAAGAAACATTTATGTGCTGATTTCTATTGGGAATATATTACAACAGCCATGGTTGTGTAATATCTGGGAAAACAAGCTTTCATAAACTATAAACCACAAAAAATTATATAATTTAATATGTAGTCTTTTACCTATAAAAATATCAGTTTGTAGTTAATGACAAACAATTAAAAAAACATAGCATCTTAAATTATATACATTTATAAATATTTATTTTTTTTAAATCAACTCATGTATTACATGGGTATCATGAGATAAAAAACACAACAGAAATAGAAAAACACAACAGAGTTTCATGTAATCTGATTAATGATTGGTGGATGAATGTAAAAGTTAAAAAAACTAAACCGGTCTGGAACTGAAAAATAAATATAAAATCTTGAATCAAATCTTGAAACAGCTTCCGGTAATGTTCTAAAGTTTCATGGTTTTTTTTACCACACTCATGTATTTAAAAATAGAAATCCGAATGAGACTGCACCGAAACCAAGAACCGGACCATGTGTGTCCGATTCATTTTGTTCATTTATGTAAACACAAATAGACAATTGATGTTACAATAATTGTTGTTTACATTTATATGCTTGCATTTTTTTCAAATGTATTCAAAGTTATACCTGATATAGGTTAATCTTGTTACACCTAAATATTCATATAAATAATTTATGATGCATGCTAATAAAGAAAATATTTTAAAGCATTAAGAACAAAGGCAAAATTGATTCCCACTTCATATTTGTATCGTAATAGTGGAACCATCATTGAGGTAACTAATCACTTGCCTGAATCGCTTGGAGAAGAAGGATTAGCAGGAATTTCCTCATATTCAACATGATTTTATCTAGCATGTTTAGTTTTCAGCTTGTTAGAATTATCTTGTTTTTGGACGGCCGAATCCTACAACATGACTTTAAATTAAATCAAATGAAAACAAAAAGGGAGAAAAAGAAGACAGATTTTAGTCTTATACCTCAGTTCTTGCCAAACCTTGGTTTAGCCATAGGATTTTCAGTTCAAGATCTCTACAAAACGAAAGAGTATAAGAAAGACTAATTTTATTAAAAAAACAGAATTACTGTGTAAAATATTACTTTAGTTTTATATGATTGCAGACCTGGGCTAGATTTACCTCATTTTATGATTACATTTGGTTCAGTTAATAGTTAACATGTATAAAAAAGCAGAACTTTAAATTTTGTATTGATTCCATGATTATTGTTAATCCTCCACTAATGTGGTTAAGGTGCCATGAATCTAATTAAAAGTAAATAAAAATTGATAATCAGTATGAAAGATAAATGATTTCTAAATTATAAGGACCATACACTCATACAGTAAGCGTAGACGATGTATCATAGTAATAACCTGAAAATGCGATGAGAAGGGGGCATCTGAGACGAGATACGAAAGGAAGAGCGTGTTGACGATGTCACGTTTGGTTTAGCAGCGGCTGATATTCTAGACATTGTGCTGAGATTGACGACATAAGACAAGCAACACGATCAGTGATTGAATGAATATGGATCCCAAACAAAACCCAATTGATCGCCAATGCCTAACATCATCATGGGGAGAAACAACTCGACCTACATGGATTAGAAGGAGATTCTGGTTGATTAAAGATGAACCATTTGAATGGTGTGAAACAAACTATATTGATTTATGAAGAGATAGCACGATAATATCTAAATAAAAAATTTAACATCGAGTATATCAAGTATATAGCTAGGACTTAACAGGCGACCCACTTGTAGAACTGATTTGTTGAATAACTGAACATTTCAATCCCCAAATTAGCAGGAACTTAAAGTACCTGTCAAGAAGATCGAATGTAGAACATTATGTTACATACAAATTTCATTGTGTAATATGTGGAGTAATGGAGTAATCAAGAAAGTCGGGATACCTTTGATGGATTTGAGTAAAAAGAAGAGAAAACCAGGGTGTGTTGATTCGACGAAGAGCAGCACAAGAAGGAAGTATATGGTAAAATTTACATTTCATCTAATAAAATAATCACAAACAAAGAATAACACACATGCATGATAATATAACATGACACTAATCTAGTAATATGCACATATAAACAAAGACACGACAAGAGAGAAAGAGAGATATGTACATTATAGTTTCACAAGTTGCATCATACACTAAGTGGAACAACGACTCTTTTGAAATGAAAGCTACATCATCGCACCTCACACAATGTGTATTTTGTTCATCCTCTGGCTGTAACTCAGTATTTATTTATACCCTTCAATCATCAAATTCGATAATTACAAACAACCTCACCAATCAGTGAAAGGAGTCAAATACATTCTCACAATCATGTAAAATCAAATCAATTATTATAATCTATAATAAAAATCAATGCCAAATGAGCAAGATAAGCTTATCAAACAAACCAATAACAAAGATACAAATTTCATTTTGAAGGCGATGAACGCAAATTGCCACTTAATTACCACACTAAAATCAAACTCTAAAAGTTATCACATATCAATCAAGATTCAATCATACAAAAGATTCAGATAATTTCAAAGCTCTTTCCATAACAAATGTCACAGAAGCCTAAAATCAGAAAAGTGAATGGAGCACTATCAGAAAAGAAATTAATCGGCGAAGTTAAATAAAAAAAATAGTAATCAGCGATGTAACATACAAATGATTCATATAATTGCCCTTCATTTGTATCTTGCTTCGGAGAAGTTAATCGGCGATGTAACAGACGTTGGATGCGACTTATTTTAGGGAGAATGGAAATGGGGATTGATCAAAAATGCCGAAATGGGTGTATGTTAAGACCGATTAGGGTTTCATAAAATTTAATTTATGAGAAAAGAAATTACAGGGAGAAATGGACAAAGTCGGCGGATTAGGGTTTGAGAGGGAAGCAAAAATGGGTATCAGATTAGTGTAGCGCAAATAGGCGTATTTTTGGAAGTTTGGGCGGGAGAAAAAAGAGGGGCTGCTCTGATTGAATGACACATGGTGGAGTTTATTTAATTTTATTAGTAGATATGGATAGATTATAATGACAAAAGGTAACTAAATCCTCCCAAAAACACCGGTCTTCATATATATATATATATATATATATATATATATATATATATATATATATATATATATATATATATATATATATATATATATATAAACTAGTGGGTGTCGCCTCCTCGAAGCAGCTCCCTCTCGCCCCGATTGATGAAAAAGAAAGAGAATTGGAAAAGTCCAAAGAAGACTTTGACCCCGTAAGCTAAACTGGGAATCTCGTACGAAACTGAGAATGTGATCATGACAGCACATCAAAAGAAAGCGGCTCGTGGCTTTCATATCTTGGTAAATAAGAGATCGATCCCGTAGTTCAATCCTGGGAAGGGTCAAAAAGTGTATCCACCCGGTCCGGGGAAGGTGTGTGAAATCCTCTCACGTTCTTGGTCAAGTAATGGCTCTAGCTTCATTCTCGCTTTGGGATCATCTCGCCTTCGTGGGTCTCCGCTGCGGAAAGCTTCACTCCTTTCACTGAATGAAGACCAAGGAAAGAACTTCAAATATATATATATATATATATATATATATATATATATATATATATATATATATATATATATATATATATATATATATATATATATATCCCAAAACAAAGTTGTCTGTTACACACAAGCAATAATAAGCAAGTAACTCAAAACAAAATAATCAAATCGATAAAATAATTATGCTTGTCATGATCGTAATGACATCATACTTTGAACCAGACATAGAAGATAACTCATGTTAGAAACTCACGAACTTGAAGAGGCAATTTTTCCATAAGCTTCTTCATCGTATCTTCAACTAATTTATCTTGTTGGTTCTCAATATCTTCTTTCATAGCTTTTAACTCGACCTTTTTTCTTTCATGATCCTCTTCTATCTCTCTTCGCAAATCAAGCAAGTCATTTTTTTAAATTTCAAGACTAGCACCTTTGAGTGATGTATCACCACCATCCAATCTTTTAATCAACTTGTTGGTCACACCTCTACCATAAATTCTACGATATCCATCATTCTCCTTGTTCATCACAACTGAAAAAGGATCTACCGAAGCACTTCCATCTTCTAAAGGTTTGTAGTTCTTCATTTGTTCCTTTAATGAGAAAATATTGTCAAAAAAATGGCTACTTGATATGATCTTAAAATAAGAACTTACAATTTTCTTTGTCGTGTCATCATATGTATCAACATATACACGTCCTTTGGTCCTTTTACGCGTACGCTCAAACATTTTGGTTAAGCTAGGAACTTCCTTAGTTAAGTCATCATTTTTCAACATTTAGAATAACATAAATATCAACATATGGAATGACAAGGAAAACAAAAATTACAAAAGAAAGAAAGGCATTACCATCTCTTCACGAATCCTCGCAAAACTTTTTGGATCGACTGTGTGATTATTTTTCTAAAATATGCGTAGCTCTTTAGCCCGCAAACAATGCTTCCGCACACACATTAACGTATACAACTTTAAATATAAATACATCTAATAAAACCATACTAAATATAAACCAACTCTATAATAAGCCAATTGCCTAGCAAATTACCATCACATCTTTATTATTCCATAAGCTCAACAATCGTGAGAAATCATTTTCTGGAATACTTTTAGGTCGATTCTTCCATCTTATTTTGTTGTCCTTTTGCTCATAGAAGTGTTTTTTCTTAATTCGGCATTTGTATACGCTCCAACAAGATCCAATAGACTTTAAAACCCAAGGTTTAGCATCATCAGGCACAATGTATTTTTCCTTGAGAAGATTTAGTATTTACTAAACAAAATTAGAATCTTAACAAACAAAAAAAAAGTGCTTAAAACCTTACTAAGACATACTCCCACATCCAGGGTCGTCCCGTCAATTTTTGTGGCCCTGTACGATAGTTACATAGTAGGCCCTTAAAATGTGAAATTTTTTGAATTTATATAAAAATTATTAATTATTAGTAGTCTAGAAATTGCTATATACATAAAAAAAAAATATTTGAAACAATGATATTAAGACACGTTCATATGACTTGACCAAAATAATTAAATTCAAAACTATGTTTGTCTGAAAGGGCATTGCTATACGCTTATTTTTACTAATCATACATCCTCACACTCACGTATGTTTTGTTAATGACGTGAGAGTTAGTGATTAAACTTAAGTAGACTTTAGTTTTTCACATTTTTCTCCGGTCACCAGTTCCCTGATGAGGCCGTATCGAACTTGGGGCCCAGAGTGGTCGCACTTACTGCACACCCTCAAGGCTGGCCCTTCCCACATCTTGTCTTTTTTGTGGCACTTTATGCCATGATTTATAAATCAATGGTGCATAATTGTAGTTACGAGCTATTGTACCCAAAAGCGAGAAAACTGTGTCACTGTGTCCTTCTCCTTGGTTACAGGTCCAATGGGTTGTCCAAATTCATTGCATATGATGACCTTGTGCTCATTGGCACTTCGCACATGCACACCATGCAACATTGTTGGCTGGTTGGCCCTCTTTTCTTGGTTTTAGAAATTTCTAAAATCAAACATATATCAAAAGTCTAATGTACAAGCATTTATATCAAAACTCTAATATAGTGCAATGAGTATATATGAAAATTGACAACAAATGAATAAAATGAATTTCATCCTTTTATAATAGTCCAACAACATTAAAAGATGAATTTCAAAACACCAGGTGTATGTGTGTGTGTGTTGAGTCCGAGAATTACGGGGGCTGCAAAGAGTGCACGTTAGATTTGTGTGTGTGTGGGCTGCGAAATGACTCCGAGAAACACAACAAACAGCAGGTCTCTGACTGTTTAACACAACAAAGAACAGCAACAATTTAAACCAAAAACATTACATTATATGTGTAAGTTAGATTTGTGTGTGTATGGGCTGCGAAATGACTCCGAGACTCACAAACAGTGCAGGTCTCGGACTGTTTAACACAACAAACAGCAGCAACAATTTAACCTAGAAACATTACACTATATGAGAATATTGTAGTTGCTTAATATTACAGCTAATTCACTGCATTATTAGTTTGCTTTGGGCTTTATATAATGGGTACCACATATATTACCATATTCACCTAATTTCACCTTAATTACCGTTGACGCCTCTGATGAAACCATAAAAATTAAAAATACTATCTCAAAATTTCAAAATATTACTAATTATACATCCATCTAATATACAATTATCCAATTTCACACAAATTATAGTCAACAGCTCCTGCCAAAAACATTAAAATATTGCCTCTAAAATACCAATCATGGGAAAAATTTTAGAAGTACGTTAATTTTTAACAATTACATCAAAACTAAAACCTTTTTTTTATTTTACAAATTTACTATATTTGGTTTTCTGAAGACCGAATGATACCTATGTAAGTGATGGGAAGTGATTGGGAAGTGATAGGGGAAGTGATGGGAAGTGACGGATGATGGGAAGGCATTCGGTGTTAGGAACACCAAACACCAAATATTCATTTTTTTCGGCACCTCTCCCTATTTGATTTTATTTTATTTACAAACACTTCAATCTCTACCCCCAATAATATTTTAAAGGGTTATTATCGAAAAAACCATCCGAACTTTTATGATTTTTTTCGGTTTAACCATTCAATTTTTTTCCAACCTATCAATAAATTACACTTTTTATTTTTTATCCGTGTTACTAAATCTTTCAGATTTTTTGGTTTAGCCATTCATTTTTGACCGGTAACCTGTTTGACCGGTCAATTGTTGTTTATTATAAAAAAAATTTATAATTAAATAAATAAAATTATTTTTATTGTTCTTTGTTAGGGTTTGAATGTTTTAAAAGATTATAAATAAATAAATTTTATATATTAAATAGTAATCACTGACGATAGTAATGATATAATTATATAAATTTGTAAAAAATAATTAATAATAGAAAAGATATATAATTATACTATATTTACTTTAGTAAGTATATAATTATTATTTCATTATAATCTGTTTGAATATTTTATATATGTTATTATATTTTATAAAATTTAAAATTCATAACATACATAAAATGTTACAACAATCATATATCAAAAGTTACATTGTTACAACAATCATATATTGTCAGGCGTGTCTATGTGGACGTTGTTCATGCTTCATTGCGAATGAGAAACCAATGTCTCAAACGAAGATGTAATTCTACGTTTGATACGTAAACATCAAGGAATCTATATTTTAGTAATAAATCTTGTCTCCGCGGTATAAAACATAATAAGACGTAAGAATTTTCGTTTGCAAAGTGCTTTAGATCGTGATCCATGTCACCGCCGGGCTTAATGAAGTAAAAAAAAATCTTCGAGTACGGGCGTTCGTTACGTAACCCAACTGTTGCATAACTTCTCTCTCAAGCATGTCTTTTGTTAGTTTATCAAGTTGTACATAATCAATATAATTTACAACACCTCCTTCGTATCTTCTCGAGGATAATTCAGTGAATAAGCCACCATGGTGAAGATTTATGGTGATTAGATCATCAAACTCATCTGTGTAGAAAATAAAATGTTTAAGAATGTAAGATTGTAGATAATGATTTGTAAATATTATGTGAATAACATGAAGTGTAGATACCGTAGTAATGTTGGTCCACGCCTGTTTGATTCGATGGTCTGATCTTCCAAAGTGAGAGATGTCTCACAACATTATTTGAAGTCGTCATTGGACGACGAGTGTTAGTAGGGTTTTATGTGTTTGTTATTGTTGTTCGAGGGTTTGTGTTACCTTGTTGAAGTTCGTTGACTAAAATGTTTGTTGGGTTATTCGATGTTGGTTCATCCACCTAGGCAAAAAAAGTCACAAGTTAGATGTTCTGGCATGTTCACGAAGTCATACGTCGCGCAACAGTAGTAGCGTCGACCAGCGTGCATCGATGAGTTCGAGTTTTGTATGAGAGCTGCATCCCCACACTTGCAGGTAACGATTGTTTTTCTACGATATTGGTTATTGGGAATAATAGAGCAAGTTGTCATTATAATGATATACTTTACGATATCTTACAATTACAATGAAATTGAAAGAATATTTATAGACAAGATTATGTCACTGTTAATTGGTGTTAGGAACACCGAATGTCAAGAACGGTAAGATTCTGTCAGCCCGGAGGTGACAAGTCCATGTAATTCGGTGTTAGGAACACCGAATGTCAGGAACAGTAAGATTCTGTCAGCCCGGAGGTGACAAGTCCCTGTAATTCGGTGTTACGAACACCGAATGTCAGCAACAATAATATTCTTTAGGAAAAACAACAGTTGGTTAACTCGTACGCATAGTTATCGGACGTGAAACATGTCTCAAGACATGGTTTTTAAATGTTCACATAAAATGACAAAAGTAGCCTACATGTCTACTTTGGCACCAGAAAAATCGTGTCTGCCAATGTTTTTGTAATCAACTGTTTAAATATTATTTAAGTTCATACAAAATACTAACTAGTCATATAGTTGTTTTACAAGTTGGTTAACTCGTACACATAGTTATCGGACGTCAAACATGTCTCAAGGCATGGTTTTTAAATGTTCACATAAAATGAGAAAAGTAGCATACATGTCTACTTTGGCACCAAAAAAATCGTGTATGTCAATGTTTTTGTAATCAACTGTTTCATACAACATATTATCTAGTCATATAGTTGTTTTACAAGTTGGTTAACTCGTACGCATAGTTATCAGACATCAAACATGTCTCAAGGCATGGTTTTTAAATGTTCACATAAAATGAACACATATGTTACAACACATAAAATTCAATTTAGAAACACATATGTTACAAGACATAAAATTCAATTAGGAAACACATATGTTACAACACATAAAATTCAATACAAATAGATAGTAGAACACTACTGATTTGTTGGTTGCGAGTTTCGGCATGTTGTCCGATTGTGACCTGGTTGATGACAAATCTCACATCTTCGAATACGTTTATCTTCGGGATCTCGAATATCCATCTCATTACGTATTCGGCGACCACGTCTTCTCCCCTTGGCTGTTGTGAATCTAGTTCTATATCTTTTTAATCTCCATCCAGGTTCTGTCCATAATTCCTTGTGTTTTAGTGGTTGAAAGTTACACCTGTATTGTTTTCGATACGTATCAGTCGTGTAGACGTCATGGACAATGGTATCCAAGGAAGCACCTCTTTGTCTACATACGGCTATTGCATGTGAGCATGGCAACCTATTCATCTGCCATTTTTCACATGTGCACGTACGACGTAAAAAGTCAACGGTATACTCATTTCCCCCTCCCCCTATCATTTGTCGTCAAGTTTGAGACCACCTTGTACGTACCCCGTGCATAATTAAATTCAGCTATTGTGTGTTCTTGTCGAGCCATTCAAGAAGCATGAACAAACGCCACATTCTTGATGGTAACGGCGTATCGCAATTCAATGTTATTTCACAATGCTTTTTGAAATGCTCCACACACTTGTTGAAAGTGTATTCAATGCAAGCTCCAATTGGTAGTAGTCTGGCTGCACGCAAGGAATTCTTCATGCACTCTGCTATGTTAGTTGTGAGGTCGCCCTAACGCATATGATCACGATCATGCACTAGAGTCCATTTACTTGTACCAATTTCCTTTAGATACTTCCAAGCATCCTCATTTAGTTGCCTGCATTCTCTAACGAAATATTTGTACTTCCTCTTTTGGGTTATAGAACCCATGCCCCAACACAGTTTCTTCAATGTTGATACCTTGAACTGTGTCATAAGATTGCTTCGTACATGGCGCAGACAATAACGATGGTAAGCAAACGGCTCCATCCAATCATGCAGAATCTGCATTGCGTTGATGATCCCTTTATGTATGTCCGAATTTACACACAGAGGCTCTGTTGTTCTATTGGCAACGTACAACCTAAACATTTCAAAGAACCATGCCCAACTATCATTTGATTCTTCATCAATGATAGCATATGCAATTTGCAACACATGGTTGTTTGCATCTTTTGTAACTGTCGTTAGTAACTTTCCTTTATAAGAACCACTCAAATGTGTTCCATCAACACAAATTACCAGAACACATCTTTGAAACGCTTTTATAGCAGGTTCGAAACTCCAAAAGACATATTTGAAAGTCGCACAGTCAGGTTGACTTTGAGGATGATGTTGCCATTCAACAATTGTGTCTTTGTTTGCAGACTTTAATGTCTTGATGTACAGTGGCAACTCTTGGAAGTTGCTTTCCCAACTACCATAAATATTCTCAATAGCCTTCTTTCGCTCATGCCACCCCTTCATATAAGACACATTGAGTTTAAATTCATGCTTTATATGGGTCTGTACTTGTTTCACAGTCATGTCGATCCTTTCTCTTACGAAATGGCTTACACTAACAGCTATGTCCTTCGATTTTAAGGACTGGTTATTGGTGCGGACAACGCTCCCATAGCAATTATGTGCATCCACCCACTTATAAATTTGCCACAAATCGTTTTTCTTTTTCTTTGATGCACGAACTATCTACTTGCACTCGCGTGTTTGGACAACTTCCTGGGATGGTTTATGAGTCGTGTAACACTTCGCTTTAAAGATGGTGGGTGTGCTTTCCACAACAATGAGCTCTCTATTTTGTTGGATATTCCATCTTCTAATGGCAAATATAAGCTCCACTTATTCCCTTGAAGCACATATTCCGCCTTATTATGTTAGTTGTGTGACATCACATATCTCCTCATCTTCAACCCAATCTGGTAAGTCGTTTTCATTCATGTTTTCTTGAAACACAAAAGTAGTTGCTACTATATTTTGAGAAGGAACTTCCACATCTTCGTCATCGTCAGTGTCAGGATGTAATTCTTCGTCAACAGATTCTTCCTGCGGTACGGAATGTTCAGAGCTACAGTCATCCGAATCTTCAAACCCATCGCAAGTCGCGGTGCCTTCACGATCATCATGATACTGTGAACCATGTAACACGATTTCTAATCCAGTATCACGTTGTTGTGTACTTTCTAGATGCTCAGTAAAGTTGCATTGTTGATTACTTATTTTCTATGATAATGGAAACCTCGTTTGGCCTACGTCGTATTCTTGATACATATAAGCAATATGTTGTGAAACAAAATCATAACTGAGGCTGACGTCCATAGCATCTGACACACTGATATTTGTTGAAGTTGTTCCAAAAATGAAATTGATTGTGTTGGTGCTTGATTGTGTTCCTCCAAGATAACTTCGACGTGTCCCATAAAATGATGTTGTGTGCTCGCCAAGTAGTACAACACGCCTAAGCTTTCATCGCCAAGAACTTCCGATCGAATGTCAATACCTTGGAATTGATATAAAAGGTACAAGCAAACTTTGGACACCCTCCTATTAACTTGCAGTCTAGACGTTGGCAAATCTACAAAAATCATTATAGGACATACGTTGCTCAATAACTATGGTAGAAGTATGGGTTCTGGAATCACAAGTAACACACACAACGCCGCAATACAAATTAACAAGAAACGGACTATGTGGCTCCATAAGAAAACAGTATAGGTTTAGAATCGAAAAATATTATTTGTGGATGATAAGGTGTTATTTCTTCCATAAATTTTAGGAACACTGAATGTCAGGAATAGTAAGATTCTGTCAGCCCGGAGGTGACAAGGCCCTGTAATTTGGTGTTAGGAACACCGAATGTCAGGGGCAGTAAGATTCTGTCAGCCCGGAAGTGACAAGATCCTGTAATTCGGTGTTACGAACACCGAATGTTAGGAACAGTAAGATTTCGTCAGCTTGGAGGTGACAAGTCTCTGTAATTCGGTGTTAGGAACACCGAATGTCAGGAACACTAAGATTCTGTCAGCCCAGAGGTGACAAGGCCTTGTAATTCGCTGTTACAAACACCGAATGTTGAGAACAGTAAGATTCTGTCAGCCCGGAGGTGACATGGCCCTGTAATTCGGTGTTAGGAACATCGAATGTCAGTAACATTAAAATTCTGAACACCGAATGTCACCGAACGCCGATACATTATAAATAGACCGTGTTACTAAATTTTTGTTCACAAATCGTGGTGACCTAATATCTTTGTTCAAAAATCATAGTGACTAAATATATTTCTTCACAAAAATGAGTTCAAGTGGAGGAACTAAAAGTTGGTACATTTCTGGACCAGAAAATCCGAGACCTGACCTTGAGCATTACGGTAGTTTATCTTCTTAATTTTTTTATATTTAACTTTTTTGACTATTTTATGCATCTATAAATAGTTTCACTTTCACATATGAGTTTCAAGATGTCTTTAGCATCAAAGTTCATGTAAACGGAGTTTTCACAAATAAGCCAGGTCGAGATTACATCCATTGCAAAATCCATTACGTTCATTGCGTTTAAATACAACAATTTAATGAATGATAGTTCAAAGCTGACCTTCTTCAAGAAGCTTTAGGATACCCTCCAAGGTATCAAAACAAATGATTTTACTACCATGTAACTGGTGTTGACTTGGATTCAAATCCACATCCGTTAGATGCTGGTTATCATTGGAATTGGTTGCTGAATAGTACAACCACACATAAATTGATATCAATTTACATTTCTGATGTGAAACTGCATAATCTGTATGATCCACCAAGACTACCACGGGCTGAGCACAACCGGTTGAAGGCATTGTCTATCCTCTATCGTAGGATGGACAATAATGAGGAGGTAGTTGAGTCTACTAGAGATGATGAGGGATTTGGTGAATCTAGCAATTAGGTTCAGTTTGAATGGTTGGTGGATGTACGTGTTTTCCTTATTGGTTATCATGTTATTGTTTATTGTCTTGATTGTTAGCATCTTATTGTACATTGTCTTGAGGGTTAGCATATTTGATTACGAACGTTGGGTTAACATAAGTCGAAATCTGGTTTTATTCATATCAATATAAGTTTCGTCTTAAAAATATCAAGTATTGCTAGAATGAATTGTTTTAAATTTGAATAGACATGACATATTCTTATAAATTTGGAAATTTGATCATTCTAACACATAATTGGTTAACTACTAATTTTAATATCTTATAGTAAATAAAACATGACATAAAGACTTTAATATTTTAAAACTTTAAAATAAAAATGTTGGTGCGAAAAACCAATTTTAATACAACAACTGTAAATTCAGTCACTGATTTATAATTTAACCACTAATGTATAATTGAAAATATTACAATACGATACAAATCTTTTATAGAATGTGTATCAACTAAGAATGTAAGTTATAAAATATAGGACAAATTTCTTCAATTAAACTTTTTGATTACAATTTTATAAATTTTAGTTTTATTTTTACTACAATGAGTTATAAAGTCTAGGTTTTGCATGATAACATAAACTTCAACCACTGATTTATAAAATATATACAATAAAGGGATATTTGTCTAAAAACAATTTTAATTAAGACAAACAATTTCAACAAATTTAAGATACAACAACTGTAAAATCAACCACTGATTTATAATTTAAAATATTACAATACGATACAAATGTTTTTTTCACATCGTAAATTAAGGGGGAGTAGGACAAATATGACAATGATGGCCTTGTTGTCTGTTAGGGTGTCAATCAAGTCTAGAAGCAATGGTACTTTGTGGCATTGGATTTTCTGTCGTTTCAAATTCAGGTTGGGATGGGTTATCATTAAGAGTTCATTGAATCCAGCCTGGACTTATTCCATGATCGTCTAGGTTTTGTAATGTCGATTGAAATTCATGAAAATGTATAGGTGATCGAACATATGAAGGACCTCCCATCTCCAAACTAGTAAATACGTGAATGTTAATTGGTGGAGGTTGTGGAGAGCTAAATTGAGGGGAATAAAAATTGTGATACGAAGGAGTTGAAATAATAGAATCTGGCTGCAATTGAGATTGTGTATCCCTCTGTGTCTGAAAAGGTTGTGAGGGACCGCCCGTGTCGATTACAACCTGACTTTGTTATGCGTACTGTGTGTTGTCATACATATTAAAATAATTTTGTACCACAGGATTTGGCTCAAATGTTAAATGTTCCCCTAAATTTGCATTAGAAGTACCAGCTACTTGATGACCAAACATGGTTTGTGTGCCGTCATTAAACGTCGGTGAAAAATGTAAGTTAGAATCCATATAACCATCAACGCTGTACGACACATCTTCTTCATTCAAATCTGGGATAAGAGGATGCGGAACTGATACGTTTGCACCGGAGACAGATTGATAGGTTGCCCCAGGATAGTTGGTAAAATCAACAAGAAAATACTGATATGGCATGTCTAAATGACGGCTACCCCCAGCTCGATCCATGTACTGTTGGATGCCATAGCGTTCCTGTTGACTTAGATTGCTTCCTGACTGATACAAATGGCTCAGCCCCTCAAACTGTTAAGACAATATATATTATTACATAAAGTCAATAATCTCTTTTTATATATGTAAATGATTCAATTAATGAAAAATGACTTACCGCTAAAATCCTAGATCCAACAATGTTTTTGAACCCTGGACGACCACTTGATTGAGGACGAACGATGTGATTAACCATTCGCTAAAAGCACAATCTATTATATTCAATACTGGCATCAGAGTTATTTGAGAAAATACCATTGACGATATTTTCATGTCTCGAATGCCACTGTTGAATATAATTTCCGTGCTTACTAAGCCAATCAACTTTCTTACCCACCCGATTGATTTTGTGCACCTTTTTGTGCTGATCAGATGTAAATAATAAGTTGTTTGACGGGATGGTCTAAACCATATTAAATTATCTCATTACCCTGCTCGGTAAGTGTGGTTCAACAATCTCCCAACATATTAAATATGTGTTGCATCTCTAAGATTGAAAACCACTTCTACAATCAACGTGTAGATGAGGCAGGAATTCAACATATGGTGTCTAGTTAAACTAGCACATAATAGAGAGTAACAAGTAAGTGTGGTTCATAACTTTTGTAGTTTAAAAAATGTAAAGCTTGAATTCAAATTAATATACCTCGTTATTTTCTAATATCAATAGAGTGTAGCGAGTCGCTTTTAAACAATGTGTTCCGGTTTCAGCGAAACTGTGACTCCCTCTCCATCCATATCACTAAATATCTAGTCAATATTCAATTTTGAAAATCGTATTACAATTATAATATATATCATATTCATTTTGTAGTTATCCTATATAAAAGTTACAATGGCCAGTCAGGTCAGTCGGGGAGGCAGGACTCTTCGGTATAATACCTTTCGAATATCCAACGACCAAACCCGATCAGACTATCCTAGACACCACCAATAACAATTATATGGATAACTACAACATGTATATGTATATGCTATATGTTCTAATTTAATTATTTCATAGTGTTAATACATTGTTTATTTTTTTTATATTTCTGATCTCAATGAAAACTTAACATTGTAATGAAATATATAACAATTGGTTTTAAAATAAACTTAATATATATTTTCATTTAAGTATAACTAAATTTAAATATATTATACAGTGAAATCTATTTTTAATGCACGTACTTTTGCTTAATAAAATAAATTTAATATATTTATATTTAATTACAACTAAACTGTAAAATATTATACTATAAAAGAAAAAATTTAAATTTAAATGTAACAATAAAGTGAAATTAAAAAATACTAACCTTGCACCAAAAGGAAAGACAATGTTGTTTTGTGGTACTGTCATTGTAGGGTGAATAATAGGAATTCTCTCCCAAGCCCAAAGTTGTAACAATAAAAGTGGACCATACACATACTGTGTGTCGGGATATGTAGCGTGGTATAAACTTCGATATAATCGTGCCAGGACAGCACTACCCCAACTCATTCGATTGCGACGATCCAAATTAATTAAATTTTCAGAATCCGGAAGCAATGTACCTCCTAGTATGTACATAATATACACACGGGCCCTTTGTCTAGGACCTTCATCAGCACCCCGGACCGCTTGTTGGATTTCTATCATTAAAGCACTCATCTTCACAAACAACCCAGATACTTGGTTCTCCATGGGCACGAAACCAAGATAAGTTAGACACAATTTGTTAACTTGCTGGGAAGTAAGTTTAAGATCAGCACCAGTTACGACATCTCCATCCACTGGCAATCCCCATAACACGTGTACATCTTCCAGAGTAACGGTAGTCTCGCCCATAAGAAGATGAAAGGTCTCCGGCCGCCATCTCTCTACAAGAGCAGTGATCAAGTGCCAATCAATTTTATGGTTTCTGCATTAAAAAATTCCACGAAAACCGGCATCCTCGATAATTGTCATTACAACCTGCGGTATCGGATGCTACTTCAGATGTTTCCATAATTTTCCATCGCCACGACGAACCTCCAACGGAATGCCAAGTTTTTTGTTTTATTCGGGTTCGTTCTCGTTCAATTGAAATAACTCGAACACCCGATGTTCTTCATTTAAAAACAATAGCTCGTCATTAATTGGCCCAGCAAATATTTCTTCTTGACCAGCCATTATAGAAATTAAAGTAAGTGTTTAAAAAGATAAAGATTTAGAGAGTGGGATATAGATATACAAATAATGTTTAAGTTTAAGAAGGTTATGAAAATTGATGTGTTTAACTTTCTTATATATAGGGGAGTGGGGGAGTTCACAGGCACTGAAGAAGACAAAATAAAAAGACTGTTTCGGTCTGCCATTCGGGGTTGGGAATGGCAAAGAAGACAAAAACCTGCAAAAAGTGATCGGAAAAGCTGCATTTGGTAGTCTAAACACCGAATGGAGTACATGACAAGAAAAACACTGAAAAGCTGCAATCGGTTGTCTCAAGACCGAATGGAGGTAGAAGACAACCAAAAAAGCTGATGTGCCCTATCCAACCTATCCTGACATTCGGTCTTCAGAAAACCAAATATAGTAGATTTGTAAAATTAAAAAAAAAGGTATTAGTTTTGATGTAATTGTTAAAAATTAACGTACTTTTAAAAATTTTTCCCAATCATATGATTACATTAATTAACTTCGTATGAAAAAATCAAATAAGTACTCTTAAAATTTTTTGAAGAGGTTTTTTTTACCCTGCATTCAATCAATGAAGAGGGATTTCTATTAAGTTTCATGAGTTTTATAATGGCTGATTCAATCGACAAATAAGAATATGCATCATGTTAGATTATATTTTACTTTAAAGTTTTGATTTTGCATATTGAGTTTAATCATATTATCGATAAAAAATACTTTAGATGTTTAGAAATTGTTTGACGTAACTTATTATTATTGTGATCAGATGGAATAAATGATAAACGTAAACATTCATTGATTGATGACATTGACAAAAAATTGTTATATAGTGCGTGAGGGAGAACAAAAAGAGCCAACTAATGTATTTGATGAATCCATCAGGTACTCTACTATTGGAAAAACATTGCTAACTCAATTGATACATATAACTATTATAATTAATGGGGTCTAGTAAAGGGTTTTGGCATTCGAAAACATCAACTTAATAGGCACAATGTTACAAATGAAGCTTATCGGAGAATATTTGTTTGTAACAAGCAATGTTATAAAGATATGAATAATAAGAGACGGTCTAGAGACGATGTGAAACGTCATAGTATTAAACGGACCAGTTGTAAAACGATATTACAAGTGATATTATCAAAGTAAGGAGAGTGGATCGTCGACAAGTTTTGACGTACATAACCATCCTCTTGATCCTCTGTAATGATGTATTCCCGTATATTTTCAGCACCTTAATGATATTCTTATCATATACATGAAGAAACAAGCTCAATAAATGTAATATGATGAAGAAGAGACAATATGAATGTTGAGAGAATAAGACAATATGGCGGCTGTAGCTTTTGATTCAAATGTCAACCGTGTCTTTTGAAAAGTAACCCTAGGAGCCTTTTCTAGGCTCCTTTAATTAACTTACATAACATGACACTTTTGGCCCCTACACTTTGCATAAACATAAATTACATAGAAATAAAATACAAGACAAATTACAAAGACAATAAATATTACAAAACAACTCCTAAGATCGAAATAAATAAATCTATCAATCTCCCCCTTTTCGATCACTTAGGAGGTCCTGGAACTCGGGCATGGTCAGTAGATTCTCGAAGACCAAGTATGACGTCGAAGCGTCTGGTTACTTGTCTCAGATGTAGCCTTTCGTTTAGATATTCAATTCCGCTGAGGATATCCTGAATATCCTGTGGTGAGCATCTAAGTTCTGGATTTGGTTGAGCGTCAAAGTCTTGAACTTTCTAAGTAAGCGCTGCTCGAACCAATCTGATAGTGCCGTCGGAGTAACAAAGAAGATCCTCAAAGTGCATGAATCTTATCCTTTCTGGTTCAAGAAGATAACCCCTGGCTGTCCTCGAAGCAAAACTTTGTAAGCCGGATAGTGGTCTAGCAAAAATACATCTTGTTCAGGAGCTTTCAGACCCACTTTGACTAAGGCACTCTCAATCGCCATCTGGAAATCTCTGAGGCACATAATGATTGATCGGCGATTCATGCATCGAACCAGGGGTGCTAAAGCAGTCATATGTGTCAGACGACCCTTGACTCTATTTACCATCTTTCTGTGCAGACGCTCTATGTCGTCTATGTTTACGAAGTCAAGGTCGTTTTCATACAGTTCTTGAATAGTACCGTCTTCTCTGAGTACCTCGAAGGCTGGAGTGTAGACTCTGGCTCTCTTGTACATATGAATGTTATTGATTTTGACTAGTTTGGATTTTGACCAGTACTTGCTCTTGTCTCTCGTTTCTCTTAGCATCATCTGATTGTATTCAGCTTGAACGCATCGAGAAGCATCGGTCATTACCATTAGAAGACGTCTACTGTAAGATCCCGGCTTCTTTCTGAAGACCATTATGAACCTTTCTTCCAAGAAAGGATTTTGAAATTGATCAGCCGGGAACTTCTTCAAAAATTCTTTCAACCCCTGGACCGGAGGTTCTTCTAATTCTTTAGGAGGAGCCTCAAGAAGTTTCAATACACGGTCTCTCCGGTCCTGACATAACTCTTCTTTTGTTTCCGCATCCAGAGTGTGGACTTCTCCCCATGAGTACCACTTTATCCATTCCTTGTCTGTCCTGTCATATGATGCGGTGACTTCTTTAGTATCAAAGCAGTCGACAGTTCTGGCTCCGGATGTTTCAGCGATATGGGCATGCAGAGCTGATTGAGTTGGAAGGGTTGATTGGACTGATGGGGTTCGTATGACTGGTGGAGGATCTTTAGGTGTGGGAGTGGGTTGGATTGATGGAGTTTCTGTGGGAGTGACTGAAGGTGGTTGGATGAAAGAAGATGTTTGTGGTTGGGGTTCATGGGGTGGAGAATCCAAAATCTCAATAGGAATTGGAGGTGATTTTTGTGGAGATTGGGGTTCAGGTTTTGGTGTGAGAAATGTATAGTCGGTATCAGTATCAGAATATGAGTCAGACACTAATATGATTTCGACTTTTTCATATATAGGCTCATAGATCACCATTGCTGACATGGGGTCTAATGGAGCTGGGCCCTCAATTTGTAGAGGTTCATAATCTATCATCAGTGCTTCCGTAGCCTCATAAGTCTGATCCCCGGACCCAGACCCTCGAATTTCTGTGGCTTCAGCCTCTGCTCCCCCTACAATGATCATGGAGTCCTCATGATGAACCTTTTGACGTTTCTCCCCCTCATGACGATCAGGGTCGTCCTGGTCGTCATGCTTTCTTTTTGGGGCCTCGGCCTGAGGGCGTCACTGAAGGTCTATGACCGCCGACTCGAGGCGATCTATTCGCGAATTGAGCTGCTCTTGGACTTGAAGAATTAAACGATTAAGAGCATCGATCTTGTCCGAGCGCTCGGCTATCTGAAGATGGACTGAATGGGAACCTGGTGAGGGGCCAGCTTCGGAGGCGATACCCTTACCCTTGATTAGAGAAAGAAGGGCGGTGTGACGTTCCTCGGCGGCCTCCCTTTGGGCGTCTAGGTCAGCCCGGGTAACCACTCCGGCAGCACGTAATGCTGCCGTTAGCATCTCCAGATTGATGGGGAGATGGCCGGAAGTGGACGGTGTTGATTGAGCCACTCCCGGTCTTCCTTCCGTCATCTCTGGCTCCATTACGGGACGCTCAGATCCGGAAGTTTGTTGAGCTGCCACGGAGGCAGCTCTTGGGGATGCCACAAAGGCATTGTGCGTGGTGTGTATATGTGGGGATGGAATCGTGGGTGAAGGAAGTTCAGTCACGTGGGGAGGAGTGTGACCTCTTTCAACACCGCCACTCTCCGAATGAGAGGGCGATGGAGTGTGTGGAAGATCCCCGTGGAATGAAGTGGTTTCCCTTTGAGGGGAAACCAAGTGGATGGTGGGGGTTGTTTCGACCGCTGGACTAAAGGTCTTATGAAGGGGAGTCCGGCTGACAGGGCTTGGTTCACCCTCAGACTGAATTTCCCTCGCTCTTACGACAGAGACGGTTCTTTCGGAATCCGCCGTCTCTGCCATTTCGCCTACATCTCCCTCCCTCACAATCTCAACCTCCCGCTCACCGAAACCCATAGATTGTTGAACATCCATCCTTTCTCCCTCATGCTCACTCTCTTGTTGCTCACCTTCGGACTGGTTAGTCTCAGTCGATTCCGACTGAGACTCATCCGGATAATTCTCTCTTATATACGCCCTTACCCGCTCTGTGCCCCTTGACCTCGTTAGAGTAGATAGAGGAATTTTCATCACCGGTACCGTCGGGGTCCCCTTTGGCAGAGTTAACTTTTGGATTGCCACTGTGGGGTAGACATCAGCCTCCGGACGCTCATGTATGTCATCGTCTTGATCCATTGCACACTGGATGATGAGTTGAAGGAATCTTTGAAAAGGAACATACTTGCGGCCTTTCTTTGTGCTTCTTTCGACGTAGACTCTTCTTAATTCTTCAAAGATGAAAGCAGCATAGTCCACGTGTCGATCAAAGGCAAAGCCGGTGAACATGGCTAATACCTGGGCCGACGCCGAGTCATGACCTGAATGCTTGGCGGTGAGGCATTTGTTAAGCACATCGAATAGAATCCGCCAGTGGGACTGAAGGTTTTTCGTGCGGAAGTCTGATGGTTTTGTAAGAGGACCGTCATACCCTAGAGATTGTATCTCAGTTAGGGCCTCAGATACGGATGGGTTTGGGTCGAATGAATCAAGGGTGGGAAGGTAGTCTTCTGTGGGTAGATGGAGAATGTGGCGGATGGCAGCGGTGGTGATTTTGACTGGAACGCAGTCAATGGTGGAGGTGAAGTGAGGTTCGGGGTCGGTTATATATTGGAGCCTGTTCCAGAATTGTTGGAGGTATATCTGGGGAACAACTATGGCAGTTGATAGTGCGTAATAGATGGGATGGCGGGTGAGGATGTCGAAGGCAAGGGTTTGGGTTTCTTTTGAAAGGATGGAAACGTCGAGTTGCCAGTTATGTGGGATAAACTCGACAAACTCGGCGCTGGGTAGAATGGATTCCTCGGGTAGCTGAGCATTGTTATTTGGTATGGGAGGATGGGGTACGGTGAGAATGATTGCGGGATCCATTATCCTGCAAAGTGCAACAAAGTTAGAATCATAAGACTTGATATGATAATGCATTGATGTGAAGTCTAGATGAGTGTGAAATAGAAATTATCTGATCTGTTTAGCATCGGGTCTTTATTAGCAGAATAAAATTCCACTAATAAAGTCCAAAGGCAATCGTTAAGAGACCGATGTTAGATAAGACCGTTTCACTCAAACACTGATCGTAACTCTAATCAATGGTGCACTTGGATGGAACTATTTTTGTGATTTTTTTAATTTATATAAACATGCAGAAGTGGAAAAATGAAAAATTTTAAAAAAATCCTTAAGTGTTGGATTTCGGATGGTCCGAATTCGGATGAACAGTGTCACCGAATTCGGATCAGTCCGAAATCGGATAATGCATGAATGATTTGTGGAGGTCCGAATTCGGAGGTGGTGAAAATTGGGACCGAATTCGGATGAAGGTCCGAAGTGTGAGGCATGAAATGGATGATAGAGGTCCGAATTCGGATGGGTCATGGAACATGATCCGAATTCGGTTGATGAACTTGTGTAAATGCATGCAATGATATGGGAAGGTCCGGATTCGGATGGTACCTGAAATTCGGATGGGAACCGAATCCGGGTATCATCCGAGTTCGGATGAACAGTGTGAACAGACTTAGACAATTTTCAAGTTTTGAAAATTTTGATCCTGTTTTGATGGTCCGAATTCGGATCAACAGTGAACCGAATTTGGTTTTGTACTTTGAAAATTTTTGAATGTAGTCTAAGTCGGACATCCGAATTCGGGTGGTGGTCCGAATTCGGACATCCGAAACTGCATGAGTGCAGTTAATGTTCATGCAAAAATAAACGTGAACAGTTGAAATGTTAATGAAAATGCATGAAATTACAGATCCTAGTCTAAAACAAGTTACTGAACATTTTATCTAACTACAACTAAAGAAAAATAACACATTTCAGTACCTAAAATGTATAAAAACCGAAAGTAAAAACTAGAAATATTTTGAAAATCAAACAAGTAATATACGAAGTTAAAGACTAAAATAAAGATAGAAAAGTGTTACCTGGTGATGCCAAAGACGGAAAATGCAAGAAAAATGAAGAAAAATGAAGGTCGAGAAGCTTGGATTCGATGGTAATGGTGGTTCGGCGGTGGTGTCGACGACAGAGAGAAAGATGGAAATATCTTGAAGATGAAGTAAAGTGAAGGGTTGACTGTTGACCGCCCCTATTTAAGCTCGTGCGGGTCGGGTACCGGGTCAAGGATCCGCGCCCAAATGGAGTGGGCCACCGGATTGGACTCAACAAACAACAACAACAAAAACTTTTGGGCTAATTTTAAAAAATAAAACAAGTTTTTAAAAAAAAATTGGTGAGTGAGAGTGCTGCACGGGATTGCAAGAGATGAAAATTGCACTTCGAGAATCACAGTAAATAGGGATATTGGTGAGTGAGAACCCATAATCGCGTAATTGTGTTCTCATCCACAGCACTTGAGAGCAACAGCTTGCAGCTGCTACATACTCAGCCTCAGCTGTGGATGTGGATACACAATTCTGCTTTTTGGAAGACCAACTCACCGGTCTATCTCCTAAAAACTGTATTCCTCCCGACGTGCTTTTTCTGTCCACTCTACAACCTGCAAAATCAGCATCTGAAAACGCGGTAAGATCAAAATCTGTTCCCTTTGGATACCATAGACCAAGTTCGGGTGTACCCTTAAGATAACGAAAAATGCGTTTTACCGCAGTTAGGTGTGATTCTTTTGGGTCGGCCTGAAATCTAGCACAAAGACATGTTGAAAACACTATATCCGGCCTACTGGCAGTCAAGTATAGTAAGGATCCTATCATCCCTCTGTAAGTTTAATTATCGACACTTTTCCCGGAAGGATCGGTGTCTAACTTACAGTTAGAGGCCATGGGAGTTGCGATACTCGTGCAAGAGTCTAACTTATACTTCTTGAGAATGTCAAGAGTATATTTCGACTGGTTCACAAAAATCCCATCCTCAAGTCGTTTGACTTGTAATCCGAGGAAAAAGTTCATTTCCCCCATCATACTCATCTCAAACCGGGACTCCATTAGGGCTGAAAAATCCTTACAAAAATTACTGTCAGTAGATCCAAATATAATATCGTCGACATAAATCTGTACTAGCATTATATGTGGGCCTTCCCTTTTAGTGAACAGAGTTGTGTCCACCACACCTTTATAGAAACCGGCAGAAATAAGGAAATTCGAAAGACTATCATACCATGCTCGAGGTGCTTGTTTTAAACCATAGAGGGCCTTATCTAGCACATAAACATGGTCAGGTTTATGTGCATTAACAAAACCTTGTGGTTGTTCAACATACACCTCCTCGTTAAGTTCACCGTTTAGAAAGGCAGTCTTGACGTCCATTTGGTACACTTTGAAGTCTTTGTGTGCCGCGTACGCCAAGAAGATTCTGATTGCTTCGATCCGTGCAACTGGAGCGAAGGTCTCGTCATAATCTATCCCTTCTTGTTGTCGGTAGCCTTTGGCAACAAGTCTTGCTTTGTTCCTTATCACAATGCCGTTCTCATCTCGTTTGTTCTTAAAGATCCACTTCGTTCCGATGACTGTACGGTCTTTTGGCTTGGGAACTAACCGCCATACTCTTAGCTGTTCAAACTGGTTGAGTTCCTCTTGCATTGCAACTATCCAATCCGGATCTGTCAGGGCTTCATCCACACGAGCGGGCTCTATCATACTCAAGAATGATGCGTAGAGACATTCATTAGCAGATGCCCTACGAGTTTGGACTCCTGTTGATACGTCACCAATGATTTGCTCTGTTGGGTGACTGCGGGTCCATTTGATCTCGTGTGAAAGGGGTGCTCGGGATGGAACCTCTGTGGTTAATATGGGGATGGATGAGGATTCATGGTCAATGGTTTCAAATGATGGTACCACAGGTTCTGGTTCAATTCCCGAGTGTTCAGGTGAAGGAAGAATCGATGGTATTATATGTGAGGGTATTATAGGAGTAGATTCAACTGCGGATGTGTCGGTGGATGATGTGGATGGATGAGGGTATGTTGATGAAGATGGAGCGGAGAAACTTTGCGGCGCAGTTGAACTGGAAGGATTACCTACATTATTAACAACATTAGACACACTAGCGTTAGGACCGAAAAATTCAACATAAAAAGGATCAAATAAATTAACCAAATCAGAAGAAGAAAAAGAAATGGGGTTATTCGAAGAGTCTCCAGGCATTTGAGTAATGCGTGGTCCTGATTGATCAACTTCGGGTGCCAGTTCAGCCAACTCATCAAATGTGACGTGCACACTTTCATTGACTGTTCTAGTTCGGGTATTGAATGCGCGATACGCCTTCGAGTTGGATGAGTATCCAATGAAGATCGCTTCATCCGCCTTTTCGTTAAATTTCCCGAGGTTGTCTTTGTCATTCAGCACGTAGCACCTGCAACCAAATACACGTAAGTACTTGATAAATGGTACTTTATTCAAAAAGAGTTGGTAAGGAGTTTTGTTAAAGCGCTTATGGATGATGGAGCGATTCTGTGTATAGCATGTTGTTGATACGGCTTCGGCCCACAAGAACGGAGGTAGCTTTGAGTATGTGAGCATTGTACGAGCGGCTTCTACTAGCGTACGGTTACGCCTTTCCACGATCCCATTTTGTTGAGGTGTTCGAGCAGCAGAGTATTGATGCTGAATCCCTTTGGATCGAAGGAAGCCCTCCACTACTGAGTTCTTGAACTCCGTGCCGTTATCTGATCTGATTGATTGCATTGACAGCTGCTGTTGGGTCTCGACACTCTTGATAAAATCAATGATTTCTTGAGCTGTCTCGTCCTTGGAACGCAAGAACCTGACCCAGGTATATCGAGAATAATCATCAACGATAACCAACACATATCGTTTTCCATTTATGCTTTGAGTTCTCATCGGTACGCATAAATCCATATGAAGTAACTCTAAAACTCTTTTTGTTGATGGTTCAGGCTTTGGTTTGTGAGATGATCGTTTCATTTTTCCTTTCTCACATGCTCCACACAGATGGTCCTTTTCGTAGCGCAACTCAGGAAGTCCTTTGACCAATTGCTTCGCAGCCAGCTTGTTGATAGTATCAAAATTCAAATGGGATAATCTTCGATGCCACAACCAAGAGTCTTTTGAAGAGGCTTTTGATAGTAGGCAAATGTTATCCTTCACTACAAGTTTAGCTACGTCAATGGTGTAAAGGTTAGATTTTCGGGAACCAGTTAAGATTTCTTTTCTAGTCCTTTGTCGCAGAGCTGTCCTATGCTAAAAAGATTATGAGATAACCCCTCAACATAGTCAACGTCCTTGATGACTAGATTATTTAGAACTAAGTCCCCGTATCCTTTTATGTGAGCCTGATGGTTGTTCCCGAATTTCACAGCTCCGCAATACTGTTCAACAACGTTGGACAGCAATTCTCTTCTTCCTGTCATGTGCTTGGAGCAACCCGAATCCATATACCAAATGGACTAAGCCTGAAAAACACACAAATTCATATAATGAAAAACTATATGCATTCAAACACATCCATTTTTAATTCACAATCAAACCGTGTTCAAAAAAAAGATGTTCAGAAAACATGATGAGTTAAGACCGGGTCCTGGGCTGTGTGCACAGAAGCCAAACGTGTCGGTTTAAGCACAACCGACAAGCAAAAGAACGGGTCCTAGTCTAAGGTAACTAGAAGCCATTTCTTTGAAGCACGGGTCTTGATCAGAAGTAACCAAGAACCATCTGCATTAAGATCACACAACCTTGGGTACCCACCTCAATATGGGTCCCTTTTTGTTAGGATTTCCAGATTTATATGGCACGTGTACAGATTTAGAATCCCAACTAGCATTTGTGTGTGGTCCGGATGCACAACCCTTTGGAATCCATTGAAGATTGGATTTATTGGGTTTTGGAACCTTAGGCGCTGAAATTGCCTTCGGTTTTTGTCTTTTTGAGACCTTTTTGACCGTTGCTTTGGTTTTGGGCCTTGGCAACGGACACATCTCAACTTTGTTTGAGGCCGATGATGCACTATTTTTTGTTTTCTTTTTCCGAATACGTTTAACAGGGTAAGGCACAAAAGCATTCATTTCAGGAACCTGTCGTCTATATTTAGTTGGACATAGATTAAACAAATCCTTGAAAGAGTACTTTAACAGAACAGTAGAATTCGGTACATCATTACAGACATTGTCACAGACATTGTTACATAAATTGTCTTTAGAGATTACAGACATCCTATCTCTAGTAACAAATTCACTTGGCATTAAAGCCTTCTTCACAAAAAAACTTGTAAAATCCTGCATGGTGGTTTTTGGGACTCTCCTTATATGATCTGTAGGAAGAAAACGATTAGAGTCAGTAAGCATGGAAGATTTAGACTTGACAGACTTTTCTTTTTGGTGGTGAGTGGGTTTCTTAAAAGACTTGGATTTGATCTGAGTCTTTTTAGGAACCTCATTTTTGAAAACTTTTGAGCACTCACCTTTGACAATGATGGAAGAAGATTCATCTTTAGCCTTACCTTTATCTGATGACATACACGGAATTTTTATGGAATGAGAAAGTGTTTGTTGTTTTGAAAGATCTTTCAATTGTTGTGAAACTATTTCAAAATTTTCTCTGTAGACAATGACTTCCACAGTTTGTTGAAAAGATTGATTTACCAATTCTTCTTCTCTCTTAAGAAGAGCATCTTGAAGATCAAGTGCTTTCTCTTGAGACGACTTCAATTCCTTTTCTAAAACAATGATTTGTTGTTGAAGAACTTTTGCAGGAATATAAAGTTGAGGAGTTGATTTTACGGTTTCAGTTTTCAATTCAGTTTCTGAATAAGTTGACGAGAGATCTTCCTCTAAAGTGGGTACTCTAGAAGAATAACTCTCGTTAAGTTCTTCATAATGAAAAGAAATTTCTTTATCTTTACGCGCAACACGTTTCTCATTTTCTTGGTTTAAAACTTCTTTTGATGACTCAAAAAAGAAAGATTTAATACCGGCTCCCATATAATTCATGTCATAAAATACAGGTAAAACATTTTGTGCCTTTTCCAAATATTTAGGATTTTTAAAACCAATTCCTTGTTTAGAATGGTAAAACCTAGTTTCTTTGGGCTGATTTAAATGGATAGTTTGTTCTGTTTGACCCCTTTTCAAAAATGCATCGTCAAGGGTCTTTATTCTTGCGTACAAACTTATCCTTTCTTCTTCAATCATTTTGTATTTTTCTAAACTGTCTATATTTTCCATATTTACCACATCTAATTGTTTTGTAAGAACAGAAATTTCTTCTTTTAAAGAGAGTTTTTCTTTTGAAAGCGTTTCCATGCAAGATTCAAGGTATATATTCCTATCCTGAACATCTACTTTTTCTATCAACATCTGTTTTATAACATTATGATTAGTTAACCATTTTGAATGATATAATTCAGATGATTCTTTCAGAATATGAGCTTGATGTTCAGCCTGTACACACCTTGCAGTTTCAGCATTTAATCTATCTTGTAGATCAAGTATTTGTGTGTGTAGTGTACATTCATTATCTACAAATAATTTATTTACATGTGCAGGAATGTAACAGGAATATACCTCACTGGACTCGGAACCGGATGTGGAGCATTCGGGATCGTCGGTTGTAGCCATCAGACATGCTGGTGGATGTTTCATTGTCTCCCCCTCAGCAGCAATGTCTGAATTGTCAGCAGTGAAATCAGCACATGTCTCCAACCCCATACGATCAACCATGTAGCAATTCTTGCCCTTGTCATCCTCGTCTTCAGAATCTTCAGCATCCCAGTAGTCCTCCTGGGCGACGAGGGCTAACGCATCCGCTTTCTTCTTGGCAGCCTCGAGCTTTCTCTCGTAGTAAGCAACGTCTCTTTCGAAATTATTCTTGCATTCCCTAGCAAAGTGGCCCGGTTTGCCACATTTGTAGCAGAGACGTTCATCAGTGGCCTTCGGCTCATCAACTCTTGGCCTTTCCTCTCTTCTTTCCGCCGGCCTCTTGTCGGCCCGGCGGTGCTCGCGACTGTCATCACGCCTCCGGTCCCTGCGGTCATCCCGACGATCATCCCTCCGATCGTCCCGCCTGTCATCCCTGCGATCATCGTGCCTATCATCTCGTCTTTAATAACGGCGATCATCGCGATAGTCGCGTCTATCATCATATCGGCGATCATCCCTGTCATCCCTTCGGTAGTCATCTCTGCGATAGTCATCGCGGCGGTCATCCCTCCTATCATCTGAGTACCTCCGTGGACCGGTGTCATAACGGAGTTGGTTGTTGGTCTTGTTGGAGAACCGTCGCTGTTGGAGACTGTTGGTCCACAAGGCTATCTGTTCGTGGATCGAAGCTTCCTCCTCATCATAGACCTCACGCGGAGGAGAAGCATACCTGTACTGAGACGATGAAGAACCAGGAGCAAAAGATGGTGTCGGAATCTGCGTGTTGGTGATCAAGGCTAGCGAATCATTCGGTTTCAACCCTGTGTTGGCTGATAGCAGTAGAGAGGCCAACTGATTTGTCATCAGCTTCTGTTGATCCACATCCCCTTGATATTTCTTAAGCTCCTTAAAGACGACATTTATTGATACCTCAGGAATGTTCAGGACTCTTTTCGTTGCCCGACATGCAAGCTGCCACTCGGGGGCTAAGGCGGCAAAGAATTGGATGTTGATATCATCCCTATCCTTCTTGATGTGCAGTTTGTTTAACTCGTTAAGGACTGCACAGAACCTGGTGAATGTGGCTTGCAGAGATTCCCCGTCTTTGGCGTGGAATTCCGTAAACTTTGCCTTCGCCTCCTCGATTTTGACACGATCATCAAGATCTGCCCCCAGCATTTGGATTTCCAGCTCGTCCCACATTTCTTTTGCAGACATTTTACTGTCTACACCGACCAAGATATCAGTGGGGAGGGCTTGATAAATCAGATATTCTGCCCTCTTATCAGCGTGCTGGCGGTCCCTTTCGGCATCATTTGCCGGCTCTCTTTCAACCTTTGAGGCTTGGACAGGGGGGTCAGCCTCAGGTCTGGCAGCTATCTCTCGATAGTAAATGACGGGTCCTTCGGATATAGATTGAAGCATCAAGTTCCCGAGAGGTTGCATTCCAACGAACTTAAGGAACCGGGATTTCCATTGTTCGTACTCATCGGGATAGAGAACTGGTGGTCTGTTCTCAGATCCGAGTACTAGAGCTTCGCGAGACATTATGATTATGGGTGCTGATTAAGAATATGAAGATCTTAGAGGTGGAAACTGAACACGGATGGGTTGGACTGAAAACAGAAGGTTCTGAATTCGGATGGTTGAATTCGGATGAACAATGTTTTGGATGGGGGAACCGAATTCGGATGGGTTGATTTCGGATGGTGAACAGTAATTCGGATGGCTATGGTTCGGATGAGGATCAAGTTCGGAAGTGGTCCTAATTCGGATGAACAGTACTACGGGTGGGGACCAAGTTCGGTTGACCTAATTTCGGATGGACCTAATGGACCGAATTCGGATGAACAGTGGAAGGACCGAATTCAGATGGACCGAAATGGGTGAGGTCTGAAATTGGAAAATTTTAAGAACAAGTCCCAACAGTGAAAGATGGAAAGCCTGATCTGAACTTCGGATGGTCCGAAGTTCGGATGGGACCGAAGTGTGGTCCGAATTAGGCTTATGGTGGTCCGAAATTCACCTAAGGAAGGTCCGAATTGGACCGAAATGAGGTCCGAATTAGGATGATTTGAGGTCCGAAATGCTACAGTAGTAATCCGAAATACAGCAGGTTTTTTACGATTTCTAAGGCAGAATGAGCAGAATTCGATTTTTATCAGTTTTAAAGCCTGAAAACAGTTCTAAATGATTTATAAACTATTTTAAACACTTTTGGTGATTTAAAACAACCTAAAAAACACTTAAAGATAGCATGAACACGTGAAAAACGCACTTAAACAACTCATATTTTCAAACTTAATAATGGTCGATTCTTGATGATTTTAACAAAGATATGGAACTAAATGAGTTTAAAATAAGTAGAGAATGATAATGTGATGTTTATATGACCATTATAACATAAGAAACACGAAAAAACAAAGGAAATGAAGATCTAACCGACATGAGATGAAGAACACGAAGAACACTTTCAAAAACCCAGCAGAATCCGAACAAGTCAGTTTAAATCCACCCCTCTGAGCTCTGATACCAATTGTAATGATGTATTCCCGTATATTTTCAGCACCTTAATGATATTCTTATCATATACATGAAGAAACAAGCTCAATAAATGTAATATGATGAAGAAGAGACAATATGAATGTTGAGAGAATAAGACAATATGGCGGCTGTAGCTTTTGATTCAAATGTCAACCGTGTCTTTTGAAAAGTAACCCTAGGAGCCTTTTCTAGGCTCCTTTAATTAACTTACATAACATGACACTTTTGGCCCCTACACTTTGCATAAACATAAATTACATAGAAATAAAATACAAGACAAATTACAAAGACAATAAATATTACAAAACAACTCCTAAGATCGAAATAAATAAATCTAACATCCTCCAACACAAGTACTTAAGCAACGATCTCACAGAATCTTTGATCATTCGAATGATTGTAAAGATGTTGTATCTTTATTGTCAAGAGCAGGTATCAAGCCTTCTAAGTCACTAAAATAGTGAATGCATTTAGAGGCAAGGAAGAGGACAAACTTACCCGAGTTTAGTGTTTTACAATTGGCAACGATGAAAGAAAAACTAATGTAAGAAAAGAGTGTTATGAAATTATCATGCATTTTCAAGAAAAGTCCGAGCTTGAAAAGGATTTTTATTTTGCAATGGATTTGAGCATGGAGGGCACAATAAGAAATATATTTTGGGCGGATGGACGATCGAGATCCTCTTATCGTCAAATTGGTGACAGTATTGTATTCGATGTAAATTACAAGACTAATAAATTTAGTTGCTTCATTTGTAGGAGTAAATCATTATGGCCAGTCTATTTTATTTGGAGCAACGTTGTTGGAGAATGAGAGTGAGACAATATTCACATGGTTGTTCAAGCAATGTCTAAAATGCATGCATAAATGTCCACCCATTTCGATTATCACTAGTCAAGATATTACTATGGGTAAAGCTATCGCAACGGTTTTTCGAATCGCAAGACATCGTTTTTGTGCTTGGCATATTCAAAAGCATGTTATGGAGCATCTTCAACCATTTCAGTCTCGATACGATGATTTTTCAAGACACATACACATGATGAGTCAAAAGCCAAAATGTTGAAGATTTCGAATCAAGATGGGATGAATTGAAGGAGAAATATTACATTGGAGATGATACTTGGTTGGGAAACATGTATGAGTTGCATCATCATTGGGTAAAATAATATTTTAAAGATACATTTTTTGATGCCATGACAACTAGTGGACGAAGTAAAAGCATACACTCATTTTTTGATGGTTTTGTGAACTCTAAAACGATGTTAAATGTTTTGTACTACAATATGAAAAGGTTGTAAGTTCACGAAGAGATGCAGAAGAAGACCAAGATTTTAGAATGGCAAATTCCGAACCGACATTGCATGATGATCATCCAATTGAAGCAATGATAGCAGAATGTTATACTCGAAATATTTATGATATCTTCAAGAAAGAGTGGAAGCTAGCTTTGATTGTGGCCACAAAACATTCAACAAGGATTATTATATGCATGTTGGATCTTTAAAGGGTAATAAAGAAAACTCGAAACTTGTAGAATATAAAGTCACTTCAGATTTTTTTTGCTAGTTCTTCTTATGTGAAGTTTGAGACTTGTGGAATCTTGTGCGAACACATTTTCTATATTATGAGGAGAAAGTTAGTAAATCAATATATATTACCAAGGTGGACGATGAAAACATCGTATAATGTGGAAGTAGTGAAACCGAATGGAATTGTAGTAATGGTGATGCCACCGAAGAAGTTAACTTATTAACTTTATGGTCTGTTTGAGCCAAATTTAACAGATTGCTTGAGGATGGACGAGATTCCCTCATAGAAATTGAGAAAGTTGATGCTTTTCTTAATGATCTTTTGAAAGAAAAAGAAAAAGAAGGAATAAGTCAAGAGTTGAGTTGGATACAAATTTTAGTTCTACGATACTAGGGAACACCTCACATCATATTTTAGTTTCTGATCCCGTAAATCCTATCAAGACAAAAAGACAACCAAAAGTCGGGCATGGAAGTGGCTTTGGATTTGAGAAAAATAAGGAATTATGGGTATTGTAAAGGAAAGGGTCATTACATTTTCCCTCAAAACATATCCTTAGTGGTGAAAAGGTTCAACAAGACTCCCTATGAGTTAATCAAAGGGAGGAGGCCAAACATTAGTTATTTCCATGTGTTTGGATGCCCCTACTTCATTCTGAATCAGAGGGACCAACTGGCAAAATTTGAACCCAAAGCTGATAAAGGTGTGTTTGTTGGATATTCTGCTATCTCTAAAGCCTACAGAGTATACAACTACAAAAGAAAGGTTATAGATGAATCTATCAATATCACCTTTGAGGAGTCTAGGAGTGCCCCCACCAAAGCTGTTCCTGAATCCGTTTCAGGAGAGTTCAGCTTTGATGATCTCATGCATTCGATCAATGAAGAAAAGGACTCAAAAGCTTCCATTTCACCCAGAGTGGAACATGTTAATCACAATGGACATGATTATGATTATGTTGATACACCCTGTGTGAATAAGTGTACTGACATAATTAATATACCATTTCAAGAACCAATCAATGCTGATTTCCCTGGATCCTCTATTGATGTGTTCAACAATAGAGACTCATGTTCAACAGGTGAACAGGCTCAAGATAACAAGGTATCTGAAAATCTTGAAAGCTGTTCGACAAGACCTGATGAAGATGAAAATGATATAGGAGAATCTTCATTGGAACATGATCCTAAGTGGATCAGATGTCACCACAATGATTAAATAATTGGTGACATCAACAAAGGGGTACAAACAAGATGGGACAGCTTAGGAAACTTTTGTATTTTTTCTAGCTTTGTGTCCCTGATGGACCCAAAGAAAGTGGATGATGCTTTAAAAGATGCCAATTGGATCACTGCCATGCAAGAAGAGCTCAATCAGTTTGAGAGAAATAAAGTATGGAAGCTGGTCCTTGTTCCTAAAGGTAAGACCATAATTGGCACCAAGTGGGTTTTCAGAAACAAAATGGATGAGAAAGGTCATGTCATTAGAAATAAGGCAAGATTGGTTGCTCAAGGGTATAGACAGGAAGAAGTGATAGACTATGATGAAACGTTTGCTCCAGTGGCCAGGTTAGAAGCAATTCGTTTGTTTCTAGCCTATGCTGCCCACAAGAGCATGAAGGTATTTCAAATGGATGTGAAGAGTGTATTTTTGAATGGTAAGTTGTAGGAAGAAGTATATGTCAAGCAGCCTCCAAGTTTTGAAAGTGAACAACATCCAGGTTTTGTCTATAAGTTGGACAAAGCTCTGTATGGTCTAAAACAAGCCCCTAGAGCTTGGTATGACACTCTTACTGATTTTTATGAGCAATGGCTACTCCAGAGGTAAAGTGGATACCACATTGTTCATATAGAAGGTGAAGTCTGATATTATGCTTGTTCAAATTTATGTGGATGACATAATATTTGGATCTACTAATGAGCAGTTATGCAATAATTTTTCACTACTCATGAAATCAAAATATGAAATGAGTATGATGGGTGGACTTACTTTCTTTCTAGGATTACAGGTTAAACAAACCTCAAATGGAATATTTATTAATCAAAGAAAGTATACTTTAGATCTTTTGAAAAAGTTTAAATTTGATCAAAGTTTTCCCATCATAACCCCAATGGCAACCAATGTAAAATTGGATGTTGATGCCAGAGGCAAAGCTGTTTCAGTAACAGCTTACAGAGGCATGATTGGGAGCTTGCTTTACTTAACTGCTAGTAGACCAGATATCATGTTTGCTACCTGTTTATGTGCTAGGTTTCAAGCTGATTCTAAGGAATCACATCTAGCTGCTGTGAAAAGAATCTTCAGATACCTAAAGGGCACACCAGATTTGGGTCTTTCGTATCCTAAAGACTCCAGCCTTGAATTAATTAGCTATTCAGATTCTGATTGCAGGATGCAGGCTAGACAGGAAAAGCACAACAGGTGGATGTCAACTTCTTGGTGGAAAGTTGATCAGTTGGTGTAGCAAGAAGCAGAACTCAGTTTCTACTTCTACTGCTGAAGCTGAGTACATTGCTGCTGGAAGCAGCTGTGGGCAGATTCTATGGATGCAGTATCAGCTTGAGGATTATGGACTTGTATATAGGAAAACTCCTATTCTGTATGATAATACAAGTGTCATATCTATTTCCAATAATCCTTCATTCCAGAACAAAGCATATAGAAGTCAGAATTCACTTTATCAGAGATCACATCCAGAAAGGTAATGTGGAGGTAAGTTTTATTTCCACAGATGAACAACTTGCAGACATTTTCACCAGACCTCTTGATGAAAACAGGTTTAATTACCTTGTAAGCAAGATGGGCATGTTAAATAAAAGTAACTAAGTGTCATTGATGCTCTAAAATATCGCATGTTCAAACTGTTCAGATTTCTCAGAACGGCTTGGACAGAACAGGCTCTACTTGTTCTGTACTTAGCCAATTTCTGAAAACTTGGACAGCTTGGAGGTATAACAGGCTTGGCAACATATGTTTTGATCTCAAACCTGTTCTGTTGTACAAACCTCTAACCTGCTCACTCTCTCAACCTGTCATACAAGACATTGTCTTGTAACCTGATCAGCTATTGAACAGAAACCTGTTTTCATCTAGCTGTATAGGTTGAATGAACAGCTTGGGGATGATCAGTTTACGATGAAACCTGCTTATCACAGGTTTGAACAACAGCTTGGAACATCAGTTTTAATTACCTTTCTTCGTGTTTAAGTTTCTTAAATTATGTATTTATTTAACTTAATTACCTGCGGATAATGTTTGTTAACGTGTGTTAGTAGTTAAAAAGAGTCAAGTGGTCTGATAACCATTATGGACATGACAAACCGTTCCGTTTTCCATTAAAGAACATTTCAAATCAACCGCCTAAACCTTTCTTTCTCCTACTCACTCATATTCAAATCCTATAACTACCTCTATCACTGTTTCATCATCTTCTTCTTCTCTACTGCTTCCATAACTACCTGAAAAACCCTAAATCGACTAAGTGTCAAGAAATCCTTCATTCTACTACTTTTCAAATGGCTCACCAAAACAACCCTGTGCTACCAGTATTCGTCGGTGACGATGTTCAAAAACATCATTGTAACATCCTTGGATTTAAATTATTGTATTTGAAGTTATTAAGTTTTAATATGTAATTTAAGTTGAATTATGAAAGTTGGTACGGAATTTGGATTAATTATAAAGTTTGTTGTATTATTTGGAAATTTAGAAATTTCAATTTATTTAAGTGAAAATAATTATTTAAGTATTAAGGATAATAAATAAAAGATAGAAATCTTTTATTTTATAAATCAGTATTTTATGGAACCGGATAAGTGAAGGGGTTAATGAGCCAAAAGATTAAAGTGGTGAATAAAAGGAATGGAAGACAAATTTTGTCTTTCATTTTCACCAAGCACTTTCTCTCTCTAAAATCTCTCTCTCGGCTCTCTCTCTCTCTAAAAAACGATCAAAGATCACAAAAGTTGGAATTTGAAGCTAAAAGTTTGGATTCAAGTTACAAAGAAGGATCTATAAACACTGCAATTGAAGATTTGAGGTAAAAATCTTCTATATTTCGGATTATTGAACATTTTTGGTTCGGTTTTGGATGAACTTTGAATCACTGATTTTGATTTCAATTGTCAATGCATGTGTTATGTTATCATGGATTCATGTAAATCGAGTGTATGAGATACTATGTACAAAGTTTCAGGTCTTGATTCAACCCGAAAGTATGATTTCTAGGAAACACTATGTGTTTTAGTGTGTGTGTTCGATGGATGATAAAAAGGGTCAAAAAGGATTGAATTTGGTATGAAAGCATGCTAATGTAAGTCTTAAAATGGTTGAAAACCAGTATATTTTAGTTGGCATTAGTTGTTTCATGCATTGATTGAGTACAAAAATGATGGAAATTAAATCTGGAAATAATAAAACTGCACAAGTTCGAACAAGCAGATGATGCGAATTCGGATCCATGATGAACTCGGATCTGGTCCTAGTTCGTATGGGTCCGAAATGATAAACATGCAAAACAGAAAAATATATTTCAAGTGTTGAACTCGGATGGGGGTCCGAATTCGTTTTGGGGACCGAATTCGGATGAGGTCCAAATTGCAATGGTCCGAATTGGGACCTAATGGGGTCCGAAATTGACATTGTCCGAAAATAAAGGAGTCCGAATTGGGGCTTATATGTATGGACCGAATTGGGATTTATGGAGGATCCGAATTGGGGATCCGAATTCGAGTGGGGTCCGAATTCGGACATAGATCCGAAATTGGGACCAAAACTTTGCAATTATTATAAAATTAAGTTTTATGAGATTAAACAAGTTATTGACACGATGTGTTGTTACAACTGACTAACAGGTCCCTTGTGGTGTTGTTTAACCCACAGTGGGGTACTTTGTGATCCGGTTGAAATTCCGAGGAGAAATAATATTAATCTGGAGTTTAATAACGCACCCACTGTGAGTACCTTTGATTTTAACATTGCTGCATCTGCATTATGTTTGCATTGCCTGCTGAGGCATGTTGTTTCATATTCGTTTGGCATTCTACTAACATGCGTATATGTTGATGCACATTCATACTTGTTGCATGTCCGTTCATTTGTTGTGCATCCTATCGATGGACCTGCGTGGTCGCATCTGTACTCTGATGTTACTGTGCTATATGACCAAGAGTTTGACACCTCTGTGGTCAGGATAGACAGTAGGTCATCCCCGATGTAATGTCTGCCTCAGATGGTTGGTTATTCTTATGCCGAGTGTCAGCTCGAAGGAGCTGCGGCTCGGGTTTGCGTACTTGGAGTACGTGTGGGGTATACGGTATGTGTTACTGCGGTTACCCTGGGTGGCATCATAATGATTTGTAGAATGTGTAAAATCATTTGGTATTCACTAAGCTTTAGCTTACCCCTTCAGTTGTTACATTTTTACAGGAAAAGGGAAATCCGCTGCGGGACCGTCTAGCTAGGACGTTTATTGAAGTGTTTGAAGATTTCCACTGTTTAGCTTGGTATTTGTTTTATGAAAACAATGTTGTAATAATTTGGGAATGATGTAATACAGTTTGAGTTTATAGACTTAGACATGTAACCTATGTAGCACCGTAGGGTGTATGACACATTTGTATTATTTCATGTACTGTTATGCTTCCGCAATTTAATTAAGATATCAGATTATTATGCAATCTGTTTGATGGTGAATAATCCTGGGTAAATTGTAATTGGTGGTTAACGTGGCAAGGGCGTCACAGCTTATGGTATCAGAGCCAGGTTTGAGATTCAAGTGTCCGTGAGGTCTTGGTCTCAAACATTAAGTGATGACATGTAGTGATTCTAAGTAATGATCTGAACTAAGATAGGTTACGATCTAGTAATCATAAGAATATTGACTATCATACGGGACAATTGGGTGGTGTCTATAAATTAATGACATGTTACTAAATAAGTTATATGTTTCATATTTCAGAACATGTCTGGAGGAATGACACCTGAAGAGACGAGAGAAATGATGCTAGCCATGATGGCTGAGCAAAGAGAGATGATACAAGATCAATTTCGGGCTCGAGATGAGGCCGAAGCTAAGCGAAGAGAAGAGAAAAGAAGGAATAAGGAAAGAGAGGGAAATAATGACGAGCAAGATGACAACACTGGGTCATCTAATAAGCCCAGGGGTTGTCGTTTCAAGGACTTTAAGGGAAATGGAGCAGTCGAATTCAATGGACTGGGGGATGCTGTTACTGCATTGGAGTGGATAACAGCTACAGAAAGGACTTTCCGAATCAGCGATTATGCTGAGAAGGATATGGTCCGATTCGCTACTGCCATGTTCACCAAAGACGCAATAATGTGGTGGAACTCGATGGTAAATGCACTAACAATGGAGAAGGTTGATGTAATGAAATGGGCTGAGTTCACCGAAATTTTTACTCAGCAGTACTGCCCGGCCGATGAGCGCCGAAGACTTGAAGCTAAGTTCATGACGCTGATTCAGGGGACTAAGTCTGTGTCCCAGTATGCTGTAGAGTTTACGAGGCTGAGTTTGTTCGCGCCTCATCAAGTGGATACCGAGGAAAGGAAAGTGACCAGGTTTGAGGCTGGTCTTGATTTGGAAATCCGGAGGGTGATGAGCAATGTATGCTACCCCACATTTGCTGGTCTATTGGAAGCCGCCAGAAATGTGGAACAGATTCTAAGTATGTCCGGATATGTGATGGTTTCCGCTGCTGCTTCAGCTAATCCAACTCAACCCTCACCACCGAAACGTCAGCGTGAAGGAGGTTATTCTGGTTCTTCACGATCTTCGCAGTACTCGCCACAACAGTCCTTTCGTCGACAGTCTAGTTCTTCTGGTCATGCACGTGCTTACTCCATCAACACCGAGCCCCAGTATTGTAACAAGTGTCATCTGGAACACTTCGGCAAGTGCACCAACGGGCGTGCGTGTTTTTGCTGCGGAGAGTTGGGCCACTTTCAGAATGAATGCCCACGGAGATCTGATGCTTGCCATAAGTGTGGAGTATGGGGGCACTATAGTCGGAATTGTCGAAAGAATGCTCCAGCAGTTGGTGCTCCAACATCAACACGATCTTCAGGAGGTTCAAGCGGCGGTTCAGTTAACCGAGGACGGGGTCAGTCGCAAAGGGCACCGGCTCGTGCATTTCAAATCACTGCAGAGGAGGCTAGGGAAAACCCGGAGGTGGTCACGGGTATGTTTATTGTAAACTCTTTACCTGCAAGAGTGTTATTTGACTCGGGTGCCAATAGATCGTTTGTATCTACTATGTTTGCTCAACAATTGTCTATGCTTTTATCAAAGTTATCTGCTGTACTAGATATTGAAACTGCTAGTAATACTCTAGTCAAAGTAGATCATGTATACCGTAACTGCACCCTAGTGATTGAAGATGTAGTCTTCAATTTGGACTTGATTCCGATCGAGTTAAGAGAACGAAGCCCACATAGTATGTAAGAAGCGGATGATAAAGATAACTACTCCGGAGGGGCGTGAGATCTGTATTTACGGGGATAGGAGAAGCGGGGATCTATGTTTGCTGACTATTGCAAAAGCCCGAAAGCTTGTTGCAAAGGGATGTGACGCCTATTTAGCATATGCTATTGATGCTAAGGCTGAGAAGAAGACGTTGGCCGATGTGCCTGTTGTTTCACAATTCCCGGATGTGTTTCCGGAAGACTTGTCCGGCGTGCCGCCTGAGAGACAAGTTGAGTTTCGAATCGATCTGATCCCCGGAGCTGCACCGGTAGCTCGCTCTCCATATCGCCTTGCCCCAACTGAGATGAAAGAGATGATGACACAACTCCAGGAGTTGTTGGACAAGGGTTTTATTCGACCAAGTACATCGCCGTGGGGAGCCCCTGTTTTGTTTGTGAAAAAGAAGGATGGTACAATGCGAATGTGCATTGATTACCGGGAATTGAATAAACTGACTGTTAAGAACAAGTATCCGCTGCCGAGGATAGACGATTTGTTCGACCAATTACATGGGGCGAGTGTATTTTCTAAGATTGATTTGAGATCGGGATATCATCAATTGAAGGTTCGAGAGGAAGATGTGCCAAAGACAGCCTTCAGGACTCGGTATGGGCATTACGAGTTTCTGGTGATGCCTTTCGGTTTAACCAATGCCCCGGCAGTGTTTATGGATTTAATGAATAGAGTATGTAGATCGATGTTGGATAAATCGGTAATTGTGTTTATCGATGATATTTTAGTATACTCTAAGTCTGAAGCCGAACATGCTGATCATTTAAGGGAATTGCTGGAATTGCTAAGAAAGGAAAGGTTGTATGCCAAGTTCTCAAAATGTGAGTTTTGGCTGCAACAGATTCAATTTTTGGGACATGTGATATCGGGGGCCGGAATTTCTGTAGATCCGGCTAAGGTAGAAGCGGTAAGGAATTGGGAGCCGCCTCGTTCAGCTACAGAAGTCAGAAGTTTTCTGGGGCTGGCGGGCTATTATCGGAGGTTTATAAAAGATTTTTCTAAGATTGCAGTTCCTTTGACTGCATTAACGAAGAAGAATGCACCTTTTGTTTGGGAGCCCGTGCAGCAAGAGGCGTTTGATGTTTTGAAGAGGACGCTAAGTGAAGCACCTATACTTGCCCTACCAGAGGGTAATGAGGACTTTGTTGTATACACGGATGCTTCGAGGTTGAGACTTGGTGCAGTATTGATGCAACGTGGAAAGGTAATCGCGTATGCCTCAAGACAACTTAAGCAGCATGAAAAGAACTACTCAACCCATGATCTTGAGTTGACAGCTGTCACCTTTGCACTGAAACTGTGGAGACACTATCTATATGGAACTAAGTGTCAGTTATACACGGATCATAAGAGCCTGAAATACATTTTCAGCCAGAAAGAACTTAACATGAGACAGAGACGTTCGATGGAACTAATAAAGGATTATGACTGTGAAATCCTTTACCATCCTGGAAAGGCTAACATGGTAGCCGATGCTTTGAGTCGCAAAGCATATGCTAAGGATTGCTGCTACATGTTGACATCTACTATGTTAACATCCACTATTATTGATGATGTCAAGGCCGCTCAAGAGGAAGCCTTGAAAGATGAAAACGTTGGTAATGAAGATATAAGGGTGCAAATGAAGAATATAGAAACAAGTGAAACGGGTTTGAAAGGTATATATGGGAGAATCTGGGTGCCGAAGTTTGGTGGGATGCGAAAAGTGATTATCGAAGAAGCACATCAATCAAAGTTTTCTGTACATCCCGGGAGCACAAAGATGTACAACGAGCTTAAAGCAGATTTTCGGTGGCCCGGATTAAAGAAAGATATCGGACAGTACGTGGAGAGATGCAGAACTTGTCGGTTAGTGAAAGCCGAACACCAGCAGCCTTATGGTAGTTTGCAACCGCTTCCCATTCCGGAATGGAAGTGGGAGCATATCACGATGGACTTTGTCACAAAGTTGCCAAAGACTAGGCGTCAACACGATGCAGTTTGGGTGATAGTCGATAGGTTAACTAAGTCCGCACACTTTATTCCGATAAGAGAGAATTATTCTTTGGAAAAGTTGGCACAGATTTATGTGGCTGAGATCGTTGCTAGACATGGGGTACCAAAGTCCATTGTATCTTATCCTGACAGCCGATTTACTTCCAACTTTTGGTCGGCTTTACAAGAAGGGTTGGGCACGAGAATAGCTATGAGTACCGCCTACCGTCCGCAAACCGATGGTCAAAGTGAAAGGACTATCCTGACACTTGAAGATATGATGCGGTCGTGCATATTGGATCTCGGTGGTAATTGGGACGATCATTTGCCACTGATCGAGTTTTCGTATAATAACAGTTACCATGCGACGATAAAGAAGGCGCCGTTTGAGGCATTGTATGGGAGAAGGTGTAGGACTCCTACGTGTTGGAGAGAAACCAGTGAAACACCGATTGCTGGGCCGTCATTACTTCAAGAAACTAACGAGAAGATTCAGTTGGTAAGACAGAATATGAAAGCGGCCCAGGATCGTCAGAAAAGTTATTACGACAGGAGGCACAAACCAATCAGTTTTGATGTGAATGATTGGGTATATCTGAAGGTGTCACCTATGAGAGATGTTACACGTTTTGTAAAAAGAGAAAAGTTGGCTCCGAGATTCGTCGGACCATTCAGGATTACAGAGAAAGTAGGAAATCAGTCGTATCGGTTGGAGTTGCCGAAAGAAAGGTCGGGCATACATCTGGTGTTCCATGTGGGGAACCTTAGAAAGTCATTCACAACTGAAAACGAAGATTGGGCTGACCACACTGAGCTGAAGATTGATGAAAGGCTCCGGTATGTTGAAGAGCCGGAGTGTGTGTTAGACACAAAAGTGAAGAAATTAAGAAGCAAAGAGATAGAAATGGTGCTTGTACGATGGAAGCATCATAAAGGAGCAAATCATATGTGGGAGCCTAAGTCTGAAATGTTGAAAAAGTATCCGAAACTGTTCGAATCCGAGTAACTTCGAGGACGAAGTTTAGCGTGGTGGAGCCCATGCTGTAACATCCTCGGATTTAAATTATTATATTTGAAGTTTATTAAGTTTAAATTTGTAACTTAAGTTGAATTATGAAAGTTGGTACGGAATTTGGATTAATTATAAAGTTTGTTGTATTATTTGGAAATTTAGAAATTTCAATTTATTTAAGTGAAAATAATTATTTAAGTATTAAGGATAATAAATAAAAGATAGAAATCTTTTATTTTATTAATCAGTATTAAATGGGATCTGATGAGTTGAGGGGCTAAAGGTGTTAAAATGGGAATTTTTGAAATAAAAGACCAAAGGTCTTTCATTTTCAACCATCAACTCTCTCACTAGAAATCTCTCTCTCATCTCTCGGCTCTCTCTCTCTCTCTCTAAGAACAAGATCATAAAAGCTTGGATTTTGAAGTTGAAAATTTGGATTTAGCTTGCAATCAAGGAGCTAAAACATCTGCAATCATCGAATCAAGGTAAACATTCTTTAAAATTCGAAATTAGAAGCAATTTGGTTCGGTTTTGTTCAAATCCGAAAATGAGATTTGGGGTTGCAAATGTTTATGCATGTATGATGTTATTGTGGATTAGTTCAAATCTAGTATGTAAGATGCTATATGTTAAATTTCAGCTTCTGATTCGCACCATAAGCATGATTTTTGGAACTTTGTGTGTGTTCGACGGGTAGAACAAAATGAGCAAAAATGGGTTTAAATTGGTATGTAAATGTGTCGAATTAGTGATTAGAAATGGTCAGAGATAAGTGTATTTTGTTGGCAAGAGTTATTTCGAACATTGAGTAAATATGGAAATGACTTAGGAATTAAATCTGGGAAATTCTGTGAACTGCAAGAATAAACTCGAATGGTTCAAATTCAAGAAAGGTTCGAGTTTAGTTAAACTCGAAATGGGTACCATTCGAATCTAGGCTTGATTCGAATTTTGCATGTAATCCGAATGGCTTTTTGAACCGAAATGTGATAATCAAAAATGGCAAAATATTTTAAGTGTTTTAATTTCGGATGGGGTCCGAATTCGGTTGGGGACCAAATTCGGATATGGTCCGAATTTAGTATGTGGTCCGAATTTATTATGTTTCGAATCTATTAAATGGTTCGAATTTAATTAAGGTCCGAATTTGACAATAATTCGAATTTGTATTGGTCCGAACTTGCAATGGTCCGAATGGGGATGCATGTGGGATCCGAACTGGGGTCCGAATTCGGGTGGGGTCCGAATTCGGACATAGATCCGAAATTGGGACCAAACTTTGCAATAATTATAAAATTAAGTTTTATAAAATTAAAACAGTTATTGACACAATGATTTGATACAACTGACTTAACAGGTCCCTTGTGGTGTTGTTTAACCCACAGTGGGGTACTTTGTGGATCCGGTTGAAATCCCGAGGAGAAATAAAATTAACTGAAGTTTAATAACGCACCCACTATGAGTACCTTTGATTTTAACATTGCTGCATCTGCATTATGTTTGCATTGCCTGCTGAGGCATGTTGTTTCATATTCGTTTGGCACTCTACTAACATGCGTATATGTTGATGCACATTCATACTTGTTGCATGTCCGTTCATTTGTTGTGCATCTTTTCGATGGACCTGTGTGGTCGCATCTGTACTCTGATGTTACTGTGCTATATGACCAAGAGTTTGACACCTCTGTGGTCAGGATAGACAGTAGGTCATCCCCGATGTAATGTCTGCCTCAGATGGTTGGTTATTCTTATGCCGAGTGTCAGCTCGAAGGAGCTGCGGCTCGGGTTTGCGTACTTGGAGTACGTGTGGGGTATACGGTATGTGTTACCGCGGTTACCCTGGGTGGCATCATAATGATTTGTAGAATGGGTAAAATCATATGGTATTCACTAAGCTTTAGCTTACCCCTTCAGTTGTTACATTTTTACAGGAAAAGGGAAATCCGCTGCGGGACCGTCTAGCTAGGACGTTTATTGAAGTGTTTGAAGATTTCCACTGTTTAGCTTGGTATTTGTTTTATGAAAACAATGTTGTAATAATTTGGGAATGATGTAATACAGTTTGAGTTTATAGACTTAGACATGTAACCTATGTAGCACCGTAGGGTGTATGACACATTTGTATTATTTCATGTACTGTTATGCTTCCGCACTTTAATTAAGATATCAGATTATTATGCAATCTGTTTGATGGTGAATAATCCTGGGTAAATTGTAATTGGTGGTTAACGTGGCAAGGGCGTCACAATCATATTGTCACCACAATGCTGACTCTCAAACCACCAAGTACATAGCTAACCTAACCATTCCCAAAACTATGTGGGAAAGGGGTATGAAAAAAAGGTGAAGTTTTTGCAAGTTCACCCCCTGCACTATGCTATGACTGCCTCTCCTGGTATACTGTACCAGAAGATGGTCTATGAGTTTTGGTACACCTGTGTTTATGATCCTTCAACCAAAACCATTAGGGGAACCATTCTCAATGGGTCTTAAACCATTGAGATAACCACTCTCTTCTCAGGGAAGTTCTTCATCTTCCTGTTGCTGAAACCTATGATAAACCACAGCCTGAGGATGATCAGATGGGCAACCTGCTACGCTTCTATGGTGTAGCAGAACCAAAAGTTGGAGCTACATTGTTCAGGAGGGACTTATCACCCACTTACAGTTTCTTATTCGCCTCTGTGGTGATGTCATTTGGCTGCAAAGTTGGTTCTTTTGACCAGCTTAGCAGGGATGAAATTCCCATAGTCCTGCAGTTTGTGGATGGGACTACACTGAACATGGCCAGATGGATTTTCGTGAATATGAGTAACTTGGTGCAGCAAGAACATTGCCCTGCTGCTGTCAAATACCTAAGGTTTCTAAGTCTCATCTTCAAACATGTCTGTGGTAAGCATCTCTACAACTATCAACCCTTGTTAACTACTGCTGCATTCCCTGTCATTGGGAATAGAGTCTTCTATACTCCAGTACTCAACAATGAGCCTCCTCTATCTACTCCTATGAGGAGGTTACTTGGTTTGGTGGAAGTACCCTCTACTGTGAGGGTGGATCCAGTGGCTGCTCCCAAGAGAAAATCCAAATCCAGGCCCAAGCTGGTAAAAAGGGGCCTGAAATCGACTGAAGCTGAGTCTGTCTGCAAGATTGCTAAAACAATTAAGTCTAAGTCTGTCCCATCAGCCTCAGTGGCTGAGGGGGAGCAGACTTCTCACCCTGGTTCATTTGTTGAACCTGAAGCCTTTGTGGCTGGTGTCTCTGTGGCACCTGAGACCATGGAACAGGTTCACCCTCTTGTTCCTGACCCAGTCTCACCACCCGTCCAAACATAAAATCCTGCGACTTCTCCTCAATCCCCCACCATGTCTCAATACTCAAGGAGAAAATCTCTAGCTAAGAAGAAACCATCATCCCGTACTAGCCCCTCTGACCCCTCTCAACAGGAGTCAGTTGATAAAGAAGCAACCCTTGCTGCTTCTCCTATTTTGAGAGAAAGTTCAGCACATTTGGAGCAGGCTTCACTCCAACAAGAGTCAACCTAGACCCTCTAGTTCCTCCCAACAGGAACCAGTTGTACAAAAGGAGACTACCACATCCACTATCCCAGCCTCCCAACAGGCTGAGGATATTGAAAGACAGGAGTCCACTCCACTCCATACTGAGTCCACACAGTCTCCACCTCATACTTCTCCTACAACATTTGAGTATGCACGAGGTGCTAAAGCTGCTGGAACAGACCATCCAGCAGATCAGCCTCAAACTTCTGCTCCTGGTGATGCAGCCGTACACCCAACAGCTGTTGAAGGACCCTCATCCCAAGCTAATGAACCTGAGGGAATGGACCATCCCTCTGGTGAGGCTGCTCCCCAAGTGCACATTCCATCATCAGGTTTCACCACTGATGATGTTAAAATGCACATCCGTTCTCCCCATGAAGAGCTGCCTGAAAACCAAGGTGCTACTGAGGGAACCACCCAAGGTCTTAATGAAGGTGCTACAACACAAGCAGCATCTGAAAGGCCACCATCTCCTATCACTTTACCTCATGATGCAGATATAGCCACTCCTGAAGGCCCCATTGACCCTTCCAAGCTGGGCCATCTAACATATGCCCAGGCTATGGAATTACTCTCCAAAGTCTACCTGCCTTCCCCCACTAATCCACAAACCCCTACATCTTCCCCCATCACCATCACATTCACATTCTTCACCATCTACCCAATCCAAACAATCCACACATACTCCCCCATCCCCCAAAGATATTCCTTTGAAGGATTAGCTATCTTTGTTGACCAACAAAGTTGGTGTTTTGGAGACCACAATGACCTCCCTACCTTCTATTATCTCAGACTCTGTGTCTGCTCAGCTTAAGGGGTTCCTTGATTCATTCAGGACTTCCTTTCCAACCCCTTCTCCTCAAACCGATCAATCCTCTTAGCTGCTTGCACTCACTGCACAGCTGCAAACACTCTCCTCTACCCTCTCAACAATTCTTTCTACCCAACAGGACTCTGTGTCCTCCCTGGCAGCTGTTTCCCAACAGATGTCAGCTCTCATTGACACCTGCACAAACACTCTCCGTTCCACTTTGTCCAGCCTGAAAACCTTAGTGGTCTCTCTGTCCAATTCTGTGTCATCAAACCTTGATAATATGCAAGATTCTCTTGAACTAAATCTTGCACAGCTTCAAAGTTTACTGTTCACAGCTTCTGACAGGGAAGCTATTGCTCAGCTGTCATCTCTTGCTACTTCCCATGCTGCCTCTCTTCAAACCTGTGTTACCCATCTAGCAGAGGTTAAGGATAACTTGGCTTTCTTAGTTCATAGCCTCGTTGGTTCCAAAAATGCTGCCAAAACTGCTACCTAGCCTGCTAGATCTGTTCCTACAGGCAAACCCATTGTTGAAGGCTCTGTGCCATCTACATCAAAGGGGGAGAAGATATCTGCCTCAAAGACCAAGTCTAAGGGGGAGAAATCTTCATCTCCCTGTAAGGAGAAATCAACATCAGTAGGACAAGCAACATGTTTTTCCCAAACAGGTCCTACTGCAGATGTCTCCAAAACAACTGAAGTTGCTCAGCCTACTCAGGTTGGATCTCCAAACCCTGCACCATCTAAGGGGGAGGAATCCATTCTGGGGACTACTAAGAAGAAGGAGACATCTAATATTTGAGCAAACTGAAGAAGAAGAGGAAGAGGAAACTGAAGCTGTCATAACCACAACAGCTAAAGGGAAGAGGAAAGCCTCAGTGGACCCTGACTATCTCAAAGCTGCTAAACTAAAATTTGATAAGGCTCGGGCCAAAGAAATGGGTCTTCCTATGGAGACTTATTATGAATTCAAAGAAGAGCAGCTTCGAACCATTGAAAGGCTAAAGAGATAAGAAGCCTCTACTAAAGCTGCAAAGGCCTTTGCATACAAGGAGGCAAGAAAAGCAAAAATGCCTTCCTTGGATGTTCAAAGAAAACTAGCAGAGGTTGAAATGAGTCAGCTCATTGGCTGAGAAAGAAGGAGAGAAAGAAAATGGTGTTCAGGTCTCTATAATCAAATCAAAGTCAGCATCCTCCTCAGCAAGAGCCCAAACACACTTTGACAACTTGGCAAGGAAGAAATTCTTTGATCTTGCCAACAGAAGGCTTGCCGAGGAAACAATTATCAAAGCTGTTCCCATTTCAAAGAAGGGCAAACAGTGGAAAATCCTGATAACCAGGGTAGGTGCTGAAGGTCCAGAACTGGAAGCATATGAACACACTGATGTTGCTCAAATGGGGTACAGAGAATGGGTGGAATTGGCAGTTGCCCTGAGTCCGTCTAAGTCTGAAACTGCTAGGACTATCAGGGTATATGTCAAAACTTTAATGGAAAGAGTTAAGAATCTTGGCCTGATCTCAGAAGAACAAATCAAGGGTACCTCAGTGGTTGAACCCAAGATAAAGGACAGGAGAAAGAGGAAGGATATTGAGCTGGAAGAACTCCTGATTGTGCTTGATCAAGGAATACTAGTTGTTGAGATCAAGGGAGTGAATCACAACTTGCCCAGAGGAGTGGAACCTGAGGAAGACAAGCTTATAGAAGAACCTGAGTTTGGGGTATTTTTTGTAGATCCTCTAACAAAAAATACATGTTTCCAGAGAGCATCTGATCTGCATAAGGTTGGTCTTAAGCAGCTCATATCTTTTAGACTTTCCAACTCCTCCAAACAATCTTCAAGATGGAGAGCAGCTATCTAGGAACAGCTCAAAGGGTTCCATGAGAGAGGAGAGCTTCAACATCCTAACTTCATATTCCTCAGAAATGAAATGGAGGAAATTGAAGAAACCAGGGAGCATTTTGAACAAATGTTCGAAGAAGGACCACTACAGCTTGGAGGTCCATATACTGCTGAGTAGATGAAGAATGGAAGATGTCCATAAGTTAGACAGGCTAACCACTATTTTCTCCCACTATCAACAGTCCAAATTTGTTGAAACTGTTCCATGTACATATGTTGTACTTCATTACATTAGTTGTAATCTTTTTATTACATCAGTTGTAATATACTTTAGTACATTAGTTGTACTTTTGTAAAAACATGTGTTGTTTACAATCAATATAAGTGTATATATAAACTGATCTTTTACTTTACTTCAATGTTGTAATTTTATTTCAGCAAAGTGTATTGTAAAAATATATAGTGATTATTGATAGAATCAACTTAGACTGACTATTGCAAATAGGGAGATTGTTAGGAACAAAAAGGCCTCAGTCAAACCCGTTCCACATCTTAGGGGGAGATTATTAATCAAACCTATTTGATGCACTTGAAGGTATAATTTATGGCCTGTTAATGCCTTGTTGAAACCTGATAAGTGATTTGCAATATTAGTCAAAGTTGTTTACCCTGTTGCATTTGTTGCAACCAAGGCAGATTGTCCAAGCTGTTCTATTCTGTTGAACAGGCTGGACATAAACTGTCTACACTGCTATAACCTGTTGAGCAGTTTGGACAAATTGTAAGTGTTCTGTTCTTTGTGAACAGAACCTGTTCTTTGTGAAAAGGCTAAACACTTTATGGAATATGTTTCCATGTCCTCATGTATTGTTTTGGACTATAAGATCAGTTTACAAAGTCGAAGACAAAGTGCAAAAACAGAAGCTGCAAAGACTGCCTACGTTGTTCTGTTACATGAAGACAAAGTGGATATTTGAAATGGGTAACAGACCATTTCTTATATCAAAATGGCCATAACTAAAGATGAAAGGTTTAAAGTTTACATTCCTCTTTTAGTTAAAGCCTTCTACAACAGAGGCAAAAAGGAAAAGACAAAGATTCTGCAATGTAAAGACAATTCTGCTTTGTCAATACGTGCAGAAAAGTTGTTTTGTGTTTTTGGAAAGACATCCCACTATCTCTATGTCCAATGAGGAAGCTTCACTGAGATTCTCAGTGAGAGTATAAAAGGAAGCTTCTAAGGAATGTGAGATAAACAAGAGTGTGATATTCAGATCGTGCAAAGAAACATGTTTTCATGCATGCAAGTCTGCTTGAATAAAACAGTAACGTGTGTCTAAGCTGTTCTTATTCAAGCTGTCCATCTGTCTGTCTTATAAACAGTGAGTTCATCTTAGTGAGTGTATTCATTGTATCTAGTCTGAGTGTGTCTTAGATTAGTTAAACATCTGTTGTTTCTGTCATCTCAACTTGAACCATTCCGCAGTTCAGGCTTGTTTGTAATTAACACTTGTTGATAATATACACAAACATTGAGAAGTGTGTTGAGTTTTAAATAGCTGTATTCACCCCCCCCCCCCTACAACTTAGAGCAACATACTAGGAAAACCTTTTGGGACCTACATTTTTTATTATAAACTCATCCAAATGACTTAACCTCAAAGGGGTTAGTAAGGGATGTTTTATTTCATTATATGAAGCCCTTTTACGAAGATTTATGGGGTAGATAAGTTTGAACTCAAAAACTCAAGGTCTGACTGCCATACCTTTCTTTTTTTACAATTGACAACTTCAGCCCAAAATGATGAAGGTAAACCCGATGCACACAACATGGTTCTAGCAGCTTCAATGAGAGTTTTGTTCCTCCTTTCAACAACTCCATTTTATTGAGGAGTTCGTACAGCTGTTTTTTGTGAGATTCCTCTTTCTTCACAGAATTCCTCAAGAGTACTGTTTCTGAATTCAGTACCATGATCACTTCTAAGCTGCTTAACTTGAGCAGAGTTTAGCACCTCCATCTTTTTGATAAATCCAATAATTTCTCTAGCAGCCTCTCCTTTGGTCTTCAGAAAAATCACCCATGTAAATCTGGGACTCATCAACCATTACTAGAGTGTATCTTCTACCTCCTAGACTTGGGACACTGATAGGTCCAAACAAGTCCATGTGGATTAAGAAGAGAGGAGTATCGATAGAAAAGTTATGTTTGGATTTAAAAGATGTTTTTCTCTGCTTGCCTTTCTCACAAGTTGTGCAGAGTTTATCCTTAACAAAGGTTATCGAAGGCAAACCTATTACCAACTCTTTATTACAGAGTTTGCTAATATTCTTGAAGTTCAGGTGTGATAGTCTTTTGTGTCATAACCAAGTTAGGTTTGCTTTGCTCCTTGAGATAAAGCAGGTTTCAGTTGTGGGATCAGCAGATTTCATGTCCACAACATATACACCTTTCTTTCTTTGTGCAAACAACACAGATTTGCCTTGGGAATCCAGTATGTACCCTAAGTGCTCATCAAAGTTAACCTTGTAGCCTGCATCACACAGTTGACTGATGCTTACAAGATTGTGTTTTAGCCCAAACACACAGGCTACTCTTTTGAATATGGCAGCACCAGCTTGACGGGTTCCATATCCCTCTGTGGATCCCTGTACATTATCACCAAAGGTGACTTTTGGTCATTTTTCAGGCCTGAGATCACACAGCAAGTCCTTGCAACCTGTCATGTGGCCTGAGCAGCCGCTGTCCAAGTACCAAACCTGGGATGGTTGTTTAACCTGCAGAGTGTCATGGGAAAATATTAGTTGTTTTTAGGGGAACTCATCATAGGGATGAGTTCTCCTTCTTCATCAACATTTGTTGATGGACCAGTAAGATCAACACTAATATTTTCTATCTGGATTGTATCAGCTTGGATACTATCCTCATTGACCATGTTACTTCCAACACTGCTGGTTTTTGTAATGTTGGAACTAGCAGTGTCAGCAGGATTGTATCAGCTTGGATACTATCCTAATTGTAGCATTTTCTCTTTTTAGACTTTTTTGAAGAAGTACTTCCAGAAACACATTCTGGAACATTTTTGTTGAACTTCTCAGCAGGTTTAACAAACTTATTACTATTTTTAGAAGAATCAACCGTTTGAGTAGAATGCACAACAGCAACAGCTTTACCTGTGTCCTCTTTCCTCTTTTTAGGGGGGGCAGAGATCAAATATAGGAAGTTTGATTGGCCTTTGTCCTTCCACAGGTTTGGGAAACTTATTCCCAACTTTCTCAGGTTGAGCAATGGCTTTGCCTTTGCCCTTACTGAGATGTGATGGATGTTGCCTATCAACATAATCACTGCTTTTGGTTTTGAAAGACTTACCTTCATTTATAACCAGTTTTCCACTATGATTTAAAAACTTATTTGAAATCAAAGCAGACTTACTTTCAACATGAGACTTACCCCTGTTGAAAGCAGGCTGCTTACCTTTTAAAAACCTTTTCTCAAAATATTCAGCATCAAAAGGATTAACAGGTTTCTTACCATCAGCTTTAGATCCAGAACCTGTCTTATTGACAGGTTTAGTGTCCAAAGCTGCAGTTTGAACTTGTTTGTGTGACCCAGCTGAGCACTTAGCAGATTGATTTGATGGATAACACATTCATCAGTTTTTAGAACTTTTTCACACAAGTTGTCAGTGTTTTGAGGCCTGGCAAACCTATTTGTTGAGACTATCTTTCCATTTACTCTCTGAATGAAAGTACTTGGAAGCTCACCAAGAGTTGATAAGTCTTTTTCCAGACTATTTATCTCAACAATTGAAGCTGTTGTATCAAGATCCCCTCTAAGATAAGTTTGGATTTGAGCAGTGATCTGTTGACTGATACAATGATTGACTTTCTGTGCAGATTGGCACCAAGAGTCAACAATCTTTTGAAGCTTGGCATGCTTTGTGACTGTCTCTCTCTTTTCTTTTAATAAAATGGAATTGATGTGTTTTAATTCATCAAGTTCAGTTTCCAACTTATGGAAGATGTCCAGTTCACTAGTTTTTATTTCAGATCAGATTTTAACTTGGAGATCCCAGACAACAAAGCATCATGCTTCTCAATAGCAGCTTTTAAATCAACAAGTAAATATTCAAACATTTTAACGTTTTCATCAGAACTGTAATCCATAAAATTTTGTTCCTTACATATCATTGCTGGGTTCCAGTTCTCCAAGCTGTTGAGAGCCTCAGCTTCAGCCAGGTCCTGTTTGAAATTGCTTATTGATGGGACATCAGTGTTGGCCATCAGATAATTGTTATCTTCTTCATCTGACAATTTTGATGGCACCTGACTTCTTTTGCAGCATCTTTCCACCAAACCTCTTCTTATTGAATTTTCTAACAAGCATGGCAATCATTTGCTCATCATCAAATTCAGTAAGATCTTCACAGTCTTCTTCCTCAGACAATTCTTCCATTTCATCATCAGCATGTTGATCAGCTTGTGTGAACACATCACACACCTGACCAACAGGTTGTCTCACGCTGGCTACTAAGGCAGCACCTCTTTTGGACATCTCCAAGGCATTTCTTTTCTGTTGCCTTGATTATTCATCATTTAGTAAGGACCCATACAGATTTACAAGATCCATACCTTTGATGGTGCCTGAGTTTCTTAGGATAGTAGAAAAATAATTTCATTCCTCAGGCAGAATGTCCAAAAAGTTGTTTACAAGAGTTAGGTTGTCCTTGGTGATCCCAACAACTTTGAGATCATTGATTAGAGCAGTGAATCTGGTATAAGTTTCAGTGAGAGATTCCTTTGGCTTTGCAAATAAGAGTTCATACTGTCTAACAAGGTTGTTGATCCTGTTATCCAGTGTGATAGTGGGACCATCATAGACGGTACACAAAGTATCCCACGTCTCCTTTGCAGTCTTCATTTTCTCAACCTGTTTGAACACATCATCAGGAAGAGAAATAACCAGGTTGTTCCTGGCCTTTGAATCAAGAGCAACCAGCCTTGTGTCTTCATGAGACCATTGAGCTTTTGCCTTTTCAAATGTCCTAATTTCAGGAACAGCTCCTTCAGCAGCAGGAGTGATAGTAGTAACAGAAGTTGGCACATAGGGACCTTCCATTACTATCTCTGGTAGTTGTACATCCAGATTATCTAAGTAGAGCATCATTCTGCACTTCCAACCAGAGAAGTTCTGATGATTGAACTTGGGGGGTTTTGCCATTGAACCATTGTCATAGTAAGAGGAAGAGCTGGCAGCACTGTTGTCCATGGGGAAATAGGGAGAATGAGAGATCTAGAGTTAACACACACTCTATCTGCTCTCATACCAGTTGTAGGTCCCAAAAGGTTTCCCTAGTATGTTGCTCTTAGTTGTAGAGGGTGGGGGGGGTGAATACATCTACTTAAAACTCAACACACTTTTCTCAATGTTTGTGTATATTATCAACAAGTGTTAATTACAAACAAGCCTGAACTGCGGAATGGTTCAAGCTGAGATGACAGAAACAACAGATCTTTAAATAATCTAAGACACACTCAGACTAGATACAATGAATACACTCACTAAGATGAACTCACTGTTTACAAGACAGACAGATGGGCAGCTTGAATAAGAACAGCTTAGACACACGTTACTGTTTTATTCAACCAGACTTGCATGCATGAAAAACACACTTCTTTGTACGATCTGAATATCACACTCTTGGTTATCTCACATTCCTTAGAAGCTTCCTTTTATAGTTTAACTGAGAATCTTAGTGAAGCTTCCTCATTGGACATAGAGATAGTGGGATGTGTTTCCAAAAAGACAAAACAACTTTTCTGCACGTTCTGACAAAGCAGAATTATCTTACATTGCAGAATCTTTGTCTTTTCCTTTTTGTCTCTGTTGTAGAAGGCTTTAACTAAAAGAGGAATGTTAACTTTAAACCTTTCATCTTCTGTTATGGCCATTTTGATATAAGAAATGGTATGTCACCCATTTCAAATATCCACTTTGTCTTCATGTAACAGAACAGCGTAGGTAGTTTTTGCAGCTTCTGTTTTTCCACTTTATCTTCGACTTTGTAAACTGATCTTGTAGTCCAAAACAATACATGAGGACATGGAAACATATTCCATAAAGTGTTTATCCTGTTCACAAAGAACAGGTTATGTTCACAAAGAACAGAACACTTAGAATTTGTCCAAACTGCTCAACAGGTTAGAGTAGTGTAGACAGTTTATGTCCAGCCTGTTGAACAGAATAGAACAGCTTGGACAATCTGCCTTAGTTGCAACAAATGCAACAGGGTAAACAGCTATGACTAATATTGCAAATGACTTATCAGGTTTCAACAAGGCATTAACAGAACTTAAATTATACCTACAAGTGCATCAAACAGGTTTGATTAATAATCTCCCCCTAAGACGTGGAACAGGTTTGACTGAGGCCTTTTTGTGCCTAACAAAAACCCATTTGAGGTTTAAGCCTTTTTTATGGAGAACGTGAGGAAGATGAAGATAATAAAGAGAATGTTGCCTTTAAAAAGTCTTGAAATAAATAGGAGAAGCTTTCAAGTCTCTGATTTGTGTGTGTGGTACGTTTCTGCCAAAAGGAAGAAGATATCATCTTTTTTCCTATTTCTCCAACTCCTTTAACTTTCATCCATTTGCACAAACATCCCCCATTATCATCATCTTTTATTACCAAGCCCCTAACTAAAGTTTAAGATTCATCCACATAGGATTAAATAAAAGCATTTAATTTAAGTTCATAAATAATTATTCTAAAATATTCAGGGCATTACATAAAATATCGAAAGGATCAAATGGCATCATTGCAAGGGAACGGTGTGAGATTTTAGGAAATAGTTGTGGCTGGTAGTTTAGTCGATCTTCTTTCAAGGAATCTTTCCTTGAAGGGTTATTCGCTTTCATTTTTTATTTTATAACATTTCAACTTTGCTCTGGTTTATTTGTATTTGTGTTCTTTTGTGAAGGTGTATTTGATGAGTATGGACGAATATGGTCATGAGATATTGAATGGAAGTTATGATGAAGGTTATTGCCAAGGAGGGTCAGGATATGATATGGGACAACCAATTATGTGGTCTTATAGGGGAGTATACAATGGATCTACACAGGGTATTCACAGATGTCATATAATCCAATTGACCACTATGCTTACCCAAGTGAACCCCCTGTCTTCTTTCAAAAACCTTTGTGCCATGAGGATATGAGTGATTTCAATTCCACCCAATATCATGATGAATCTTGTAACAACCTAATTTTTGTCAATCATGTAATAATTGATTCTGAGATAATAATATAATTTTGTTATATTATTTAAGTTGCAATTATTAATTAAGAATGAAAATTTATTAAGTAAATATAATTTTAATTATATTTATAATATAATTAGGATGATTAAAATAAAGAGATGTAAAATACAAAAATATAGTGGGTTAAATTTTAATGTAACTAAATGGATATAAAATCAAATTAAATGATCATTAAGATCATTAATCTTGAAAGCTCTCTCTCTCTCTAATCTCTCTCTATCTCTCGGATCTTTCAACAAAATTTCCAAAGAAATTCAAAGATTGATGATTTAATTGAAGAATCAAGACAAAGGAGTTACAACAAATCATCAAACATCATCAATTAGCAAGAATTTGAGGTAATAACTTCTTTTAATTTTGAAATATATGAAGTTTGGTTCGGTTTTGTATATAACCGAAACCAAGAATTATATATGTGAAAAATTGTTGTTGCATGTTCAAGATTTTAGTAGATTATGATGGATTTAAGTTAATAAATGTTAAAGAAACGAAGATTTTAGTTTAGATCATCCAAAACATTAAAGAAATCAGAATTTTGATGAAAAATGTGTTCTTGAGAAAATTATGAGTTTTTGGATGATCTTGACTAAATTAAGATGTTTTTGATCAAAGAAATTATATAAAAACACTCAAATAATGATAATACAACAAAATAAAACATTGCATGTTAATATAAATAAGTTTTGTGAATCTTATGTGAAAATCCGTATGAATATAACCAAGAACATGAAGAACAAATCTGGGAAAAAAATGCTAAGTGTATGATCCGAATTCGGGTAGGACCGAATTCGGATGGTGCACCAATTCGGATCCCTAGTCTCGGACTTTATGGTTCGAATAATATGCCATTTCGGACCCATGTTTCGGTTCGGATCCCATGATTTCGGATATCCCAATTTCGAATGCTTCCAAATTCGGACATATACTATTTCGGATGCTCTATTTCGGATCTTTATAATTCGGATGGTATCAATTTCGGATGATGAACCGAATCCGGGCTTGGTCTGAATTAGGACGACCTTTTCGGACAGGTCCGAATCCGGGTGTCAGATCCGGATTGGTCCGAATCCGGATGATCCGAAATTGGATATCCTATTTTGATATTTTTACAAAATTAAAGAAAAATGAATCAAATGATTAACAGGGTTATCAGTTATCAGAATCAGATAAAATAAAGATTATGAAAAAAGACATGAAATTGATATGATTTGGCAATGATAATTCTGGACAGGTTCAGTTAATATCTGAACATTGACACAAAGAATTTAAAGACTAAAATGATGATGATAAAGATGATGAAATTGACATGATATTATCATGAATGATTTTGAACAGGTTCAGTATATTCTGAACAAAGATTAAAAGACTTAAAGACTTGAAAGCGGGTCTCTGATTTGAAAAGAATTGACAGAACAGATTGACAAAGATAAAATCCTGAGATAACTCAGGTGGCAGATTTTTATATCTGTTTGATAAAGACCCAGACCTGTGAGTTATAGATATTCAGATTGAACATGCATAGATCCGGGTGAGATATATTGCTGCTGTTAGATTTATTGACATTCATTTATCAGCTGGAATGAGACCTGTGCACACCATGGATGGGTGTTGCCCAGTGGATCATGATAGCTATTTGATTATCTTTTCATATTGCATTTAATATTGCTTCAGACTTTGCTTTATGATTCATTGCTATCATGACTTCTTAGACATATGCTTCCATCATTGATCAGACATTTGATAGATTGATTCAGCTTGACTAGCCCTTATGGTCTATTGTTCTAGACCCGGCTATTTCACCAGTTCTTATGAATTGGTAATGACCTCCGATGTTCCGCCATATTGACTTACTGGTAGCTAGCCCAGTATGTGGTTGATCCCCACGAATTAAGCGTGAGTGTTGCCTGAACATCATCCGATTCTATGATTCTATATCTCAATCATGAGGGCTGTAGCGGCAGCCAAGACATATCACGCTAAGACTAATGACTCCGCTTGACACGCATGTTGATATTGAAAATCTATAAACTCACTAAGCTTTGCTTACAGATGTTGCGTTAATATTTTACAGGAAAAGCCAAAGGAAAATCACCTGCAGGACCTAGTACTTAGGTCATTCAAGATCCAAGTTTTGAAGCTTTCTTAGACCACTACTCAACAACCTTCTGGTACTGATTGGAATAAAGCAAATGTGGTGGTTTTGGGTAGACGTGATGCGATTTATGATGTTATGACTAGATTAGATGTTACCATTTTATAACTATAATTTGAAAACTGTAATCTGTAATGAATTTAATCCTAACTTGTATGTACATGTAATTTTATTATTCCGCAATTTAATTACCCTATCTTAGTATGGTTGATATCGTATTGCATGATGTGGGACCTAGACTAGTGAGCACTGCCCCGTAAGGGGTGGTCTTCACAGGATGGTATCAGAGCACTAGTTTGAGTGAATCAAGTATTACGTAAGTATACTTGGTCTCAAACTGAAGCAATACATATAAATCAATCATTTAGGTGGTTTGAACTGAGATAGGATGTACAGACTATTAGGATGGGAAAAAGGGTACATAGATCTAAGTCTATAAACTGATAGTTAATTGATTTTAATTTTCAGTAGAAGATGTCAGGATCAGGATCAGGTGATATTCCCAGCAACATGAATCCACAACAGATGTTTGAAATGATGCAACAACTTCTAGCCCAACACTCAGAACAACAAAACAAAATAATGCAAGATCAGTTTCAGGCCAGAGATGAGGCCGAAGCTAAAAGACGTGAAGAAAAGAAAAATAAGAGAAAAGAAAAGCAAGCCCAAACTAATGAATCTGATTCTGATAAATCTAATCCAGAAACCCAAATAGCTCAGCCAAAAGGCTGCAAGTTTAAAGATTTCAAAGCTAGCGGTGCTTTGAACTTAGAAGGAACAGTTAATCCGATTCAGGCGATGGATTGGATTAGTCATACCGAAGAGATCTTTAGAATCTCTGACTGTTTAGACTCGAAGAAAGTGAGTTATGCGTCTGCACTATTTGTGGGAGCTGCCCGTGCATGGTGGAAAACTCAGCGAAGTATCTATGGTGAGGAGGTGATTCAGACTTTAGAATGGGAGCAGTTTCTTGATATGTTCAATGCGAAGTACTGCCCGATCGACCAACAAGATAAAATGGAAGTACAATTGATGCAGCTGACTCAGGGAACGAAGACAGTTGACGAATACGAGCACGAATTCTCAAGACTATGCGGCTACTCTTCCTATCAAGTAGCTACCGAGGAAAGAAAAATGAATAGATTTCGTGTAGGACTTAATCCAAGATACAGACATCCGATGAGCGCTATCAAATATAAGAGTTATCTGGAAATGGTAGAAGCAGCGAGACAGATCGAGCGAGGATACTTAGAGTACGGCGATCAGCTTTATGCTCCGTCTACTAAACCGATGAATCCGTCTCCTCCAAAGAAACAGCGGTTTGGCAGATTCTTTAAGCCAAATAAGTCTCATTCACAATCTCAGCAATTCCATCAGCAAAGTTCACAGCCGAAAGCACAAGTTTACTCTCTCACGAACGAACCACGATTCTGCAAGCGATGCAGGAGATCACATATGGGGTTGTGCAATCCAGAGGATGTTACTTGCTTTGCGTGCAACATGATCGGTCACAGTAGCGAAGAATGTCCACAGCAGGGACGTGGATGTGCAAAGTGCGGGAAAAGAGGACATTTTATGTACCAGTGTCGTAGCGGATCGCGTTATCAGTCACAATCATCAGCAGGAGGTTCTACAGGGAAAAGTTCTGCTGCAACGCCGACTGCACGGACTCGAGCTTTCCAAATTACAGCCGAGGAAGCAAAAGAAACACCTGATGTAGTTACGGGTATGTTTTTACTTAACTCGATTCCGGCTCGTGTATTATTTGATTCTGGCACAAGTCGTTCTTTCATATCAACCTCTTTTGCACGACAATTATGTAAGATTCCATCAAAGCTTCCCGTGATACTAGACATTGAGACAGCCAGTAACAGTTTCGTTATGGCTGATTCCGTTTATCGTAATTGCACACTACTTGTTGATAATATCGTATTCAATCTCGATCTCATCCCGATTCCGTTAAAAGAATTTGACGTCATCATCGGCATGGATTGGCTAATGAACAACGAGGCTACAATTATCTGCAACCGGCGAGTCATCAGAATCAAGTCTTCAGATGGCCGAGTATTGGAGATCAAGGGCGAGAAGAGGAAAGGTGCACATTGTTTCATATCTATAGAAAAAGCTCATAAATACTTGTCTAGAGGTCACGACTCCTATCTTTGTTATGCTCTATCTGAGTCCAGCTCTGAAAAGAAATCTTTGTCCGATATTCCTATCGTCTGTGAGTTCCCAGACGTATTTCCTGATGACATTTCCGGAGTGCCACCGGAACGTCAAGTCGAGTTTAGTATTGACTTGGTTCCTGGTGCGGCTCCTATCGCAAAAGCTCCATACAGACTTGCACCTGCAGAAATGCAAGAAATGTCTAAGCAACTGCAAGAACTGTTAGAGAAGGGGTTTATCCGACCGAGTTCTTCTCCGTGGGGTGCACTAGTTCTATTTGTTAAAAAGAAAGACGGAACCTTCCGTATGTGCATCGACTACCGCGAGTTGAACAAAGTCACCATAAAGAATAAATATCCTTTGCCCAGGATCGATGATCTGTTTGATCAGCTGCAAGGAGCCAGCTATTTCTCGAAAATAGATCTCCGTTCTGGGTATCATCAACTGAAAGTAAGAAATGAGGATATACCGAAGACAGCTTTCCGTACAAGATACGGTCATTACGAATTTCTCGTAATGCCGTTTGGATTAACGAATGCACCAGCGGCGTTCATGGATCTCATTAATCGCGTGTGCAGACCAATGTTGGATAAATCAGTTATCGTGTTCATAGATGATATTCTGATTTACTCCAAAACGGAGGCTGATCATTCCGTTCATCTGCGACAGTTGCTAGAGTTATTAAGAAAAGAAAGACTCTACGCAAAGTTTTCTAAGTGCGAATTCTGGCTCAGACAGGTATAATCTCTATTATATATGTCTTGAGCTGTTTCCTTAACTATTCTATGAATCACATCAGAACTTGAATTTCTATCTTGATTATCTTATAGATTCAATTCCTTGGCCATGTCGTTTCTGGCGAAGGAATATCCGTTGATCCGTCTAAAGTCGAGGCTGTTCAGAAGTGGCAAACACCTCGCAATGCCTCTGAAATAAGAAGTTTCCTTGGATTGGCCGGTTACTATCGGCGATTCATAAAGGACTTCTCGAAGATTGCCGTGCCACTTACGATGCTAACACGAAAGAATACTCCTTTCGTTTGGTCTGATAAACAGCAAGAGGCATTTGACATTCTGAAACAGAAGCTCATTCAAGCTCCAATCCTAGCTTTACCAGAAGGCAATGATGATTTCGTTGTCTATAGTGATGCATCTGGTACTGGCTTGGGATGTGTTCTTATGCAAAGGGGAAAAGTAATTGCTTACGCTTCAAGGCAATTAAAAGATTACGAGAAAAGTGCACCGACTCATGATCTTGAGTTGGCTGCCGTTACCTTTGCTCTGAAGATCTGGCGTCACTATCTTTATGGGACTCGGTGTCAGCTCTACACCGATCACAAGAGTCTCAAATATCTTTTCACTCAAAAGGATCTGAACATGAAACAGCGTCGGTCCTTGGAGCTTATCAAGGACTATGATTGCGAGATCCTATATCATCCCGGCAAAGCTAATGTTGTCGCGGATGCTTTGAGTAGAAAAGTCTATCCGGAAAAGTGCTGCTATGCCCTGACTCCTGTAGTATTTTCATCCCGACTAATTTTTGTCAATCATGTAATAATTGATTCTGAGATAATAATATAATTTTGTTATATATTTAAGTTGCAATTATTAATTAAAAATGAAAATTTATTAAGTAAATATAATTTTAATTATATGTATAATATAATTAGGATGATTAAAATAAAGAGATGTAAAATACAAAAATATAGTGGGTTAAATTTTAATGTAACTAAATGGATATAAAATCAAATTAAATGATCATTAAGATCATTATCTTGAAAGCTCTCTCTCTCTCTAATCTCTCTCTATCTCTCGGATCTTTCAACAAAATTTCCAAAGAAATTCAAAGATTGATGATTTAATTGAAGAATCAAGACAAAGGAGTTACAACAAATCATCAAACATCATCAATTAGCAAGAATTTGAGGTAATAACTTCTTTTAATTTTGAAATATATGAAGTTTGGTTCGGTTTTGTATATAACCGAAACCAAGAATTATATATGTGAAAAATTGTTGTTGCATGTTCAAGATTTTAGTAGATTATGATGGATTTAAGTTAATAAATGTTAAAGAAACGAAGATTTTAGTTTAGATCATCCAAAACATTAAAGAAATCGGAATTTTGATGAAAAATGTGTTCTTGAGAAAATTATGAGTTTTTGGATGATCTTGACTAAATTAAGATGTTTTTGATCAAAGAAATTATATAAAAACACTCAAATAATGATAATACAACAAAATAAAACATTGCATGTTAATATAAATAAGTTTTGTGAATCTTATGTGAAAATCCGTATGAATATAACCAAGAACATGAAGAACAAATCTGGGAAAAAAATGCTAAGTGTATGATCCGAAATCGGGTAGGACCGAATTCGGATGGTGCACCAATTCGGATCCCTAGTCTCGGACTTTATGGTTCGAATAATATGCCATTTCGGACCCATGTTTCGGTTCGGATCCCATGATTTCGGATATCCCAATTTCGAATGCTTCCAAATTCGGACACATACTATTTCGGATGCTCTATTTCGGATCTTTATAATTCGGATGGTATCAATTTCGGATGATGAACCGAATCCGAGCTTGGTCCGAATTAGGACGACCTTTTCGGACAGGTCCGAATCTGGGTGTCAGATCCGGATTGGTCCGAATCCGGATGGTCCGAAATTGGATATCCTATTTTGATATTTTTACAAAATTAAAGAAAAATGAATCAAATGATTAACAGGGTTATCAGTTATCAGAATCAGATAAAATAAAGATTATGAAAAAAGACATGAAATTGATATGATTTGGCAATGATAATTCTGGACAGGTTCAGTTAATATCTGAACATTGACACAAAGAATTTAAAGACTAAAATGATGATGATAAAGATGATGAAATTGACATGATATTATCATGAATGATTTTGAACAGGTTCAGTATATTCTGAACAAAGATTAAAAGACTTAAAGACTTGAAAGCGGGTCTCTGATTTGAAAAGAATTGACAGAACAGATTGACAAAGATAAAATCCTGAGATAACTCAGGTGGCAGATTTTTATATCTGTTTGATAAAGACCCAGACCTGTGAGTTATAGATATTCAGATTGAACATGCATAGATCCGCTTGAGATATATTGCTGCTGTTAGATTTATTGACATTCATTTATCAGCTGGATTGAGACCTGTGCACACCATGGATGGGTGTTGCCCAGTGGATCATGATAGCTATTTGATTATCTTTTCATATTGCATTTAATATTGCTTCAGACTTTGCTTTATGATTCATTGCTATCATGACTTCTTAGACATATGCTTCCATCATTGATCAGACATTTGATAGATTGATTCAGCTTGACTAGCCCTTATGGTCTATTGTTCTAGACCCGGCTATTTCACCAGTTCTTATGAATTGGTAATGACCTCCGATGTTCCGCCATATTGACTTACTGGTAGCTAGCCCAGTATGTGGCTGATCCCCACGATTAAGCGTGAGTGTGGCCTGAACATCATCCGATTCTATGATTCTATATCTCAATCATGAGGGCTGTAGCGGCAGCCAAGACATATCACGCTAAGACTAATGACTCCGCTTGACACGCATGTTGATATTGAAAATCTATAAACTCACTAAGCTTTGCTTACAGATGTTGCGTTAATATTTTACTGGAAAAGCCAAAGGAAAATCACCTGCAGGACCTAGTACTTAGGTCATTCAAGATCCAAGTTTTGAAGCTTTCTTAGACCACTACTCAACAACCTTCTGATACTGATTGGAATAAAGCAAATGTGGTGGTTTTGGGTAGACGTGATGCGATTTATGATGTTATGACTAGATTAGATGTTACCCTTTTATAACTATAATTTGAAAACTGTAATCTGTAATGAATTTAATCCTAACTTGTATGTACATGTAATTTTATTATTCCGCAATTTAATTACCCTATCTTAGTATGGTTGATATCGTATTGCATGATGTGGGACCTAGACTAGTGAGCACTGCCCCGTAAGGGGTGGTCTTCACAAATCTCAACACTATTAACCTTACCAACACACTCCTGATTCTTACGAAAGCCAATATGCCCAACATTCATATCGACCTTTTCCCCAATACTAATCTGAGAACACATTTTCTTTGGAGGAGTTATTGTTGAAGTTCATGGCTACATAAGAGGAAAGGAATCGTGAATTTGATATTTAGGAAAGATCCATGGCTAGAATATTAGAAGAGTAGTATGCAACTAGATGATGAAGTAGAGGGTGCATAATGTAAGGAATTTAGAGTAGTGGGTCTGAGGATCTATGGGAAGGTCTGAATTCACATGAAGCACAAAACATTTAAAGATTCAGATATGGAGTATGTGTATGACGAGCTCTTACTAACCCGATAGCCTATGGGGAACCACATGACATCCTAAAATCCTAAAACTCTTTGGACTATTGTTTTCCTGTAAGTGTCTATACTATCAAGAACATGACAAATGAGATTCCGGAGATGACCAATGATGAGGAATAATGTTCAAGCCTATAAAGTACAACTCAATTTCCAACTTTGGCATTGATGAGTCCCATGGATGTTTTGAAGTATGAGTTTGTCATAAAGGTTGTGGATTTGGCTTTGAAATCCCCAACGAGTGTGATCGAATAAGAGTTTAATTCAAACATGACTTAGAAGAGTTTGAGTGGTTATTGGTCGATGAAGATGATATGGGTGAGCTTGATTCACAGTCAGCGGATGACGTAAAGCCAATCATAGATAATTCATTTGTCTTGGATATTCATAAAGTTCCCTTTAATTATGTTTCTCCTTATGATTCTTTACTGCCTTTCTTTAATGTTTACTCTTCAGCAACTGATTCAACTTTAAAGTCCATGAGAGCACAATAGCCTCCCCAACATCAAATTGTTGCAAATCAAATAATGAGTTGTGTATCAGAAGAAGTTGAAAGACTAAAAAAATAATAGGTAAACTTCAAAGATTAAGGAGACACCTTCCATGCATAATGACTTCAAGCATAATAAGAGACATTCAAGTGAGGTTGTAAATACACTTGTTGTACTAAACACTCAAGGTTCATTTTCCTGTTTCTCGAAAATGTTAAATAATAAGTTAATAACAAAGATAGTACATTTAAGTCAAGTTAGTGACTCTTTAAAACCAAGCATTTCTGGAGGCAACCCGTGATTTTTTATTTTTTTTACTTTTATGTTAACTTTTATTTACCATGTTGATTTTTATGTTTAATGTCATGGGATATTGATGTTACTTCATGCATAACCCTCTTTCATGCTTATATCCTGGGGCCGAGTCTCAAGTGCTTATAGGAGGCATCCCTATGAACAATTTTGATGGTATTTAACATTGTTTTTTTGTGACTTTTAGATTTGACTTTCATAAAGCCAATTATTTTACTCAAACTTTAGTTTAGTTACTTGTGCATATTAGTTTAATTTCATAGTTCTATGCTTGAATAACCGGTCCTTCCATTGCTTATGTGTCTCTTAATATATAATGGCCTTGGATATAGTATAGCATGTTCTTAGTTAGTTGATTTCTCAAGTTTGACCTCTTAAAAGTCAAACTACTGAGGCTTAAATTTAGCTAACTTGCATATTGCATTTTAGTTCCGCAGCTCACTTACTTGAATAAATGCTTTTACATGGTTATTCGTGTCATTCTGTGGCTTGTTGTGATGTTTATAGCTTTTCATCCATGATGTATTTTGTTTAATTTCTAACTTTCATGTTTCTATTTTAGTTTCGAATAAGTTTGGGGTTGATCTCAAGTGGTTTCAATGCTAGAACTTTGCTCATGTGTTGTTTGGCTGTCCAATGTTCAATATATGTTTAGGAGATGATTAACTTTTATACAAGGTGCAAAATCCGTAATTTAAATTAGCTTAATTTAACCTAAGTATATAATTTTATTTTTGCTTGTGTTATAAAGTTTGTAAAATTACGTAAGAGGGGTTAAATGTGATATTCCTTCATAATTAATGTTAAGGAGTGCAAAATGTCAATTTTTTCAAAGTCTTAACAAATTAACACGTATTATGTTCGATTGATCACTCATTCAAATTATATATATATATATATATATATATATATATATATATATATTGCCGACGGAGCATAGAGAAAAAATGCTCACGTGGCGCAATATTAGTAGTAAAAATTCAGAAAATTAAGGCTTATTTGGCGCAATATAATTGGTTAAAATTCAGAAAATTAAGGCTACTGATTTAACGCAATATAATTGGTTAACATTCAGAAAATAATGGGATTCCCCCCCATTATTTTGGCTCGATAAGATTCCACATAATTATCCAGATTTTTCTACATATTTTAATGTTTCAGCAATTAAAATATGTAGATTTGCCGGAAAGAAATAAAAAATGACAATATAATTTCAAACTTTCACTGTTGGAAATTGTTGCAATCTGATTTACCAAGTTAAATAATTATAACAAATCAGATTTAATCCGCTAGAAAATTTTAAATTTGCACAGCTGGAAATAGATGAAATCTGATTTATCAAGTTAAATAAAAATAAGAAATCAGATTTAATCGACTAATAGTAGAACTGAAATATTAAGATATGCAGAAAAACACTGGATAATATCATAACTAAAATATTAAGTTATCAATTCTTTGTATAATTTGAAACCTGATAATTATTAGATGTTTATATAACGAGTTAAATGTAACCAACTATGAGATAAAACATGCTTTGTTGAAGTTACGTACTACTATATATATATATATATATATATATATATATATATATATACACACACACACACACACACACTGTTGGGAAATATTCTAAGTATGTCAAGCTGTTAGTTAGATTTCTCAGACTGTTAGTAGATTTTAGAGTGTAAGTACAAAGTTCAAGCTGTTAGTTGAAAAACTTCGAGCTGCTAGTTCAAAAGTTCAAGCTGCCAGTGTTAAAGCTCAAGCTGCTCAACAGATAGACTTCAAGCTGCTCAACAACTCAATAAACAAAAAGTGCTGATATTAAGGAAAAGATATATTTTGAAGATTCAAGCATATCTACTATCAGAGAAATCAGAGTTTTTCAAGGAAACAAATCCTAAAGCAATATATATACATAGAATAGGTGTATTGTAAGTCTGCACGTACAAGTTTATTCAGTTGTAATTGTCTTTCTGATTAAGTTTTCATAAGCCTCTAAGGTTGTAAAACCCTAAGAACAATTTGTGTTCGTCGTCTAATCAAACAGATTAGAGGTGATTGTAATCATTGAGTTTGGCAATACAAATGATATTTGATTATTGATTGTGTTTATGTGTTTATTTGTTCTGAAAGCTTTTCTTAAAACAGTTAAGTGTTATTCCGCAAACTTCTTAATTGGACTTTGATTCAATACAAGGATATTGGTTTATACTCTGATTAATTCAAACCAGTTAATCTTAGGTAGTGATTTTTGATCTTGACAAGTGGTATCAGAGCCAGGTTTTGTTGCATTTGGAGGAAATTCCAAGGGAGGTAAGGTCACAGTTAAAGGTACTGTAAAAGCAGGAAATATGCTTTTTAATGATGTTTTGTATGTTGAACAACTGAAGTACAATTTATTAAGTGTGTCTCAAATCTGTGATAAACAAAATATTGTTGTCTTCACAGATTCTGAGTGCATTGTTCTTTCAAAGGATTTCAAAATACATGAAAATCTTGTTTTACTTAAAACACCAAGAAAGGACAATGTCTACTGTTTGGACACAGATCTTTTATCTAACTCAAGTACTTTAAGCTGTTTGATATCCAAAGCATCATCAAATGAATCTGCTCTTTAGCACAGAAGAATGTGTCACATGAACTTCAAATCTATGAATGTGCTGGTCAAAAAGAATTTGGTAAGACGTCTACCACAAAAGGAGTTCATTTGTGATGATCATTGTGTAGCATGTCTTAAAGGCAAGCAACACAAATCTTCTCATAAGACCAAAGAAGTAAATTCAATCTCATCTGCTCTTCATCTTATTCATATGGATCTCTTTGGTCCAACATCTGTTTTGAGTTTGAATAAAAGGGCTTACTGTTTAGTCATTGTTGATGATTTCACCAGATTCACATGGGTATACTTTCTTAGGACTAAAGATGAAACTGCTGAGCTAGTTAAATCTTTTATTCTTAAGATAGAAACCAATCCAACTTAAAAGTTAAGGTGATTAGATCAGACAATGGGACTGAATTTAAAAACCACATCCTAAACAGTTTCTGTGAGTCTAAAGGCATTGCTAGGCAATATAGTGCACCAAGAACACCACAGCAAAATGGTGTAGCTGAAAGAAAGAACAGATTTTTAATTGAGGCTGCTAGAACCATGCTAGCTGATTCCAAACTGCCAATGACCTTTTGGGCAGAAGCAGTTAATACAGCTTGTTATATTCTGAATAGGGTTCAGGTTGTCCAATCACAATGGAAAACTCCATATGAGTTATTCCATCATAGAATCCCCTTAATAGCCTTCCTAAAGTCTTTTGGCTGTTCATGCACAATTCTTTACACTAAGACTCACTTAGGAAAGTTTGAAAGCAAGGCTGAAGAAGGTTTCTTTGTAGGATACTCCACTCAAAGCAAAGCCTATAGGGTATATAACAGTGTGTCTAAAACCATTGAAGAAAGTGTCAATGTCGAATTTAATGAAAACACTGCAAATATCAAAGGCACTGGTCCTGATTGGTTGTTTGATTTAGATTCACTAACTAATTCTCTGAGCTTTGTTGAGTATACTGCAGAAACTGATGAAAACAGGGTTGAAGCTGCCATCACAAGTTCTCATGCTGGTAGCACAAATCATCAAGCTGTTGGTACAAAGATTCAGACCGTTGCAGATTCTGGTCAATGGGATGAGTATACGGTCATACCACTTCTCTCTTGTGACCCACCAGGGGTACTGGATGCACAACATGATTCAAATCCAAACTATGAAGTGCCAATCCCAAGTCCTGAGAGCACAACTTCATCACAAAGGGAAACAGTCCCAGATTCAAGTCAAACTGTTCCTGAAGCTGAACCATCAAGTGGTCCTGATGGAGATGATACAAATCTAGGAACCTCTTTTCAGACAGACAGAGAGCCAACCCTCAGAGTTCACAAGTATCATCCTCTCAATCAGATAATGGGTGATCCACGAACTCCTGTGCAGACAAGGACAATGGTTCACAAAGAGTCTACTGATGCTGATTCAGCAGTTCCAGAATTCAGTCTAGCTGCCTTTGAACATGCCTGTTTCATGTCACAGTTAGAACCCAAAAAGGCATCAGAGGCTTTGAAAGATCCATCTTGGATTGAGGCAATGTAGGAAGAGCTACTACAATTCAAGATTCAGAATGTATGGACTCTAGTTAATCTTCCTAAAGGAAAGAGAGCAATTGGTACAAGATGGGTTTTCAGAAACAAGAAGGATGAGAGAGGGATAGTCATCAAGAACAAAGCAAGATTGGTAGCACAGGGATACACTCAAGAAGAAGGAATATATTATGATGATGTCTTTGCTCCAGTAGCAAGAATTGAAGCCATCAGACTGTTCCTAGCCTATGCAAGCTTCAAAGGATTTAAAGTGTATCAAATGGATGTGAAGTCTTCTTTCCTGTATGGCACAATTGAAGAAAAGGTCTATGTGTGTCAACCTCCTGGATTTGAGGACTACAAGTATCCAGACAGAGTCTACAAATTGGACAAAGCCCTCTATGGACTCCACCAAGCCCCTAGAGCATGGTATGACACTCTGTCATCATACCTTCTACAGAATGGATTCAAGAGAGGTACACTGGACAAAACTTTGTTCACAAAGTCCATCAAATCTGAGATTTTACTTGTTCAGATATACGTTGATGATATTATCTTTGGGTTTACCAATGACAGTCTTTGCAAGGAGTTTGAGGCATTGATGTCCAAAAAGTTTCAAATGAGTTCAATGGGGGAACTCACTTTTTTTCTAGGATTGCAGGTTAAGCAAAAGCCTACAGGGCTCTTTATAAACCAATCAAAGTATGTTAAAGACATACTGGAAAAGTTTGGATACAAGGATACCAAAGTTGCAAGTACTCCAATGGACACTCACAAGCAGCTTGATGCAGACAAAGAAGGAGTAGATGTGGACATTCATATATACAGATCCTTGATTGGATCACTTATGTATCTAACATCTTCTAGACCTGATATAATGTTTGTTGTTTGTGTTTGTGCCAGATTATAATGTGCTCCAAAGGACTCACATCTGTTTGCTGTTAAGAGAATCTTTAGATATCTCAAAGGCCAACCACATTTGGGCCTCTGGTATCCTAAAGACTCTCCTCTTGAACTAACAGCCTATTCTGACAGTGATTATGGAGGCTGCAACATTGACTGAAGTCCACAACTGGTGGATGTCAATATCTAGGAGAAAGATTGGTTTTTTGGCAGTGTAAAAAGCAAACAACTGTCTCCACCTCATCTACTGAAGCAAAATATGTAGCAGCTGCAAGTTGCTGTTCCCGAGTGATGTGGATTCAGAATCAACTGAGAGACTATGGTATGAATTTCCTATCCACTCCTATTTACATTGACAACTCAAGTGCAATAAGCATTGTGAAAAATCCAGTGAAATTTCCCAAAACCAAGCATATAGACATCAGATTTCATTTTATAAGGGACTGTAATGAGAAGAAACTAATCCAAGTTACCAAAATTCATACTGATGATCAGTTAGTCGATCTATTTACAAAATCATTTGATGTAGGAAGATTCACCTTCCTAGTTTCAAATATTGGTATGGTTAATATGGATTAATTTGTTTTTCATTATTCTTTCTTATTTTATGAAAACTGTATCTATGTCATATGCTTGTTTAAGGGGGAGACACTGTTCCATTCGGAAATGCTCATTTTTCAACTAACAGCTTGAGTCTTTTCTCAAGCTGCTAGTTCATTTTCTCGAACTGCTAGTTGTTTCACTTGGTCTGTCAAAGTGTGCAGGGTAATTTGGTAACTTCCATAAGTGTGTGCGCGGGATTAGATATTTTCGAAACCTTTAAAAGTCCCAGTTTCGTTCAATTGTAACTACCAGTTGCAAAATATCTTCCACGATCTTTCTTTTCTCTCTGAGTGATTCCCACACACATCTTTGAAACCCTAAATCACCGATTGATTGTCAATGGATTTTGTCAAAGAACATAACTGTCTTCCCTACTCTCTCAAACACGCTGACCTTCAACCATTCCACGACATGATGGACTTCCTTCGAAGTTCTCATATTCATCATGCTCTTATCATAAACCCTACCATATACATATCCTATATAGAGCAATTTTGGAAACATGCCTCTGTTCAAACCATCAATGGAGTCACTTCTTTGACGTCCAAGATTGATGGAACCACTGTCACCATCACTGAGGATCTCATACGCCAACACTTGCATCTTCAAGATGCCGCAGGTATAACTGATTTCCCTCTTACTGCCTTACATGAAGGCCTTTTTGCTATAGGGTATAGGGGCCCTACTGATTCTTATACGTTCTTTAAAACTCATTTTGCCCCTAAGTGGAAGTATCTGGTACATATTATACAGCAATGCATAAGCCCTAAAAGAACTGGTTGGTCAGGATTTTCCTCAAACATAGCCACTGCCTTAGTGTGCTTATCTACAGGCCAACAGTTCAATTTTTCTAATATGATTTTTCAGGGTATGCTAAGGCATCATGCCCTAAAACATGGGAAATTTTTGATGTATTGATATCGCCATAACTATATACATTTTCCGGGCGATATCTGTTGTTTTTAGAGTATTTTATTGAGGGAAAACGTTGAATTCCTCCAAGTGTTATTTATGTTAAATCAATATTTGTAGGGTTTGTTGGAAGAAAATCAAGATTTTTGGCTGAAAAGGGTAAGGCACGGCGTGCCCTCAAAGGCACACCATGCCTGATTAGGCATGCCAGGAAGATTATCAGCTGAAAAGGGTAAGGCACGGTGTGCCTACTTTTAGGCACGGCGTGCCCTGCCTGACACACGAACATTCCCTGCATTTCCAGAGCCAATAAGGAGGTGACACACAAGAGGCACGGGTGCCTACTTTTAGGCACGGCGTGCCCTTCCAAGTCTATAAATAGAGCGTTTTCAGCAACATTTACTCATCATTCTCGTTTCCTTCACACAAAACAACAATTTTTACACTATTTGGAAGGCTAGAAAGTCGGTTTGGAGCCATTTTTTGAGTGCAATGTTGAAGGTTTCAACAACACAACATCGATTATCATTGTTAGGGGAGTTCTAACATTTCTAAATCTTTTGGTTATGTTTAGTTTTTCTTTATATATGATGTTATCTTGTGCATTTCTATATATATGGAGTAGTTGTTTATTGTAATCATTTGGGTTTGTAGAACCCTAAACATTGGATGATTTTATATCTTTTTGTTGGAATGAATATATTTATGTTCTTGTTTTGAAAGAATGTTTGTAGTCGTTAGTTTAACACTTGAATGATTTGCCATGAATATTTGTGTTCCTAGATGTGAATCGGGTTTGCTTATATTTATTTCGAATAGAGTGATTTTGTTACTTTGTTTGATCTTTTAAGCTCGTGAGAGTAAAAAGGGTGGATTATTTAAGTGTTTAACTATGATTATAAATATGGTTGTATTGTGGTGAGAATCTTAATATAAACGAATGTTTTGATACGTGAGTTGATAAACAATATTTCATAACAAAAACATGATTGTGAGTATTTAGTTTGCTTTATTAATTTAAGAAAATATAGTTGAGTGATCTCTATATTTTCTTAGAGTTAATATTGGGATGATGATTTTAGTTTGAGTGACCTTGTAATTTCATCATCATTACTTGCATATGATTTTATGTCAAAGTATTCATTAGAGTGATCTTTGTTACTTTACGTAAAAGGTTGGATTTAAGATTTTTAAACCATTGTTGAGTGATCTTAATGATTTATTTTCTTAAATTCAAGCGTTATTCATTCCAAGAGTGTTCATTGTTATTCATCCAATGTTTAGGGGGAAGCATTCCCATTTGATTACCCTTATCAAATTGCAATCTTGAAACCTTTCTTTCTAAGTGTGTATATCTCGTAGTTGTGTGGATTCGCGCTCGTGATTTTATACTTTTTACATGTTTCTTATTTTTGCAAACACATGACGATATTAGCTAATTATTAACTGACAACCTATTATCATCATGACACCATTTTGTCCCTGTGTTCGATACCTGGACTTACTTATACTATATTAGCAAACGATAGGTGATACTTGCCTAATTGTCGCTAGTTTTAGTATATTTATATCCATTACATAATTAAAATTAAGGTGTGCTAGCGGCACATCAAGTTTTTGGCGCCATTGCCGGGGATGATAACGGTGATTTTGTGAACGGTTGAACGTTTCAATATTAGCGATCCTTCCGGGGATTCATCCCCCAAAGTTAAATTCATTGTTTTTAATTTATTTCGTTACTTTCTTGTTCGAGATCACACGTTGCCTCTCTTTTGTTTTATAGGAGTTTATGAGCCGAAATCTTCTCTCGGATTTGGCCGAACCATTAACCGATCCAGAGAGATTGCTAAGAAGGAAAAACAAACAAAAGGAAGGTGAAAGTGTGCTTGAGCAAGGATCTCCATCAACACCCACCAATACTTCTCTAATCATAGTCGAAGATCTTGAGGTTTCGGGACCCAAAACCGAACCAAAAGTCAAAGCCAAAATGGCGGAGGAGGATAATCGCACTATGAGAGAACGCTCTAAGGCGACCAACATCGGGTCGGGATCAGCAATCATACGTCGTCCTGTTCAAGCGGCGCACTATGAGATCAAAACTCATTATCTTCAGTACTTGAATCAAATGTGCCCCTTTGATGGTCTTGACTCCGATGATCCAAACGCGCATCTAACTCGGTTCTTGGACGTTTGTGACATGATAAAGATTCGAGAAATGTCCGATGAAGCCTTGTACCTTCGTTTATTCCCTTATACGTTAAGGGGAGCCGCTCAAACGTGGTTTGAATCGCTTGCGCCACAGTCGATCACAAGTTGGGAGGAACTTGTAGACCGGTTCCTAATGCGGTACTTCCCTCCCTCTAAAACTGCTCGTTTGAAAAATGATATCAGTAATTTTTTGCAGGAAAGCGTGGAGTCTTTATACGAAGCGTGGGAAAGGTACAAGGGTCTTTTGAGAAAGTGTCCACATCACGGGTTGGACACCTACAATCAAGTATACACATTCTATACCGGGCTCCTAATTTCGACAAGGCAAATATTGGATTTGAATGCCGGTGGATGTGTGATGGACAAGAAGCCTTCCGACGCTTACAAAGCAATAGAAACTACGGCCACTAACACTCATGAGTGGCACTCTTCAAGACATAGAATCGTACGTGGTGCTTTGAAGAAAGGGGATGAGGTAAGTTCACTGAAGGACGAGATTGCTAGGATGGGCAAACAAATTGTCCAACTACAAAATCCAAGAATAGCAAATCAGGTGTGCCAGTTGTGTGACGGTCCTCACACCGCAAATGAATGTACCAAAAGGATGACACTTCTCAATAGACAATCCACTATTAAGTCTATTCAAGAAGTTTGTCAACTTTGTGGAGGACCACACACGGCAAGAGATTGTGGCAATGATGATGCAGAGGAAACACTAGAAGAAGATGTTTTGTATTCTTATGGTGATCGATATAACAACCCAAGAGGGAAGCTAGCTTTTCAACCACCACCTCAACAATACTACAATCCCAATATTGACAATCGGAATCATCCAAATTTCCGATGGCGTCAACCAAATGACCAAGCTCCAGCGGTACCACCGGGATTTGAGGGGGCTAGTTCTTCCAACCCAAACCAAAGAAACAACTCATACCAACCTCGTCATCCAAACACCGCTCAATATCAATCTCGTCAACCAAACCACGCAACTAATGCAACACAACAACCACACCAAGCCACAAATACCACCACCCCATCCACCGAAGCCATGCCTACCCTTGAGGATATTGTGAGAGGTCAACAAGCATCGATCCAAAATCTTGAGAAGCAAATGGGGCAAATTGCTCAATCATTAATTGATCGCAGTAAAGGGACACTTCCATCAAATACGGAAACAAATCCCAAGGAGCAAGCCAAGGCTAATCATCTACGAAATGGTAAAACTCTAGATCCCATTTCCAATTCGGTTTCAAATAATGTGGTTGTTGATGATGTGCAGGTTGAAAAAGAAAAGGAGGCAAGGACGGACGAGGCGCAACACTCAAACCCACAAAGTACCGTGCAAGTCCCACCTCCTTCCACCACACAAGTGCCGGTCATGAAACCGCGAGTCCCTTATCCAAGCAGGCTAAAAAAGGAGAAAGAGGAGGCTCATTTTGGTAAATTTATAGAGCTCTTTAAACAGTTGCATATCAACTTACCGTTTATTGATGTTATCTCGCAGATGCCCACATATGCTAAATTTCTCAAGGAGATCATCACCAACAAACGGAAGTTTGAGGATGTTTCATCTGTACTGATGAATGAAGGATGTTCCGCTTTGCTACAAAACAAGCTACCGGAGAAGATTGCCGATCCAGGGAGTTTTACTATCCCTTGTCATATTGGTAGCTTAGTCATCACGAATGCACTTGCGGATCTCGGGGCAAGCATCAATTTAATGCCCACCTCTTTGTATGCGAAACTTAATTTGGAGATCCGCAACCGACACGCATGAGCATCCAATTGGCCGATCGGTCACTCAAGTATCCAAGGGGAATTGTGGAAAATGTTCTAGTCAAAGTAGATAAATTTGTGTTCCCCGTGGATTTTGTGATACTTGATATGGATGAGGATAGCCGTGTACCCCTTATATTAGGGAGGCCATTTTTGGCCACTTCACGTGCTATGATTGATGTGTATGATAAGAAACTCACTTTGAAAGTTGGTGAATAGTCGATAACTTTTTCTATTGATAAAGCTATGCAACATCCATCTTCATCGGATGATATGTGTTACCACGTACATGCATTTGATAGTGAGTTTAATTTCGATGTGCATTCATTCATTTCAAAGGGGTCAAAGAGCGTATTCTCGATTGATAAAGGGGAAGAGATTCTCGAGTTTGATGAGAATTTGGACGAGTTAGCACCACCGCTAGCCATGGATTCATCCCCTAGCTCTTGTGAAGTCGAGCCAATCCATATTGATGAAAATCCTTTCCGTGTCAAATCTTCAATTGAGGAACCTCCATCTCTTGAGCTTAAAGAGCTCCCCAATCATCTTGAGTATGCATTCTTGCATGAGGAGTCCCAATTACCCGTAATCATTTCGTCAAGTCTAACGGGTGACCAAAAAGAAAGACTCCTCACTCTTCTTCGTGCTCACAAAGGAGCAATCGCTTGGAAAACTTCTGACATTAAGGGTATAAGTCCTTCCTATTGCACGCATAAAATTCTTATGGAAGATGACTTTAAACCGGTTGTTCAACGACAAAGACGGTTGAACCCAAACATGAAGGAAGTGGTAAAAAAGGAGGTAATTACGCTACTTGATGCCGACTTGATCTACCCAATCTCCGATAGTCCATGGGTTAGCCCCGTTCAGGTTGTACCAAAAAAAGGAGGTATGACCATTGTGCATAACGAGAAAAATGAGATCATCCCGACACGAACGTTCACAAAATGGCGTGTTTGCATTGATTATCGAAAATTAAACGACGCTACACGCAAAGATCATTTTCCCCTTCCCTTCATGGACCAAATGTTAGAACGCTTGGCGGGCAACCATCTCTTCTGTTTCCTTGACGGTTTCTCCGGTTATTTTCAAATTCCTATCCATCCGGAGGACCAAGAAAAAACTACTTTCACGTGCCCCTTCGGCACGTTCACGTATAGAAGAATGCCTTTCGGCCTATGCAATGCACCCGCGACCTTTCAACGGTGTATGATGGTCATTTTCCTTGACATGATTGAAGGGAGTGTGGAAGTGTTTATGGACGATTTCTCCGTCTACGGAAACTCCTTCGATTCATGTCTTGAAAATCTTGAGAGAATGCTCACCTGATGTGAGGAATCTAACTTGGTCCTCAATTGGGAAAAATGTCACTTCATGGTGAGAGAGGGAATCGTTTTGGGGCATAAAATCTCAGAAGCCGGGATTGAGGTAGATAAGGCAAAGATTGACACTATCTCTAAGTTACCTCCCCCATCCAATGTCAAAGGCATAAGAAGCTTCTTGGGTCATGCGGGTTTTTATCGCCGCTTCATTAAAGATTTTTCCAAAATCACGAGACCCATGACCCAACTATTGGAGAAAGATACCCCGTTTGTTTTCTCCGATGAATGTTTGAAGTCTTTTAATATCCTCAAAGAGAAGCTCATGAATGCACCCATAATGATTGCTCCGGATTGGTCGATTCCGTTCGAGCTCACGTGTGACGCGAGTGATTTCGCGGTTGGGGCCGTTTTGGGCCAAAGAATCAATAATCATTTCCAACCGATTTATTATGCAAGCAAGACATTAACGGACGCACAAGAAAATTACACCACTACCGAGAAAGAACTTCTCGCCGTTGCCTTCGCTTTCGATAAGTTTCGGTCCTATCTCGTGCTTTCCAAAACGGTTGTTTACACCGACCATTCCGCCCTTCGCTTCCTTTTCTCAAAGCAAGATGCAAAGCCCCGTCTCATTCGGTGGATTTTGCTTTTGCAAGAGTTCGATATTGAAATCCGAGATAAGCGAGGTGCCGAAAATCTCACCGCGGATCACTTGTCACGTCTTGACAACCCTCATCTTGAACAACTGAATGAGCGTGACATTAACGATAACTTTCCCGATGAATTTCTTCTAAAGGTTGATGGTGAACCCGAAACACCGTGGTTTGCCGACTTTGCCAACTATCTTGCTTGTGGAATTCTTGTAAAAGGAATGTCATACAAACAAAAGAAGAAGTTCTTCTCCGATCTCAAGTACTATCTGTGGGAAGACCCCTATCTTTTCCGAATAGGGGCGGATCAAGTGATTCAGAGATGTGTTTTCGGAAATGAATGTAAAGATATTTTGAACCATTGCCACATTGGCCCAACTGGTGGGCATCTCGGTCCGAGCTACACCGCCAAAAAGGTGTTTGATTTGGGATTCTATTGGCCCTCAATCTATAAAGATGCCCAAGCAACAGTTCAATCTTGTGATCAATGCCAACGCACGGGATCTATCTCCAAGCGGGATGAAATGCCACAAAATTTCATCCAAGTCTGTGAAGTGTTTGACATTTGGGGGATAGATTTCATGGGACCATTCCCACCTTCCCGTGGCAATAAGTACATTCTCGTCGCGGTTGATTATGTGTCCAAGTGGGCCGAGGCTCAAGCCTTACCCACGAATGACGCGCGAGTTGTACTTAAATTTCTGAAGAAGTTGTTCTCGCGCTTTGAAATCCGAAGGCTTTGATTAGTGATCGTGGCACACATTTTTGTAATGCCCAAATGGAAAAAGCCTTGGCTAGATATGGGGTAACTCATCGAGTTGGCACCGCTTACCACCCTCAATCTAGTGGCCAAGTCGAGATCACTAATCGCGGTTTGAAGCGTATTTTGGAAAAAAACCGTTGGAAATAATCGAAAGGAGTGGTCGGACAAATTAGATGATGCATTATGGGCATTTCGAACCGCATTTAAAACGCCCATTGGTACCACTCCATTTCATTTGGTGTACGGCAAGGCTTGCCACTTGCCGGTTGAAGTCGAGCATAAGGCTTTTTGGGCCCTCAAAACGTGTAATCTTGATCTTTCTCTTGTCGGTGATCGTAGAAATGCTCAATTGCAAGAATTAGAGGAGTTGCGGCTCCAAGCGTATGATAATTCGTGTATTTATAAAGAGAAGACCAAGAAATGGCATGATGCTCGTTTAAAGGATCGTTCTGACATCCGTGTGGGTGACCGAGTCCTTGTGTTTAATTCACGACTAAAGCTTTTTCCAGGGAAGCTTAGATCTCGATGGTCCGGTCCTCATGTTGTCAAAAATATCTTCCCATATGGTACCGTTGAGTTGACCAATCCAAAAGACGACAACACTTTTAAGGTCAATGGTCAACGTGTGAAAAAATATTTCGAATCGGAATCACTAGTTGAGGAAGTCGAAGTCCTCGAGTTGCTCCCCATTCTAAATTAATTGCGAGGCCGAGTCGAGCTTATGACTCGAAAATAAATAAGCATGTTCATTCTCAAGTTTAAGCTTTAATTTTTGCTATTCATGTGTTTTTCTTTTGTATTTCATAAGTGATTAGTGTCGATTGACGATACTTATTTGTTGTTGTGCATTTCGTGAGTTGCTTTCGTGTTTTAGTACTATCCCGTTCATCTCAAATTATTCCCGTAGCTTCGAAATGAAAATTTTTGGGCTTTCGGAAAAAAATGCCTAGGCACGCCGTGCCTAGGTATGAGCACGCCGTGCTTCTCTAGGCACACCATGACATACTTGGCACGCCTTCCCTAATTTCAAACCTGACAGCCTTGAATCAGCATATCAGATAGGCGCACTCCGTGCGCTCCCCTTAGGCACGCCGTGCTCTCTTGGTCATAGTCGTACGAGGCGCCAGTTTTTGAATATCGAGGATCTGAAAAGACAGGCGCACGCCGTGCCCTTGCTTTAGGCACGCCGTGCCTCATCGCGGCCGTTTATAATTTTAGGGTTCCCTTCTTTTTCTTCAAAGAAACTCAACCTCTCCATTGTCTCTCGATTAGGAACGAAAACCACCACGAGTCTCACCGTTTTTCATCTCTTTTACCACCAAATCACTACATTTTCATTCCACGATCATCTAGTGTTTGTTTTCTACACTTTTGGGGCGTTTTTCTCGCGAAATCTCTCGTCTCCGGCCACCAACCGCCGTTAGCCGCCACCATCTCCGGCGAGTTTTAGGATTTCTTCATCTTTCTTCTAGTCCTCTCGAAGAATCAAGGTATAAACGTCTAAAATCTCATAATTCTTCTGTCTTACTCATGGATTCATGCTTAAATCCGATTTTTTTATTTTATTTTATTTTATTGTGTTATCTTAGTTATAGTTTAGGATTTATATAATTTTTGTTTCGTTGAAATGCTTAAAATTCCTTGTTTTTGCTTCATGATGTTAGTTGCTATTGCAAATTTGCTTTGTGTTTTAGGACGTAGGTTGTAAATTGCATGTTACTTTTTAAAGTTTTAGTTTAAAAAGGTATTTAGATTGTGCACGTGTGTTGTCTTTTTGTTGTAAATGTCATGTTCAATTTGTCGTTTTTAGGCTTTCGTTTTGTCGTTATGTCTTAACTTTTTGCAGTCATTCATGTTTTAATTGGTTAGTTTTGTTTATCGTTTAGTTAGTCGGATTTAAGCATGATTGCATATATGATGTAGAGATATTGAAAAGTGAGATGTGGTTAGATAGTCGAGAGCTTTAATTCATAACATGAGATTTTGTGGGTGTGAATTGTCATGGTTTAATGATTCAATGGTGAATTCTTAAGTGTGGGAAGTCAAGGGTGCTTTAACTTCATAAATAATTTTTTATTGGGTTATTTGTTCGGCTAAGCACGGGAATATTCTGTGAAACTTACTTGAATAAGTGTGGGGATACAAACTTGATCTTCTTTTATATTAACCGTGTTGGTTGAATTCCTTTGGTTTAATTGTTATATCTTTGTGGCTTTCTAGGATGCCTCCACGTACAAGACGGGGTGCCGGCCAAGCATCTTCTTCTAGACGCCGACGTGTCATAGAAGAAAGCTCCGAAGATGAGCTTCCCGAGTTACCGCAGGTTCCGAATGTCAATCGGGACCACCCGTATTTTGCGTTTTCCGGGATAGCCTTGCATCTTCGGGAGGCTTATCGCGCAAGACTGGCTACCCTGTTAACACGCACAATTGCGTCGGAAAGAGTCATGAGTTGGGAATTCTTATCAACAATCGAAGTGGGACATGGTGAGTTAGACATCGCGTCAAGACTCCAAGATATGTTGGAAGTTTCCTATGGAAATTTCGTATCCCGAGCATGGGTGCACTTGCTTAGCGTTCAGGAGCCGATTTACCCAGAACTGATATTGGAATTCTATTCATCGTATGGCTTCATGAATCTTGGGTATGATGTTTTTGCGGAGAACACGGTACGTTTTCGCATGGGTGGAGTTAGCAGACAGATATCTCTGATGGAGTTTGGGATGCGATTGGGGTTGTATCCGGATGTGGATCCTACGGACCAAAGTTTTCGAAGCTATCTTACTGCGGGATTGATGAGGCAACCGCCGGAATATAATCGCGAATTATTTTGGAGTTCGATAGCCAACGGTCCGTACAATCCGCGTCTTGCTAGAGCATCAAGAATCAGGAACCCGCTCCATCGCATAATCCATCGTTGCATTACCATGTCTGTCACCGGCCGGAAAGACGGCCAAGAGAGAGTTTCCACTACTGATTTATTCCTCTTATATTGTATATTGACGCCTAATATCCATTTTTCTTTACCTTATCACATGGCACAGTATTTTCTGACAGCTTCAGGGCGATACGAGAGCAGCCCGATTTGTGGAGGGCGGTTTATCACGAGATTAGCTCGCTCATACGGGTTATTAACGCCTGGTAATGTTCAGATGTTACATGAAGCAGCGCCGATGAAAGTGTGTTCACAAAGATTTTTTACCAAAATGAACGTGATCACCAATCCCACTGTTTATGGGACGATTCATCTAGTCGGCATGCTACTTCCGGATGATGTCCGGATGCCCGGGCCCGAGCCCCAAGCTGTGAGGGATTCTAGCAGTGGAGAGGAGGACGAAGACGACGACGACTATGTGCAGCCCACTCATACGAACTGGGAGCCTAGGTTGGCTGGTTTAGAGAACCGACTGGACATCTTAACGACGAATTTTGAGCACCATCGGACGGAGTACCGCACAGATATGCAAACAGTCTTTAGTAATTTTGAAAGACTGTTTAGCTATTATCCTCCTCAGCGCCAACCAGGTGAAGGTTCGAGCTCTCAGGATCCATCCCAGTTCCCCCACCCCTTTGATTATCAGCAGACTTCGCAGTACCTGCCAGGACATCCGTACCATCAGCCTCCGTCGGACCAATGATTGAGGATCGCAGTTTATGATGTATATGTTGTGCATTTCTATATATATGGAGTAGTTGTTTATTGTAATCATTTGGGTTTGTAGAACCCTAAACATTGGATGATTTTATATCTTTTTGTTGGAATGAATATATTTATGTTCTTGTTTTGAAAGAATGTTTGTAGTCGTTAGTTTAACACTTGAATGATTTGCCATGAATATTTGTGTTCCTGGATGTGAATCGGGTTTGCTTATATTTATTTCGAATAGAGTGATTTTGTTACTTTGTTTGATCTTTTAAGCTCGTGAGAGTAAAAAGGGTGGATTATTTAAGTGTTTAACTATGATTATAAATATGGTTGTATTGTGGTGAGAATCTTAATATAAACGAATGTTTTGATACGTGAGTTGATAAACAATATTTCATAACAAAAACATGATTGTGAGTATTTAGTTTGCTTTATTAATTTAAGAAAATATAGTTGAGTGATCTCTATATTTTCTTAGAGTTAATATTGGGATGATGATTTTAGTTTGAGTGACCTTGTAATTTCATCATCATTACTTGCATATGATTTTATGTCAAAGTATTCATTAGAGTGATCTTTGTTACTTTACGTAAAAGGTTGGATTTAAGATTTTTAAACCATTATTGAGTGATCTTAATGATTTATTTTCTTAAATTCAAGCGTTATTCATTCCAAGAGTGTTCATTGTTATTCATCCAATGTTTAGGGGGAAGCATTCCCATTTGATTACCCTTATCAAATTGCAATCTTGAAACCTTTCTTTCTAAGTGTGTATATCTCGTAGTTGTGTGGATTCGCGCTCGTGATTTTATACTTTTTACATGTTTCTTATTTTTGCAAACACATGACGATATTAGCTAATTATTAACTGACAACCTATTATCATCATGACACCATTTTGTCCCTGTGTTCGATACCTGGACTTACTTATACTATATTAGCAAACGATAGGTGATACTTGCCTAATTGTCGCTAGTTTTAGTATATTTATATCCATTACATAATTAAAATTAAGGTGTGCTAGCGGCACATCATGTATCCTAGATTTTTGGCTGAAATTATTGCAAGAACTTGCAGTAATTTCAATGTACATAAAAGGATTCATGTTTCCCATAGGCACTCTTTACCTACAATAAAACGTCTTCTAAAAACAAGTGCCAATTTTTTGTCTGTTGATGTCCCATTGCCCTCTGCAATGTTGGGTATCAATCCACTAAACAGAGGAGAGGGTCCTGAGCAGGCTCAGCCTAACATCACTACTTCACCCCCAGGACCCCAACCCACTCCTCAAGATACAAATAATCCATCTGTTCCTTCTGTTAATCCCTCATCCCCACTCATATTATACAAAAGAAAAAGGGGTTCAGGAGCTCCTTCCTCCTCAGCCCAATTACAAGAACCAAATGTCCCTGTGCAGGAGGACACTCCTGCACAGAATATTCAAAGGGCACCCACTGAGGACTCTCCCATCCTCAATTTGGAGGTGGACATCTCAATAGAAGATGTCCATATGGGTACTATGGCTGGCACTACTGTTGTTTCTGCACAAGAGGCACAGGACAGTGTCAACATAATTAAGACCACACCCATGGCAACAGAGGGTGTGCAAGCACCTTCTGGAAGTCCCCAGAACCAAGAAAAGAGGGGCCCAGAAGCTTCAACTTCTGGAATTCCTGCCAGTGATAGATCACAAACAGCACACTCGTTTGTTGATCTTGAGGCTAGTCTGCAACTGATGATATTAAGGGATTCTAAGCTGAAACCTGTTGTGGCCGCATTTGAATATTATAAGTCTCTTATTGCCACACAGGGGGCACAAATTAGAGCACTTCATCAGACAATATCAGCTCAGAATCAGAGGATGGATTATTTTCATAAAGGGTTCACCCTTTGTGGGAATAAGATCATTCAACTTGAGAAGATGATTCAAAACCTAATGGCAAAGGTTGTAGGTCCTCCTGACCAAACCAATGCATCCAAAAAGGGGGAGAATCATCAGGAGATCCCTAAATCAGTCCAAGCAGCTCCATCAGTCCAAGCAGCTCCAGCACCTACTCCAACAGTCCAAGATTATAGGCTAACAGTCCCAACAGCTACTCAAGCTGTTAGCCTAGAAACTCAAGCTGCTCCCACAAGAACAACGGGAGTTGTTATTAGAGAAGGCAGTCAAGCTCCCATCAGTACAGTCCAAGCTACATCATCTGCAACTAAGGATAAGAGCAAGGGCATTCTCATAGAATCTCCAAAGTACAAATTTTCATCCAGAGATGCCCAGGTTGCTCATGATGCTGAGTTTGCTAGAAAGTTAGCAGAGGAACAAGATGCAATTCCGGACCAGCAAACCCATGCTCCAATGCAAGATGATGAAACCTTAGGTGACTACCTAAGAGGGTTTGTGGTTAAGCAGAATGAGAAGAAAAGAAAAATGCCAACTGGCATTCAAAGGCAGAGCACAGAAAGTTTTTGATCAATTTTGCCTACTCAGCCGGGATTCCAAAGAAGATGGCTCAGTCTATGAATACAGAGAGGCTGCAAGATATTCATGATAAAGAAATGGAAAAACGAAAAACAGCTAAAGTCTCCCATCAAGTCCAAAGCCAACAGGAATCAAGTCAAGCTGGTGGCAGTAATTCAGATCCACCTGTTCAAGCTGTTGCTTCAAATCCTCAATCAGAAACAATCTCTCAAGCAAAGCTTGATCAGGTAAAGAGGGTGCTGTTTGAACATCAGCTTCTGAAAGTAATGGAGATTGAAAAGACCCTCGACCAGCATGATTTCTCAAAACCTCTTATTACATACTGGTATGCTAAGCCAATGGATAACATTGACTTAAGATATCATTTTGTAGTAAGAAGAGAAATTGGTCATGAGGAAGAATATAAAAGTATGATGCATATAGTCCAAGGGATGACCAGAGATGAGCTTACAAGAATGCATAATGTTGGGTCTGTGACGCAAGTCAGATCCTCTCTTCCACAGGTCAAGCAAGCTATCAAAGATCTGAAAAGCATTTTTGATCCAGAGTCAATAATGAAAGATATAGAAGATGCCAAGGAGATGAAGATTGCACAAGTTGATCTGTTTGTCAAATCAAAGACATACAGACTCAAATTTGCAAATGGATCCAGCATGTACTTTAATTTTGAATTTTATGATCTTCCAAAGGCGTTGTTAGTACAGATGATATCAGTGAGAATATATTGTGATAGAGAAGATCTGAAGAGAGAATTTTTGAAGGCTGTTAAACAGAAACTTTCACAATTGTAAGTTTTTGGATGCCTTAGTTTGTAAATAACAGTTTTACTTTGTTTTATTTCCTTGTTTGTATAGAAACTTAAAGTCTTGTAAAGAATTTAAGTTAGGGGGAGATTGTTGGGAAATATTCTAAGTATGTCAAGCGGTTAGTTAGATTTCTCAGACTGTTAGTAGATTTTTGGTGTAAGTACAAAGTTCAAGCTGTTAGTTGAAAAAGTTCGAGCTGCTGGTTCAAAAGTTCAAGCTGCCAGTGTTAAAGCTCAAGCTGCTCAACAGATAGACTTCAAGCTGCTCAACAGCTCAATAAACAGAAAGTGCTGATATTCAGGAAAAGATATATTTTGAAGATTCAAGCATATCTACTATCAGAGAAATCAGAGTTTTTCAAGGAAACTGTAACATCCTCGAATTCAATTACTGTAATTCAGATCTATTTAAGTGGATAAATTATAATTAAGTTGAATTATGAACAATTATTATGTATTTGGGATATTTAAAAGTTTGTTGTTATTTTAAGAAGTTATGAAGTTTGAGAACTAATAATTATTATTATGGAGTATTATGAATGATAAAAGTTAGTAATGATAAATTTAAGAATAAATCAGTATTTTATGGAACCGATTAAGTTGAGGGGTGAAATGTGCAAAAATGATGAAAGTTGAATAAAAAGGCTAAAAAGCCATTCATTTTCATTTTCACACACTCTCTCTCTACTTTCTCTCTCTAGAAACTCTCTCTACTTCTCTCTAGATTATCTCTCAAACCGACCGGCCGATTATCAAGATTTATACGTCATCGGAAAGATCTCGAAGAGTACTACAACATCTACGGTTGGATTCTTGATTTCGTACGGATTGAGGTAAGAATCGACCCTTTTAAGCTTTATTATTTCGGTTTTTGAAGGCATAAATTCGAGTTTATCATTTATTGCGAGAATGGAGTTAGTTTTGCTTGAGTTTTAGCAAGAATATGATAGAATATGTGTAATAGAATCGAACCTAGGCATAATACATGACATATTCATGATTCTTAGGCTTTAAAATGAAGGATTTAAGTTGTAGATATGAACAAACTCGAGAATATCAAGAACAAAGTCGGAATGCAAGAACAAAGTCGATTTTTGTACTAAATTCGAGTATATATTCGAATTTAACACTATGGAATTCGAATTTAAGTCCCTAAATTCGAATGATATTCGAATTTAACCCTAATGGTTCGAGTTTAGCCTTAAATTCGAAGGGGAGTTCGAATCTAATCCCCCAAATTCGAATTTGATGCATAAAATTTGAAATCTACTTTCTAAACTCGAATATTTTGAATGAAACCCATAGACAACACATAAATAACAAAAGATATTCCAAGGATAAGGTTTGAACCTGAGTTGGGTTCAAACTTAGTTGTGGTTCGAATTTGGACATGGACCCGAAATGGGGGGAAAATATTGCAAAACTTACAAAACTTGGTTTTATGGATTTAAACGGTTTTTGACTCGAAATATTGTTGCAACTGATTTAACAGGTCCCTTGTGGTGTTGTTTAACCCACAGTGGGGTACTTTGTGATCCGGTTGAAAGCCCGTGGAGAAATAAAATTTGGATAAAGTTAATAACGCACCCACTGTGAGTACCTTTGATTTTAACATTGCCGCATCTGCTTTATGTTTGCTTTGCCTGCTGAGGCATGTTGTTTCACTTTCGTTTGGCACTCTACTAACTTGCGTATATGTTGATGCACATTCATACTTGTTGCATGTCCGTTTCTTTGTTGTGCATCTTATTTGATGGACCGGTGGGTCGCATCTGTACTCTGATGTTACTGTGCTATATGACTAAGAGTTGACACCTCTGTGGTCAGGATAGGCAGTAGGTCATCCCCGATCGTACGTTTGCCTCAGATGGTTGGTTTTTCTTATGCCGAGCGTCATCTCGAAGGAGTTGCGGCTCGGGTTTGCGTACTATGTGTACGTGTGGAGTATACGGTATGCGTTACCGGTGTTACTCCTGGGGGCATCATAAGGATTTGTGGAATGTGTAAAATCATTGGTATTCACTAAGCATTCGCTTACCCTCTCAGTTGTTTACATTTTACAGGAAAGGGAAAATCTGCAGCTGGACCTTCTAGTTAGGTCTTTTGTGAAGATTTGGAAGATTTGATACTACTTAATCGGTAATTATGTTTTGAGACGATGTTGTAATATATTCTGGATGTTGTAATACTTTAATTGGGTGTGTAGACTTAGATTTGGTACCTTGTAGCACCGTAGGGTGTTTGACACTGTTGCACTACTTTAATTATTGTATTTTAATGCTTCCGCACTTAAATTAGGTTATCAGATCATTATGTAATTGTGTTTGATGATTAATCCTGGGTGTTTTGGTAAATGGTGGTTGTTGTGGCAAGGGTGTCACAGAAACAAATCAGAAAGCAATATATATACATAGAATATGTTTTTCTATTGTAAGTCTGCACGTACAAGTTTATTCAGTTGTAATTGTCTTTCTGATTAAGTTTTCATAAGTCTCTAAGGTTGTAAAACCCTAAGAACAATTTGTGTTCTTCGTCTAATCAAACAGATTAGAGGTGATTGTAATCATTGAGTTTGGCAATACAAATGATATTTGATTATTGATTGTGTTTATGTGTTTATTTGTTCTGAAAGCTTTTCTTAAAACAGTTAAGTGTTATTCCGCAAACTTCTTGATTGGATTTTGATTCAATACAAGGTTATTGGTTTATACTCTGATTAATTCAAACCAGTTAATCTTAGGTAGTGATTTTTGATCTTGACACACACACACATACATACATACACACAGATGAACTTCACGTATGCTAATCAACCAGATCAAGTGTCAAAGACGTTTTCAACTCCTGCAGAAAAAAATTGCCAGTATATTCTTTAGTATTCTTTCAATATTTTGAAAATGATGTACATATATACTATAATACACATAGCATATATATATGTTTGATGCTTATGTTGCTGCTGCTGTTTCTTCCTTTATTTCTGTATCAATTCAATGAACACACACAAATGTTAGGAGACATACACAACACTCCAATACTATTTAGTCTTGGAGCCTGACATTAACATGCAAACACACAGATTCAAACACATAATCGCACACTGCACACACTCACAACTCATATCTTTTTGTTTTTAACTATTTCAGCAACAACATAAGGTAGGATAAATGACGATTGATACATAAGAATTGATTAATAAACATCCTTGCTAGTTGAGTTGCCAACGCCGAAGGCCGTTTGACCTTCTTGCCAATATTTACGGACAAAACTTAAGCTAAACACACCTGGACAACACACTAATACTGCACTTATTTTCTGTTTTGATCTTAATTTCCAGCAGTAGAAATGCAAGGATTAATGACAATTAATACTTGCATTTGAATCAACAAACCACATAGAAATCTATTAATGGTTAGGCCGAAGGCCAATTGGGCTTCTTGGCCAGCCATTCTCGACGAAATCGGGAACTAAATATACACATATGTAATTCACGCACAACACAAAGACTTAAACATTCTGTCTTTTATCTAATTCAATCAGCAAAATCAAATAAATAAAGGGCGATTTAGACACACAAATGGTCAACAAACACTCCAAGCTAATTATGAATTCCAGATTTGACACAAGCAATAATTTAAAATGATGAAAAATACTTGAGAAAAACATTTAACAAAATAGCAAGGTCAACAACTTGGCAAACCTTTAAAAAATACTAAATTGAAAATAAAAACATGATATACGAGTAGTTGAGTAATACAAGTTACATAATTTTGTTCATGTAATAAGTGTCTTTCTTGTATTTGATTTGCATGTTTTTTTTATGTTTTAAATTAGTTTGATGTATATTCTTAATTTTAAACATAAAATTGAGATATCATAACGATATGTTGACTTTTACCGAACAAAATATAACAGTTTCAATAAAATATAATGTAAGGATTAAAATGATAAAAAAAAATATATTAAGAGACCAAAATTATATAACATGAAAATATAATGATTTTTTTCAATATTAACCCTAAGATTTACGATAGATGAAACTAAGTTTAGATATAGCAAGTACAATATGAAATATATTTGATGTTGTATTAAAACTAATTCTGGAATTTAAATAAAATAAATTGACAACCAAATATATTTTTGATTATAATGCATTTTTATTAGAATATATAAAAAAGGCAATCTTAACAATATCTTTAGATTTTTCAACATAAATTATTAAAAAAAAGTTAAAATAGAAAACTTATAATCTCTTATACAAATAAAACTGACAATAATGGAGTTTATAAAATTTTAAACAAAAAAACCTCAAATGTAATTGCATGTAGTTATTTTCATGATAAAGTAAGAGCATATATTTATAGTCTTTCAAAATTAAATATTTTTTTGTGTAATTGTTTAGTTTAAAAAGTATTTATTTTGAAATAAATCACCCGAGCAACGCACGGGTATTCAACTAGTTCTAAATTGCTTAGGACCCGTTTAGTTGACATGTTTTCTGGAAAACGCGTTCAAAACTATTGTTTTTTGATTAATTTTCTACTTTTAGTTTTCAAAATTACAAGTAAACTTGAAAAACACGTGTGAGGTTTTCACATTGTGTTTTCAATCTAGTCGTCTCAATCTATGTTATAAAAGTAAAAAGGAAGTGAAAAATGAAAAAAAAAAGCAAAAAATATTTATAAAACATCCGAACATATTTTCATATTTAAAATGTCTTTTCTTAAAAACCATCATATTTCAGTTTTATTAAAAACTCGAAACCGAAAATTCTCATTTGCTAAACACACCCATACCCATGGGTACCCGTTTGATAGGTTTTATAAAAATATGTTAAGAGCTTTACCTCTTATTCAATAAGGGATAAGAGGCAAAAAAAACCTTTATCGTCCTGGGTTTTGATAAAACATCCAAAAGTGCCTCTAACCGTTCGAAAGGAAAAGGGAAAGAAACGGTGGCTCTCTCTTTGGTTCGTCCGTCTCCCTCACCAAAAACCCTTGTCGTCTCCCCCCTACGTCTCCCTCCGGCACCGATCTGCCCCGCCGACGCCGACGCAGACCACCAATCCAACGCCGACCGACCGAACTCCAACCAACATTCGTCTCCCTCCGGCGCCGATCTGCTTTGCTTCGTACTTGAGGTATCATCAATTTTTTTCAGCTTTTTTCTTGAATAATCCGATTTTTGTGTATAGAAATTTTCGATTTCAGCGTAAACTTGCTTGTATTCTTTGCTTTGATTTGAGGCATTCATCAGGGCCCATTTCGATTTCAACCAACCAAATATGATTTTAAGAAATTTTCTATCTGGCAAGCATAATCTGACTTTTAGACTAGTAATGTGTCATTTTTATGTAAAGATATCTTTATAAATTGTGTATTTGTGTTGTTACTTGAATCTTATTTGTTACTTAAATCAATTGAAGATTTGGTCATATTTTAGGCTTGTGGGTAACACTTGAATCAATGATATTGTTACTTGAAACTTTTGGCTATAAAGGATTGTGTTACTTCGATCTTTTACTTGAATGTTTGAACATTTGTTACTTGAAATTTGATTTGCTTGGATCTTACTATTGGTAATATTATTTGTAGGGTAAAAAGTATTAATTTGTTACTTAAATCTTGATTTGTTAATTGGAGATGTGTTACTTGAATCTTGATATTGGTAATATTTTTTGTAGGGTATAAAATATTGAATTCTTACTTGGATATTAGTTTCTTGATAATAAAGTTTGATCTGGAACTTGATAACAAAGTTGAATCTTGAATTGATAATTGGTTATGTTTCTGATTTTAAAATGAAACTTGTTTTGTTACTTGGTGATAATACTTGAATCTTGTTTAGGCTTGTGAGTATCACTTGATTTGAAGACATTTTTGAATCTTGTTTTGTTACTTGAATCAATGGAGGTCACTTCAATCTTGATTTGTTATTGGTAGTAGTACTTGATTTTTGATTTGTTATTGCCTTATTGGTAAGCAATTAGGATATGGAACTTGATCCAGTTCTTGATTTTATCATTCTTGAGTGCTAGTTGTTTATATCATTCTTGAAAGCTACTTGATTCGTGATTCTTGGTATATTGAAAACAATATGTCATTTTTGATTCTTGAAGACAAGTTGAAAACAATATAGAAAGCTAGTTGTTTATATGTCATTATTGTTTTGATGGTAAAAACGTGTGTTTTGAGAATAAATATAATATTTATGTAAAATTGATAAAAATAGCAGGTTAGACAATACTTATGTAAAACTAATAAATATAACAGAATTAGATAATTTATAAAACAAAAGGCTTATTGAATTCTCTTATCAGACATCATCATCTTATCAGGACAACCTCTCACCAATCAAAAATGAAATTAGACATCAAATAGATTATCTATTATGCAATCAAACACCACCTAAACTTTGTTTTTTTTTTTAATTTCTCAATCACAGCATTGAAGTCTGACTGTCATTTGATTTGGTTAGATTATAAAAGGGTCTATATCTTCTCTCTAATCTCTAAAACAAGCAAACCCTACCAGACGGTCCCTCTGCCCACACCCCTACCCCTTCTCTCAAACGGATAACCTCCGCCCTCAATTGCAGCCTCCTCTTCATCGATGCCCTCTCTTGATCGGCTGTTTCTCCGTCAATCGCCGTCACCAGCGTTGCGTAGCTAGGTTATCCTCCACTGTTCTCTTACCTTCAACGACTACTGCATTTTCCATATTCACCAGCGTCGCCTAGCAGCACATCACATTCTGGTATTTCATTTGTCCATCTGGTGATTGTTTTATGCAATTTCTTATGTTGATATTGTTTGGAATCTGATTCAAAATGATTCTGTAGTATGTTTGATTTGTTATTTGCTACCCAATTTTTGGGGCTATGAAATTGAAATGGGTTTTGGAATTTTGCTTTTCTGAACATGGGTTTTTTATACTTCACTCTTGATTGGTGGCCTGAAATTTGGTGATTTTGTTGTAGGATGTGTGTATTTATGAATGGTAATGTTTCATGCTTTATATTGTATCTAAGGTGGTACTTGTGAAATTAAAAAGTTTGTGAGGAGTTGGTGGGAATAATAGTGCCCCCATACGACTACTGAAAATTGGAATAATTTCTTCTAGCCTTTGCATTGCTCTTGCAGGAGATGTAAATGTGCTGACCATCAGAACTTTCTGCAGATCAAAACCCAATACTATTGAACCCATGTTCTTGTAAATTTTGTTCTTGAACAAGGGTTATAATCTATTGTCAAGGGCTCTGTTTCAATCTACTTGAGAAGTATATTCTATTGATGTTTCAGTAGTTGATTATGAATGTATCTATTGCCATGAAATTGATTTATGCTGTTGCCATGAAGAAAACAATTTTTTTCAATGATGGCAGAGGTGGTACACGAGAAACAATTCAGATACTTTATGGTAATTATCATTTCTTTGATAGGGGTAGATGACATGGACTCTAGTATTTCACTTGTGCTATTGGAATTTTTAGTTTTGAACTAGTGTTTTAGAAAGCAACATCAGTTAGTTGGTTGACTCTTTCTCTCACATATAGATGGCAACAACAATAAACAAGACAATCAAATGCCTCAGCTATAAATTGCAACACAAGGGGCCATCACTTTGCACTATACCCATCATGGAATTATTGAGGTGCACGACTGCATGTGCATAAAAATATTTCTAATGTTTGTATCCCTCCCCTCGCCCTTGTTGTTCTTAAATCTTTCCTGCTTCTCTGAAATGATTAATAGGAGAAAGAAGATACACCCATAACGAAAATAATTAATTTCTAAGAAATACCCATTATTTCAATAGGATAATTTTTGCTTGGAACCATCTCTTGGATCCAAGAAAAAGGGTGAATGGATTGGTTTCACTTCTCTCTTGATCCATGTCTCTTTAACAGTTTGTGTCTCCCTCTTTTTGTTTTTGACATGCTTTGATTGTCCATTGTGTTACCAACTCTCTAATTAAGGAATGGATACACACACACAATTCCAATAAGATGGAAGCTAATGTATATATGCATGCTATGCATTTTTATAAGATATGTTCTATAAAACATATCGATCAAGATCATATTTTTGTTGATTTTCTAGAATTAAGACTTTAGTGTAACCTCTTATCAAACACACGGGAAAAAGTCTTTAGACATCAAAACTCTAAAAAAACAAACAGACCCTAATGATGTCTATTGTCTTCTCTCTACCCTCTAAAACAAGAAAACCCTTATAAGGTTTGAGTTTGATTTTTTCGGTTTAGCTTTTGTGCCAAAACCGAAACCATTGGTTTTTTCAAAATGTAAAATGACTTCTAATTTAGTTTCGTTTTTTCGGCCGGCAACCCCTTCGCCCTGCGCCACTCCTCTTCCGGCGACAAACTCTCATCAAGGTTTTGGCTTTTTGTACTTGCGTTCTGATTCTGATTTTATATACAACACAGCAACCTGTAAAAGTTCATCTTCATGAACCCTAATTTGATAGTAAGATTCCGTACTTTTTACACTAGTTTTAGTAATTTGTTTGATTATCATTTACACATTTGTTTTCGTATCCATCGTGTGTCATTGTGTTTTACTTTTGTGATTGGAGGCTAATTTATCCCTTTCTCCCTGAAGTCAAATAGTACTTTGTTTCGAGTTTTTGGACAGTTAATCAATGTAGGTTAGTGTTAATCAATGTAGGTTAGTGTTGCATGTTCTTGGGTTTTCGTTGGTGTTGTAATATGTGCATTTTAGGTTAATTGAATTGTTTGAGAAGCTACACTTGATATGCAATTAGTGATGTTTGATTATGTATTTCATCAGCAAATTTTAACCTAACATATAATATGTGAATACTTCATAGATACACTGTTTCAAGCACCTTTAGCTGTCTACCCTTTTTTTTTTTGGGGGGGGGGGGTAAATCAATGGCATGGTATATGGCGTTTGGTTTGCAAATTCGTTTTTGAAGGATTTGGAATCAGTCAAAGTTTTGGAATTTGAATCTCTCATGTGAATTCGTTGGAAGGATTTTTATTGAAATTCACTTCCATTCTTTCGAAATTTCAATAATCCTGTATTTTAAGGATTTTGCAGCCCCATGGATCTTGGAAGGATTTTGGAAAATGGAATTGAATTCCACATCAGTCAAATCTCATGAAATCCTGCAATCCAAACTCGCTTAGCATCTGTCATTGCATTTGAAATTTTTAAGGAATTACAGCTGGTATTTGAGGAGTTGAACCTTCCTTCTCTTGAATTTACAAGACTTTTCGTATTTACAATTAAACTTATACTAGTTGTAGGTCTTGAACTAAATGACTGGAAGTTAGATAGGCATATCACATATAAGATTTGGGTTCTGATGAAACTGCAATTTCAGTAAAATTAGTCATGGGGGAAGAAGAACCAAGAGATGATGGATTGAATACGGGTGATCTCGACAGCAACCATAAAGAGACTGTTGAATTGGCCTCTGATATTAGTGCAAAACAGAGGATAAAAACATGGGATGCAGCCAAGAGAATCAAGCAGAAGACAGTAATGCTGAAGAAGAATACGACGATGAGGAAGAAGAAGACGCAGAAGGAACATATACACTACGGTTTGAAGGAGAGGTAGATCCGTTGGCTCTGACAGAGGTTGATGCTTTTGGAGTTCAGCCTTATGAGCGTTTGGAGCGCTTGGAGCATGAGTATGAAGCTTTGGCTGCTAAAAAGCGTAAAGCAAACCTCGATCTTAATCATCGAGGGTAATTATTATGTCATTTTCTAATCTTCGGTTTGTTATATTATTGTTTTTCAAAATGTTCATTTTGACTTGATCGTTTATAGATTTGGTAAAATTTGCAGTTTTGGCCCCCTTTTGGGTTGAAGTGTCTTTCCCTTTGAAACCTTTTAAAACCAAGTGCAATCTAGAATCTTTACTAATATAATACCCGACAGAAACATCATATAAGGATTGAATTTTTTGTGATAGAATGCCAGCAGAAAAGAAGTCGAGACAAGAGGACTTTCCTGGAGCAAGCTTTGAAGATTTACTAGCAGAAATGACATATGGAATGAGAAGGAAGTCGAGGAAGGTATGAGATTCTCTACCCATTTTCTTTCAGGCTTGTTTCGTTCTAATGTTTTTGCTAAGGGAGAGCTGAAGTACAAGCTTATCAAGACTTGAAATACATGTACTCTTGAAACCGAGCTGATTGAAGATCACCGTTATATGTGCCGATACGCGTAAAATCTTGTAAACCAATCCTTAATACATGATATTTTTTTAATAGCATCTTGTTTTTGATAAATCCATATGATTTTAGCTTCTTTGTCGCTCAATATGTACATTTTTTCCTAACATTCTCATTTCAAGAAAGTAGAAACCTCTTGGCTCTTGCATGTTGCATCAGACCATCAGTTTATCTCTTGCCCACAATGTTGTTAATTTTTATCATGCGTGGTTGGTTTCAAGTTGCGAAATTTATTATACTACTCCTTTAGATATTTGATGGATATCATTTGTAGCAGATGAAGAAAAAAGGTAGGAGGAAGGGATCAAAAAGGAAACTTAGTCCAGAAGTTACACGCAAATTAGGTGATGCCACACTATTATATGCACATGGTCGATATGAAGAGGTATAGTGATATGTTATCGTTGATTCAATACGTTGTTCAGATGTAAGCTTTAAATTCTCGAATTCAATTTTGCTTGTTTCAGGATAAGTTGACATTTGCTAGAAAATGGGAACCCCTTTTCATGATAAATCACAATTTCATTATATTTGATTTTGTACTAATAAATCGAGCACTTATAATTGCTACTTTTTATGGTTGAATTTTATAGAACATTAATCTCGTTAACCCTGTGAAATTTCCTCCATTCTGTTTTGTAACGGGTTTGTTCTTTTTTGAAAGGTAGGCTATACCTTTGTTGAAGGAAATAATTCTGATTTCACCGAATCTGCCTGATCCTTATCATACGCTTGGCCTTATATATAATGCTATTGGGGATAAAAAGAGAGCATTGGGGTTTTATATGCTTGCTGTACATTTGACGCCAAAGGATGCATCTCTTTGGAAACTTCTTGTTACTTGGTCTTTGTAAGTTTTCTTTCAATTCAAGACATATTTATATGTATTTGCATTTTGGTATCATTTAGCACACTTCTTGCAAAGTTTAACCATGAAGCAAGACAATATATTACATGCTTGTAATACCTCATTGGGAATCAAACTAGCTATGAAAAATTCATGTAATATATACATTGAAATATATGTCATCATTTCTTGTGTTGTGTTATATGTGCTAGCAATGGACTTTGGTGTTGTTTTGGTTCATAATATAGTGGTTAAAACTGTTAGGAAATCAGAGATAAAATCAGAACTAAAACAAGAACTCAACAAATTCAGAAACCCACAAATGTGAATCAAGAAAGAAAGAATATTCAAATTCACTAACAAATTGGGTTACATGACTACAACTTGAGTTATTGTCTTCATTAACCCATAGGACTTATTTATACTAATGTGGCCAAGTCTAAACAAACTAACAACTAAAACTAATCTTCTAAAAATCAAGATCATACAAATACACCCTAAACTGATTCAAGTCACTTATCTCACAAATCTCCACCTTGACTTGAATTTCAAAAACAAAACAAACAAATCCCAAAAACAAATTTGTGTTACTCCACCTATTTGGAAACACACTACCAAATTCAAACCCAAACTACAAACCCAAATTTCAAAACTTCAATCCGAAGCAACAAATACCAAATTTCACATATGCGACCCAAAACACCAATGTGCACCAAACCAATAAACAGGAGAACAAAAAACATATATCCAAAATCAACCGGTTACCAAATGTCGCAACGAAAACAATTGTGTAATTCCTCCCAAAATGCCCACACTAATCCGGCCGGAAACAAATGGGCAACCAAACGACAAATGAGAAATTTCTACCCAAAACCGAACTAAACTACAAACTGACAGGTGCCCAACATACCAAATTACAACACTAAATCATCCTCCAAAACCGATATCGAATCATCTCTCGCAACCGCAACCGAAGCCTTTGCCTTCAACCTCGGACAATCTTTCTTCCAATGGCCAACCTCTTTGCAATAGTTGCAAATGTCTCTCGGATTCACACTCTTCTCTCTACGCTTGCTAACATCATAATCCGAGCAACCATTGTGTTTTTCACGGCCTACCACAACCAAACCAATAGGCTCACTTTTCGAATCATTCCCTGACGCCTTGTGTTGAAGCTCACGAGTGTGAAGACTAGACCTCACGTCTTCCAAAGTCACTGTATCCCGACTAGGGCTGTTCATAGTCGGATATCCGATTTTCGGATATCCGAAATTTCGGATAGTTGAAAATACTATCCGAATCCGTATCCGAAATTCGGATATCCGAAATTTCGGATACGGATTCGGATAGTATCCGAAAATTTTAATTTTGAAAATTGGCATGGGCGCATGGCATTCCAGACTTCAAGTGTTCCTGTTAGAAGTTTTGTTCACTTACTTATTACATTCATCCAACTACAAATACCTTAAAAATACAAACATCACACACAAATAAATTACATGTTTAAAGACTTCGATTACATATCATAAAAAGTAAAACTAAAAAGTAAAACTTCGATTACTAAAAATCCGAGAAAAAGAGAGATCGAGAGCTGACTGCTGAGAGGATGAGAGCCTAACCAAACCAAGTAAAAAACATCTATATAAGATTATAAGCAATTAACTACCTAACTAAAAAAAACAAGTGAAAGCCGATAAAGAGAGATCGAGAAACCTGTGATGGACTTGATGTTGTCGACTGTCGTGATTAGCACCGTAGAATAGCATCGCAGCACCGCAGCAGTGGCGGACTGGTGGCGTAGGCAAGATCGAAATGGAATTATGGATTATGGATTATCGAAATCGAAATGCACCGTAGCAGTACCGTCGAAGATCAATACACTTCCAGAGCTGAGAGCTCCAGCCTCCAGTACTCAGTAGCGTTGATGGGAGACAACAACAAGTAGGCTAGGGTTTTCTTTTTTTTCATAAGTTTATGTTCATAGTTCATGGACCTTTCTATTAATTCTAAAATTAATAAAATGAAGAAAGTAATGAGCCCAACACTCCAAGTCTCCAACAGACAAGAGGCAGCCCAAGTGCCCAACCCAAACATAAAAATCATTTTTAAAAAAAAAAAATCGGATATTCGGATTACAATTTGCTATCCGAATCCGAAATTCGGATAATCCGAAAATTCGGATACTTTCGGATCGGATTTTCGGATTCAGATATTTTTGAACAGCCCTAATCCCGACCAACAACAAACGAACTAACAAAATTCTCATATGAAGGAGGCAACGAAACCAATAAGATTAGCGCCGCATCTTCATCATCAATCTTGACGTCTACATTCTTTAAATCCATAAAAATGGAATTCAATTCATCAAGACGATCCTTCAAAACTGCTCCTTCCTTCATCTTTAAAGAAAACAAACGTTGTTTCAACAACTTGTTCGTAAGTGACTTAGTCATGTATAGAGATTCCAATCTCATCCATAGCTTTTCTGCCCGTGTCTTCTTCAACAACCTCGTAAATAACTTCGTCGGCTAAAGATAACAAGATAGTCGAATGTAACTTCTCGTCTTGTTGTGCAAACTCCGAATCGTTTATCGAGACCGGTTTTGCACCCGAAAGAGGAGCCCAAACTCCACATTGTTTGAGAACGCACACATTTTGATCCTCCACAAACTAAAACTATTCTTTCCAGTAAACTTATCAATCCTTACTACTTGCGTTTTTATATTTCAAAACAGTGACAAACGTTCTAAGAATTCGTTTTCTTGAATCCCAAAATTCAACCGAACCACAAACACCAGAAAGAACCCAACAATGCCGACCAAATCAACACGTGAAACCACCAATCCCAATTAGTTGACCGCCGAAAACTTCAATTGACGACTTCAAATGCCTGATTCAAGGGCTTCACCTTGAATCGGACTCCAACATTGGCAAAACCGATTGCCAAATTCAAGAACACCGAAGCGGATTTCTGAAATTGAGCGCTGAAATTAATTAGACCACTGGACGATTGCACAACGTTGACCGCTAATTCCAATTGATTGCCCAGACTTAAATCGCTAAATCAATTCAACTTGACGCCTTCAAAGCCAAACACAAATTCAACGTCGTCTCTAATTGAACGTCAATATTGATTTCAGGAAATCAAGTTCCCACTCACGATCACCAAAATCAATTAACAATTTCATAATCGATCGTCAATTTCTTCTTACGTCAAAATCCAGAAGCGACTTAACCTTCAGTCGCGTCTCAAACTCCAAAAGCTGACTCCAATGTGATGATCGCCAAACCCAATATGCCAGCTGCGATATCAATTCCAATTGGCACTGTCAATTCTAATTGGAAAAAACAAGATCGATTGCAAGCTCTGGTTGCAATCTATAAGGCGGACTCCACAGAAAACAATTTCCAATTCTAATTTTGTTCAAGAACGATTTCTAATTTCTATCGCTAAATTCAAATTTCAGAAAGAACGAGCGTATGAACGATGATCACAACTTGGCTCTGATACCACTTGTTAGGAAATCAGAAACAAAATCAAAACTAAAACAAGAACTCAACAAATTCAGAAACCCACAAATGTGAATCAAGAAAGAAAGAATATTCAGATTCACAAACAAATTGGGTTACATGACTACAACTTGAGTTATTGTCCTCATTAACCCATAGGACTTATTTATACTAATGTGACTAAGTCTAAACAAACTAACAACTAAAACTAATCTTCTAAAAATCAAGAATATACAAATACACCCTAAACTAATTCAAGTCACTTATCTCACAACAAAAACAATCGAAATTCCACTCCAATCCCTTTAATGGACCTTATAAACCCCCCCCCCCCCCCCCCCCCCCCCCCCGGTGCCAAGGTATTTGAAATCCACCAGCCGATCTGAGAGTACCAGAGCAGCACTCCCTCATTCTTGCATGTTCTAACTACTCATGTGCAGACCTTTTCTCATCCGTTCTCTTGGTCGATGCCTTATTTGTTCTGAATCATGTTATATATATATTTTGTCTTTGGACTCCGTTTTTCCTGTTCGTTTTCCCAATCCATCTATATCTGTATCTACATAGTTTTTGATTCCTAAATTATCATGAATCATTGTTGTTTAAAAGAAGGGAAATGAGATAATGCTCAATCAGGTGTTCCGTCATGCTTTAATTCCCAATGGTTACTACTAGTTCAACTGGATTTGATGTTATATTGGAAATCGACTTTAACATTTAAATGAATGGCATCATTTGAATTGCATTCCATCAAATCTCTTGGCTGAGGATGCCATGGAAATGATAGTGGATTTCATAAGGCTTTTTGGAAAACCATGGTAGGTCCATTTACCCACACACACACACGCACACACATTAATACTGATGCTTTTCCTCCTCAGTCACCACTCCCGACAATTGATTTGTTCCCAGCTCATGAAAGCAAAGTACAAAGTACTATGGGCAATTGTAATTTGTGTTATTTGGCTAAGAAATGTAGGACTTCGAGAAACAAACACATAGTGTTCTAGGGGTGTTCATAAAAATCCGAATCCGAGCATCCGAACTAAAAATCCGAAAATCCGATCCGAACTTTCGGATTCGGATAGTGAAATTCTAAATTTTTGGATATTCGGATATCCAAAAATCCAAAAAAATTTATTATTATTTGAAATTGTATATATCTTGGTATTGATTATTTACATAATATAGAGTGTTTATTTTTATTCTAATGTATATTTTTTAGTTTTATCTTGATATTATAAATTTATTAACTAATATTTTATATATTTTAGTTTTAATCTTTATTTAGTCGTTTGAGTAAAATAATTTCGGATTTTTGTGATATATTTATCTTGAATATGTATTTGGATATTTGATGTTGTATTTTAGGTATTTTAAATATTTGATTTTATTATTAAAAAGTTATGATTTTCGGATATTCGGATAATCCGATATCCGAAATTTCGGATTCGAATAGCAAAAATCACTATCCGAAATTTTGGATATCTGAAAAAAAAGTCGGATATCCGGTTTTGAACACCCCTACACGATGCACGTGTATTGGGGGAGTTGATACTAATGGAACAAGATAACTAATTAGCAACACCAACCCTACCAGGGGCACAACATTCCGAGGGGTTAGTGGATACTTCACAAAGTCTGATGAGTCCATTTCCACGAGTCACCTAATGATTCTTATCACAAGTGCTTGATGTTAGGGTTATGTGTATTGTAGTGGGCTTTCTGTTCTTGCTTATTAAAATGATATTTTCAATTAGTGGATGTGCATGCGCTCTTACTAGCTAACTTAATAATTTTGATGGTACAAGTCTTATGCAGGGAACAAGGAAATCGTGGACAAGCCCGATCTTGTCTTGACCGAGCGATAAGAGCAGATCCTGAAGATATAGGACTTAGATATCACCGCGCGTCACTTTTTGTTGAGCTTGGAGAACATCATAAAGCTGCTGAATCGTATGAGCAAATCTGGCAACTTCGTCCTAAGAATGTTGAAGCACTGAAGACAGCAGCAACAGTTAAGACCTAAAAAATTTATATGTATATTTACTTATATTGTGTTATTTTTCCAATAGTGGCCTGATGAATGGAATTTAACGTTTGGCTTATTTTTAGTTGTACCAAAAATGTAGTCAGCATGACCGCAGTGTCAACATACTTGAAGAATATTTGAAAAAGAACCCGAAAGATGTTGATTTGAGTGTGGTTCGGTTATTGGCTTCAGTACTTATGTCAGGAAATGCACATGAAAAAGCTCTGCACCATATTGAGTATGTACAACAGACGTATTCTGCTGGTAAAGACTTACCCGTTGAGTTGTTAATTCAAGCAGGAATATGCCATGTTCATCTTGGAAGCATGGAAAAAGCAGAGGTTTGTTTATGCTTATATGATTTTTTCTATTAAGCATAAGCTGAAATTTTCATATACCTTACGTGTTATTTAATTGTCAAATGACGTGTAGGCTTTCTTTAGAGTGTTAAGACACGACAATGTAAATGATTATTCTCACTTAATTATTGAAGTTGCAAAGTCATTAATGAGTCTTAAGCGCTATGGACCTGCTTTGAAGTACTACCTGATGTTAGAAGGGAATGACGGTGGCAACAAAGTAAGTACATAACCCTATTTAACACGTAATTCCGTATTTTTTACCTGTTCTTTCTGCATACTAGCAAGTAAAATATCACATCATCACTCTATGGATTCTCCTGCAAATAGTCCTCTACAGTATACCCCCATTACATGTCACTTTTCTCTTTGTATGAACAAAAGAAACTTATCTAGTTATGGACTTTATCTACATGTGACCATTTTGATCTATTTACCTAAATGTGGGTCAAGGAGGTCAAATTAGGGTTGCAAACGAGTCGAACCAAACGCGAGCTCGATGAGACTCGAGTATCTTAGTGTGGGCTCAAGCTAGGCTTGATAGCTCGACAAGCTTTTAAAATCTAGGCTCGAGAAATACTTGAATTAGGCTCGAGTTCGGCTTGAAAAGCTTGAATATGTCTCTAAACCACTTTGGAGTTACTTTTATGATATATAAAACGAGCTCAAACTCCATAAATTCTAAGCTCGATACTCGAAAAACTTGAATTGCTTAATAAAAGCTCGACTTGATATGTATATATAAGGCTAGATACTCGAATTACTTGAAAAGCTTGACTCCATATATATATATATATATATATATATATATATATGTGTGTGTGTGTGTGTGTGTGTGTGTGTGTGTGTGTGTGTAGAAGGCTTAGAAAGCTCGATAAAAACTCAAGTCTATTCATTTAAAGCTTGAGCTCGGCTAGTTAATTTTTTCGAGCTCGAGTTTTGGGCTCATGTTGGAGATCAAGATCGAAAAAGCTTGACTCGTTCAATTCAAGATCGAGTTCGAGTTCCTCGGTAAAAGCTTGACTCGTTTGCAGCCCAAGGTCAAATGGATCGAAAGTCGTCCATAGGGATGGCTTAGCGGTTGAGGCTTGTGATTCTCCAAAAGAGGTATTGGGTTACACTCGTGACGTCTTCAACTTGTTTGGGATGCATATACCTATTTGTGAATAGGTGTGATATGTGACTCATGACTTGTGTAATGCCCTCTGAGCCTGGGGCTTACATGATAGGTTAGGTGGCGTGGGTGGGGTTTCTCTCATATTCAAAAAACATTCTAGTTCAGTATTGTTGATTCCAAATTACATGATCGTTTCTATTAAATTGTGTGAAGGGCCTACTATATGCGAACATTGGGCGTTGTTACTCCTTCCTAGGCACAAGAACACAAGCAATTAACTACTTCTACAAAGGTATGGTTCAAAATTTATCTATTGGTGCCCCGACAATCTTTAATATTTTCTATATTTGTACAAGAACACAGTCAACAATAACATAAACCCAATTTAGTTGCATGAAAACTGCATTGAGTTGTCGATAAAGTCAACTAACATTGTTACAAAAATTAACGTGTTGTAATCAAATTAGAACCTAAACTTCAGCTATACATTGTGAAAGACAATGATGGATATTAAGATTTAATCCACAAAATGGAAAATGTCTTTCTGTTTTTGTTGCGCTTTAGCTCCCCATATTTTAATTGTTGCAACTCTGGTGATCAGATTCGTGTTCTTTTGGGTGTTCTACATTTGATTCAAGCCTTGGTATTTCTAAATTTGTTCTCCATTTTATTTTCTTGACAGCCTTGCATGAAAACAAGGACGACATCGATTCTAGGTTGGATCTAGTGTCACTTCTCTTAGATGACAATAAAGAAGATGACGCTATTTCCGTACTTTCTCCTCCTGCAGGTTTACTACATTTTGTGTTATGAAATATTTACTCATAAAATTCTTGGATTTATTCTTATCTCATTGTTTACTTTTTTACTTTTCTAGAATCAAGAGTTGGTGAAACTTCTGATAAGGGGAAACCATGGTGGACTGAAGTAAAAGTAAAATTAAAACTATCTAACATATATAAATCCAAAGGGTTGACAGAAGCCTTTGTTGAGGCAATATTTCCATTGGTTCGTGAAACACTGTTTCTTGAAACCATCCAGCGAAAGGTGATTTTAGTCGTAAATTTATCATGTATATATGTTATATGTGTTTGTATTGCTTTATTTTACTTAAAAGATGCATATATCACGTTTTTTTGAAAAAAATTGGTTCATTAGGTCAGACCAAAGAAAAAGCTACCGAAAAGTGTGTTATATAAAAGAGTTCAAGTACTGGATGAACCTCAAACTGACAACGTATTTCAAGGATTCCGTCCTATCGCATCATCTTCAGATCTGTAAGTTTTGCCTACGCGTCCTTCATAGATTTTATGTTTTAGCATGTCTATGCGTCTTTTTTCTTTTTTAACTAAAGAATATTTTCTTCTTTTGAATTCTCCACAGGAACAAAGCTGCTCGAGCGAAAAAGTTACTTCAGAAAAAAGAAATGGAAAGAGAAGAAAGACGAACTGCAGCTTTGGCTGCTGGAGTTGAGTGGCAAAGTGACAATTCAGATGATGAGTCTCCTGTAAGTAGTTTATCGTATACAGCATGTTAAAATGAGTAAATGTAACACCCTGAACATTTAATAATTTACATTAGGGTCGCTGGATTCATAATATACACAACAAAAATTCTACAAGTCAACTAAATATAATTATTTCACCACCTGACTAATATTTACAATTAACATTTCCCGAAAGTTTTCATTAGGTTGCTACTTAACTTTAAACTTATCCTTGACCTTACCTTTAGCTTCCGTACTCATGGGTTATGCCATAAATAAAGGTAAAGTAAGTAGGTTAATCAATAAATTCCACCACCAACAAAACCTACTAAATGAAATGGTAAATGATCATTATGCAAGCAAGTAATATCAAGACATTAATTCATAAGTACTAGAATTCATCCTCCATCACTTCCTTGGTTTTAAGTGCACCCTAGGCTCTAGCCTTAGTGCTTCAAGTAGGCTGAGGCCCAACAATGTTCTCAAGGCGCACCGACATCCGGTAGCTTTGGGCTTTTTACCTAAAAAAAAATAAGCCGGGCCATTTTTTGTTTTTCTTATTTTTTTTTTCGTTGCTATTGATATTGCTACTTGTGTTTTCCTACATCATACGCTTTACTTGGGTCTGGTGATGTGTCATATGCGGATAACGAACAGTGGTTCTTACTTTGGTATGAAATTGAAAATTTTTTGTGTTTATGTGATTAGAAGGTAAAAGACCTGATTTAGAAGTAACTATTCTTTTTAGAAATAGCATGCATTGTGTTCGTAATGCGTGCACTTTCGCCTTGTGCCTCAACTTGAAGGACCCTTGGTGCCTCGGAGTGCCTTGTGTCTTTTAAAAACAAGATTACTTCAAGTTAGAAGTGCAGACCAACATAACAGCAATTATATTGAATTATTTCAATAAAAGGTGAATGGTATTCCCTATTACTCAATTGGTATCATCCCCATCCATAAATGAATGTTTATTATCACCCAATTCAAGGGTGTCACGATCATTTCTGATGGATCTCCGACCCCCAACAGCTGTGTTCTTTTTGCCATTTCCAAACCTGTAGCCGTTCCAAGTTTGTGCTCAACCATTTTACACACAATTGACATCCACATTGACATTTTATACTAGAACATCATAAACAACTAAGCTAACAAGATTACCAGTATATTCATCAAAATTTATATCTCCATTTTATCACTTCAACCATCGATTCTTACATACCAACATTCAACATATGTAACCAAAATCTTTAACCATGTCACCATCTACTCACCAAAGTACAAGGTATTATGGTTATCTATAAGCACTCTGTGTTTTAAAAAGCGTGCCCGAGGCACAGGGCTCTGCGCATCCTAGCCGTGCTGCGATGCGATGACAAGAAGTGCACTAGGGCTGTACATTTTGTCCAGCCCTGAAAAGGAAATGGACTTTTAAACCAAATTCTTTGCATCGTACCCTTACCCAACCAAAACCTAAACACACTCAATAAGCCTCGCTTGCTTCTTTCTCTACTGGTTTGAGTACAGAAACTTGTGCTATTTCTATGATATATTAGATTACATAGACTTGTGTTATCTATTTCGTATTATTAACAATCGCAACTATGCTACTTGTGGTCGATGATTATTTGTGTTATTTGCTTCTATGAGATAAGTTAGTATTATAGTTTTTTAGTTGTTAAATGTAGTATTAGTGTGTTATTTTGTATGAAATATGATACCAAACATTTTAGAAATGTTTCTTAAAGTGCTTCTCGAGTACATGACATGCGCGCCTCGGGCTCCAAGACCCTTGTCGCATCGGTGCGCCTCACACCTCTTAAAACCAAATAAGAAGTTTACAACCCGGATTTTATTGCCATTTGCATAATCACCATCAAATAAAACTTGAAATAAACCTAGCGCAAAGTTCAACACATGCCTTTAAATTCTTCAAGAAATCTTTAGATTATCTTGATACATTCAATATATTCGCAAACCACTAGGGGTGAGCTCGGTACCGTACCGTACCGAATCAGTACCGATCCCGAAAATACCAAAACCGAATTATTAATTTTGAAAGAACCGAATACCGAACCGTATAATTTTATATGGTGCCGGTTCGGTTCCGAGTACCGAATTTTAGCTAATTTAAAAACCGAATACTGAATACCGAATACCGAATTTTAGCTAATTTAAAAACCGAATACCGAACCGAATTTATTAATTCGGTACTGGTTCGGTACCGGTTCGGGTTCGGGAAATGGTACCCGTCGCTCACCCCTACGAACCACCATTCAGTTCTTAATTAAGAACAATTTCCTAGCTTTCCTCTTATCTCTCGCATACCTTAGGGACAAGACACTCCCCTCTCCTGACCTAACTTGGTCAATTCTTCTCTAATTATGTTTTCAGGTTTGCCCAGTTGACACCTCACACCTCCCTTTAATGTTCAAAACTGCTATATACAATGTTTACCCCATTAATTTCACATTTTATACATCGATGTTTTAACCTGCTCATTTATCATACAAATTCTTAACTTAAATAAATATAAATTTAACTATTGGAAATGCTGTTTTTCACTTTATGCAACTGTACCATGGTAAGTAGTGGAGACTGATTCTGACTGGAGAAACTATTCGCTGCTAGTAATTTGAAGAATGGGCCCCCCAAAGTCCCAAACCTGTTATGGTTTTCTAGTCCGGTCTCAAATTTCTTTTGTATATATCGTCCCTAGGTAATTGTAACCCAAATCCGATAATGCAAGTGACTTGCTAATGCACATGTGTATGTAGATGAGTTTTGGACAAAACCACGTTCATATTTGTTCTTCTTTTGCTATATTTTGGTTACTGTTTACTTTTCGTTTGCCGTTTCTCAACATACCAACCAATACTTTGGTTACATTCGTAGCATTTTTATCGTCGTTCTTTTTGTAATTGTATCTAATTATATTGTTCAATTCCGTCATATGCCAGGCATATAGAGAACCTCCCCTGCCTAATCTCTTGAAGGACGAGGAGTATATTACACTCATCGTAGATGTGAGTATTCTTGCTTCCTCTTCTTAGTGGTTCCGTTGTAGTAATATCAGTCGTATTAAAAAATGATTTATCTTTTTTCTCAAGTCCCATGCGAAGGAGAGGTTGGATACTCCTTAATGCATTGCTTAATATACAAAAGAAAAAGAACATGCTTTGTACAAGTAATTGTCAATTCTTGATTGAAGCTTTTCTCAATGGGCGCGTGTGTGTGTTTAATTTTACTCCAATGTGCATCTTTCATTTGTAGTTATGCAGAGGACTAGTATCACTGCAACGATATTGGGAAGCACTTGAAATCATCACTTCGAGTCTGAAATTGGCACAAAACACTATAACAACCGAGAAGCAAGAGGAGCTTCGGTCACTTGGAGCACGTAAGTTCTAAAGATTTTACAAGAAAATGCCATTACTTATTCACCTCATGTTACGCATTAGGCAAACTCAACTAATTTTAGTGCTTTAATTGGAGATTTACTTTCATACAAAACAAAATTCACATTAAATAGTGTTTCTCAGTTTGAATTTATCCAAATCAATGTTAAATATATTGATATTGATACTAACCCTCAGTTTGAATTCATCCAAATCAATGTTAAATATATTGAAATTGACATTAACACTTTCACTAGTTTTAGTCTTAAGCCCTAATCAATCAACATTTTTTATTAATCAAGAATAGATGGCTGGTATAATTGATTTTCACTACAACTTAACAACCATCCATGACAAACATCACATGGAAATGAACGGAAATTAAATGAAAATATTCAGATCAATTAGGTGGTAGTATCAGATCAACTAAATCATTTGCATCTTCCTGGCCTCTTACAAAATAAGGCTATTGAGTATCAAATCTCAGGGATTTTGTTATTCATGTGCAAATGCAAAATTATTCTTCAAATTTCTGGGTGTACGATAAGCCCAAAATGTTGATTTCCTTGTGTGTGGTAAGCATTTTTAATCATTCCCTTAAACAAAACAGGTTTCTTGTGTTTTAATGTAACACCCTCAAACTAATCCACAATGCCACCTAATAACCACGTCAGCAAAGATATAACATAATAATCTCTATACTATTCCCAAACATACATGCGGAAACCCGATAATTTAAAACATTATTTACACAACAACAGTCACGGAAATTTCTGAATAAACTACAACCTATCCGAAGTACATAAAACAATCCCCAAAATATAACTACCTCTATGGAAGGTAGCTAGCTCCTCAAACACAGAATACGTAAACCTACTTTGGTGCAGCAGGCCTACTAGCAGTCCGGTCACCTGGATTACACACAACAACACACACAGGTCAGCTAAAGCTGGTGAGAATGCAAGGGTTAGTGTACGATTATAAAGCTCAGAAAATGATTAACTCAATAATAAAACGTTCAGCATTCTCTACTGAACAAGTATATGAGATCCCACAAGGTAGCTCAATAGGTACTCAACTCGTGTGGATAAATCCACGTACCCAAATCCCTAGACCGCACAAAGCAGTCGTCAGGAATTCAAAAGGGAATTGGGAGCGACCCAACCCCTGCCCAGCCGTACGGTTTAGTATCTCAACAGCTCAAGTGTCCCAAATCTCATATATAAAACACATTTCTCAATAAAGCACAGTAATACATGCATGATAATATCTCAATAAAAACTCGTAAGAAACTCATGATATCTCGTAAAAAGCTCAGTAAAAGATCATGCAAGTATTAATAAATAATCGTACAAGTATCTCAAGAAAAACATGCAAACTCACCTGCTCAGCTAAATAAACTAAGTCTCGGTTCCCTGCCCTTTCCCTACCCTGTCAACACGAGACCCTGAAAACACAATAACACAATCTCAATATCACAAACTCAACCCAACAACTCTATACACAATTCTCAACAACTCTCGAGACCCCAAGGACCCAAATACACGACTCACAGAACCCAAAAACCCGACCCGAACCCTCAGCCGCATCGCGCCGAACTCAACCAATCGCGGCCGCACTGACTCTATCGCGGTCTCGGCCGCGCTGACCTCAAACTCGGCCGAGCTCACATCGCGGTCCGAGCTCGGGCTCAAACCGCCTGCGATCATCTCAAGAACATCGCGGCCCGCGATCAGGTGATCGCGGTCGCGCTCACGGACGAACAGAACCAGAATGCTCTGTTTTTCACAGACCAGGGATTTAATCCCCAAACTCGATTTCAGCTCGATTTTAATCACGATTATAAGCTCGAATTTACTCAAAAATATATCTAAACTTAATTCAATCAATTACTTGGAATCAATAACAATCAACCCACGAATTTGAAGCCTAATACTCACTTGGCTTCGGTTGCAAGAATTTGAAGAAGATGATGCTAATCAGGAACTCAATTCACAACTGGAACTTCAATTTCTTGTTGCTGGAATTCAAACACACACATACACACACTCCAACTTTAGTCCTGGCTTTTGAAATGATTTGAAGAAACAAAGGAAGCAACATATATATACGTTTTGGGTTTAACTCGGTCCGATACCCAAAAATCCGATCCCGATACCCCAAAATACAATTTTATATCTCCGGGTACCAAATTAAACAATTAAACCAATGAAATAATTCCACGTACCTATCTCAAAATCGGGATGTTACATTTAATTTTCAAGCATACATGATTCTTTTTATTTTTTTAAACTTCTTTTCGTAGTATGAAAGTCGTCTATCGGTTTTTGTTATCCTACAGAGATAGCTTATAATATTGATGCTCCTAAGAATGGATGGGATTGTGCTCGATACATTATTAGCCAAAATCCTTACAGTTTTGCAGCATGGAATTGCTACTATAAAATTATGCTAAGGTACATACTTTATTGTATTTGCATACTTCTGTGTAATCACTGCACTAAAACACTTACACCAGTATAAACAATGGCACGACAACAAATTTAAATGGTACCCATTGCACCTTCATGTACCACACTTTTTCTTCATGTTGAATTATTAACGATTGTTAACTCTTACTTCTGTAGCTTAGAGCCTAATTGTGGGCCCTGTATTTATTCGTTTTGTAATCTTTCTTTTTTCTTTTTCTTTAATAGATCAAGACTGGATAAGCATAATAAATTCTTGCTCGAGAAGCTTGTGAAACATGAAGATTGTATACCTGCAATTTTGATCAAAGGACATCAATTGACGATGTATAGCCAGCATCAAGCAGCTGCAAGAAATTACTTGAAAGCGTATAAATTGATGCCAGAGAATCCATTGGTCAATCTTTGTGCTGGTACTGTATTCTCATTTGATTAATTTCTTTATTTTTTCATATTATAATGAATTACTATTGCTAAATTCGTCTTTCTTCTCCAGGAACGGCGCTAATCAACCTAGCGCTTGGATTACGACTTCATAACAAGCATCAATGCTTCATGCAAGGTTTAGCTTTTCTCTACAACAATCTTCGCCTTTCAGGGAACAGTCAGGTATTTCTTGTTCTCCTTAGTTGTTCTCATTGGATTATTTGTTAGAATTTATGCATGTTATTTGTTTCTTATTGAATATGGATTTACATCATTAACCAGCAACCTGCATTTTCATTTGTCTCGTTTAGGACATTGTTCTTTATTCCCGTACTTTTTATGTGATTGTACTTTTAAGAACTACCCCAATTTGGTCATTATCCTAAACAAAATGTTGCTAAAAGTGTAAATTTGTTACTAGAAAGTGTCAAAAAAAATTGATGAAATTGGGACGGGTTTTGAAAGAATGCCGATGTAATCGGTACACAAATAACAAGACCTAAATGAGATGATTGAAAAAGTAGGTTGCTATATAAGGATATAAACCCTATTCAATATTGACGATACATACAATACTAAAAGGGTCTGTTTGTTCTTTTAAGTGGTGTTTGGACTTTGGATAAAATGTGTTTGACAACATTTATGTTCAATTGAAAATGCGATAACATAATAAATAAATTTAAAATTTCTAAAATAAATGTTTATCCCCATAAATAGTTGGCTATAATTTATATGATTCCAATTATACCCTTAATTAGAAGCTCTAAAAGAATTGGGCTTTTAAAAGTATACAATAATTAAAAAATAAAACTGTTATTTGGTTGATTAAAAGTTGTAATCATTATAAATTTCTAGAAATATGAGTTTTTGTCTAGCGGACCTTTATTTTTGGACGAAGGGAGTTGTTGAATGCTCGAAACTATATTTGTCGATAAACTTCTATCAAGAACATTAATTCAAGTGCCTCTTGGAAATCTTGATATTATAGGAAGCTTTATACAACCTAGCACGTGCCTATCATCATGTCGGTTTAGTTTCACTTGCGGTTACGTATTACGAGAAGGTGCTTGCCATTCATCAAAAAGATCTCCCTATACCAAAGCTACCTAATGACGGTCCCGAAGTCGCGAGTGATCTCAAGCCTGGATACTGTGACCTTAGAAGAGAAGCCGCTTACAATTTGCACCTCATCTATAAAAACAGCGGAGCCGTGGATCTTGCGAGACAGGTACTTAAAGACCATTGTAGTATTTAAGTTGTGAACCGTTTATATATTTATCGTACCAAATTATTGTTCATTATAGAATGACGTTGCACACACGTTTTAATACATTAGTTATTTATTGTACACATGCATCGGGCAAATAGATTACTCTTTGGTATGTACATAACCCGACAACAGGGTTGGGACTCGTTTGATATTTCCAGAAAGCACAGTTAGCAGGTTGTTTCCTTTTTGGGTGGTTGATTTGGTTATGTTTGTGTTGAATTTGTTGAGAATTAAGTAGGAATGAGAAAAAAAACCAATTTACCGAACCGGAGGGCTGGTTTCGAGGTTCCTTTAATTTATAATCCGGTTCTTGGTTCCACCAATTTGGTCCGGTTTTCTGTTTTTATTTGTAGAAGTCTGGAAGCCGGGACCAGACCGAACCGGACCTATTTATTTTCGTGTCAGTTATCGGTTGCCAATTGTTGGCATTTTTTGTTATTGGTTTTTTTTTTTTATTTTTTTGGGTTTGGAACGATTCCAGAATTGAGCTCATCCCTACAATTAGTTGAGATTCTAGTGGATGTGGAATTGCCATGTTGGATGGCTGTGATTGGTTAGAAGGGCTGGGGGTATACCCTCCCCGTTGGCTAAGCGGCTTTGCCAGCTGGTACACCGTCCCCTCCCATTGCGGCCCTGCTGAGTTTACCCCTCTTTGGCCTCTTGAGCCAATGATTCCGCGCGCTCTCTGTCACTCTCTTCTCTATCCAAAATTAATTAGTTAATGAGTATTGAGATAATAATACTAAAATAATGGGTATTTCTAAAAAAATTACAATGGAAATGAAAAGAAAAACTGGCATGATGTTGAGATGTTTAAAATGATAGATTTTGAAGGGACGAGTATACCCCTCATCCGAAGAGGGACATAAATGGGTATTTTGATGACATGGCAGATTATAATGTATGATAGTGTAATGTCACGTTTTTACAATCGAAATGCGGAAATCAAACTCAAAACCTGAATCACAAGTCACAATCGAATATCGAACTCATAATCATCTAAACAATGAATAACTCCTAAATCAATGGATGCAAAATGAAATCGAAAAAAACCCTAAAATTGATACTGAACAAACCTTAATCGAATACATCAATATGTAAAATTGAGAATGTAGCAACAAATCTGAAGCCGTAATCAGTGAAGGATGACAAATCTTAAACATTCATTGACGGAGGATGGATTTGAAACTTCATGAACGGATCTGAAGCCTTAACCAACGGAGAAGGATCTGAAATCTTCATCAATGGAGGACAAATCAAAAACCTTCATCGATGAATCAGAAATCTTCATGGATAGAAGAGTGATGGACTCGAAGTCACCTCACATCCGCCATATATGAAATCGAGAGTAGAGCAACAAAGGTCGAGCAGTGACATAGTAATAGGAATGAAGGGTTAGAGAGGGAGAGCAACCGAAACGGTGGGGTGACAGTGTTTTATTTTGTTTACTAAATATGCAACATAATTAATTTTAACACGATTTATGTAATGACATATGAACTTGTTATCAATACATGTAATCGCATTTTCGTTTTTAACCAATTTATGCAACAAAATAATTTTAATACGAAAATGTGTTTGAACTCTTTAGGGAAACACACACCTAGTTATATATCCGTTCATATATTGATTTGTTATATGTCACTAGTATTTATTCTCATCTTCATAAAATAATAGAAACAAAATGTAAACGGTTAAATTTCACTAAGGGATTGTTTGTTTACTTCTTAATGGGATCATTAAGAAGTGATTCAAATGTAAAATGATCTCTTATTAAAAGGTAAACTAAGTTTATATTAAATGGTTAGTCCATAATCCTACTATTATCTCTGATTACTTGATGATGGTCACCTTTTAAATTTTTATTGTTTTTAAAATGGTTTATTATGAAAGAAACATGTTTTCACGTTTTTTGCGTTTCCGTCCATCCCTGTTAATTTTTTCATTTTGGTTTAGTGAAATTTGAATATTAGAACCCGATTTTCAGTCTTTAAAAACCCGGTATACTAATTATAACCGGTATCTGATAGCCATAATAGCCAAATTTCACAAAACAAAAAATTAATTATAATTTAAGTGTTTTTATGGAAAAAAATAAAATTGAGAGACGAAAACATAAAAATAATGAAAACATGTTTGTTTTTTTAAAATAAACCTTTTTTAAAGCAAGGAAACAGTTTCTTAAATAAGGATGAGGGACCACTGAGATAGTCGATATAAAGTAGATTTCAACGAAATTTGCTACAACAATAATTGTAATAATTAATAAAAGAGTAGAAACACGTGATAATTTTCTGGTGCAACCCATGCTTTATTAAGAAATTGAATGTGATGACATGGATTTTCGTACACGTAGATGTATCCATGTAGGTTTTTCAAGCGACATACAATAAATCAATAGATGGCTGAGTAAAATACGTGGTTAAATGTTACATGTTTTGATAACAAATTCAAACGTCATTGTAAAAACCGTGTAAAAAATAATTCCATTGCATAAATTGGTGATATGAAGTAAAATGATATTGCATGTTTTGATAACAAATTTAAGCATAAATCGTGTGAAATTGATTTTTCTTTTCCATAAATTGATAAAAATAGAAAATATTGTTGCATAAATATTTGATTAATCTCACAGTGAATGTTTCTGTTTATAGTCTGAATTTAATATGAAACAAGTGATAGATAAGGTGACTAGGAGGGTAAACGACCCGAGCCAAGCTCGAGCTCGGGTCGTTTCGAGATCTGTATGTAAAGCTCGAGCTCGGCTCGTGAATAATTATACAAGACCGAGCTCGGCTTAGGCTCGACTCGTTTATAATATATAAAAAAATTTTAATTACTTTTTTATAATCTATTTATATATTTATATATTCAATATTTATTTAATCTATATATTCTATATTTATTAATTAAAAACTATATTTATATATGGGCTCGTTTAAGCTTGTTTAGGCCCGCAAACTCGATATGTGAAGCTAGGGCTCAAGCTCGTTTATTAAATGAGCTCATATTTAGGTTCGGGTTCGGCTCGGGCTCGTTTGACTCGAGCTTCTAGCGAGTCGAGCTCGGGTAGCTCACGAGTAGCTCGACTCATTTACACCCGTAAAGGTGACCTTATATGTCAATGGATGCATGTTCAAGACTGGGTGGGGTTATTTCTTTTATTTTTCGTTATAATTATAAAAATAAATGGTTGAAGCATCTTTGCTAAAAAGGCGTCCCATCTTCAAATTTTGATTTATTGATGTAGGATCAATACTAGTGTAGATTAGTATTAGTAAAGAACGATTGGTAGAATCCTAAAATTACATGTTGTTTCGGCCCTACCTTATTAGTTTTACCCAAATCCCACCGGTTAATCTAGATATCATCATTTTACCGGTAGGAAAGTGGGTCAAATTGTAAGATTATAGGATTGATTTACTTTATTTTGTATGAATTTAAGTATTCGAAACATGAGCATTTTATCCAATCTAAAATTTAAATCTTCCATTAAAGTGTTCCATCAAAATTGACATGTTATATGCTTTCGAGACATCAACATAAGATTTTTTCCAATCTAAAATTTAAATCTTTCATTACATTTAAGTCTTTTTCTTCGATTCATATATCGAAAACTCTGAATGGTTTTGACCCAAAATCAATTCTCATTCTGTAACATCCTGCCATATAATAATGATATAATCAATTGTAAGATAAATATCACAACAAACCATCTAGATAAGATAAGCGTAAGATAGGTCAAGTACATATTATTGAATTACAACAAAATCATGCACTACATGGGCTAATAGTGTCATGTCTATGTTGCTATTACATCTTCATAAATAGATAGAGCTATTACGCTAGTCCCATAGCATTTATTAACTGAACTAATACCGCATCTGACTTGTAGTGAGCTAGAACTTCCAATGGAATGCATAGTTCAAATTAAGTTGAAGGTTTTGCTTAATTCTTGCCTTTTCTTGTAAAATACATGAAAAAACCAGGTACGGTATTGCTTAGTGAGATAACAGTTTATACATAATACATGCAAAATATGTGGTAGTCTATGTTGTTAAATGCCTTATCACGCTGTTGTACAATGTTGTTTGCACAATTGAGACGTGACTTATTATGCTGGCTGGGTGATGACTAACTACTCGTATGATGCTGTCCATTAAGCTTTCATTGTTGTGCAATACTTGAGTTGGTTTACCGTAAGTTGACATGGTATTGTGATCCTTACTGGTGCAAATATACATACTTCGTACCCAGGATTGATTGATTCAATTATTGATGCATATAAGTACTTGTTCCTTGTTTTTAAAGCTTTATCGTAAGACGATTTGTTAAACATATTAAGATAACTAATAATCATATCAACACATTCACACTCAACAATCATATAATAAGAACAATTATAAAGCAATAATAGAACAATGATTGGAATGAGAATGGAACCTTTTACTAGAATAGAATTCGCACAAAGCCTTGAAGCCGTATATTGCAAAATAGTCAAAAGGTTACAAAGAAACCAAACCCTAGACTATAAATAGATAACAACTAATAATTAGTTACATTTAAGTCTCTTTACTCTAACTATTCAATAAAGACAAAATGACCCCTGGATATATATCACAACTAATATAATGTTAACAATCTCCCCCTTTCAGATCATATATCCAGCGGATCTATCATATCTACATGCACCATAAAGTTATGGATAATCAGACATTTAATTAACCGATAATTGATGAGACGGACAACTTCAGCAAGTAGCAAAACATCTTCATGAGATACTTGTTTATTAGGTGGGCTTCTGAAGTTTTCATCCAACTCTTCATTTATCGGTTTTCGTATAAGCCTCATTGTTCCATCAGAGTATGCAACCAACTCAGACATCCTCATAAACCTCTTTCTATTTCTTCTGCCAAAGCAAAAAAATCCCTTGCACTGGCTCCTTAAGAACGGATACCTCTCGATACTCCTTGAGACCATGCAGAGAAATGTTTGTACGATTTAGTAGAACTCTTTTGGCTTTTAGCTCATCGGTAATCTGGAAACTTTTGAAGTACATCATCACAATCTTCCTAAACATGCATCCCAGTAAGGCAACAATAATCAGCACTTGACCCCAGTGGCGATTTTCTTTTCTTGAATAATGATCGTATAAGAATTTGATGTCGTCAAACTCTAGAAAATCTAAGTAGATTCATCAAACCAATATACATCGCCATCATCGCGCTTAACCATCCACTCAAGAATGTCAACTCTCGCAATCTTCTTGCTTTTGACTTCCATAATTCTTACTATTCTGTGCTCTGATCGAGCACCATCTATAATAATCCCACCTTTATCTCTATTCAGCTTTCTAGTTGGGTATTCAGCGTGAGCTCCTCTTGACAATTCATAAGATAACATCAATATATCTCTGTCAATCTCATATGGTTCTCCTTTTACAAAAATCTCAGGAATTTAATCTTCTAAAAATTCATATTCGATAGTTTCGTTGTTCAGAAATCCAAGACGAGTAGGTTGCTTCTTTGATTGCCTCTGTCTCATTTTGCTTGTAGGAACTCAGAAGACGTTCGATTGTGGGATTCACTTTGTTCTTCACAATCATTTGTCGTTCATCGATGCGAGACAAATCAGAATAAACTCCCACTAACCTTTCATTATCTTCCATCAAAATCCGATCAATATCATCCTCAAAACTGTCTACCACATGTGTTTGACGAGGAGGCTCGGGAGGTCTAACAACTAACGAAAGTATTCACTCTTCTTTTGAATTGTGGGCATCAGATGATACTTCCTTCGATTTGTCAATAGGATCATCAGACAAGGTAATACTTGGAGAAATATTCCATTGATCTTCACTTGTGACTCTTTGTTCAGAGGCATCTTTAACAGTTTCAGCTTTTACATATTCAGATTCAGCGATCTCTGTCTTTAATGAAGAAACCTCTTCTGCTTAATTAATCAATTTCACTAACAGTCTATACCTTTTCGGATTCATTAATCATTTTAGTGTTTGTCACAAGTTTCTCTGGCTCGTCAGATTGTTCAGTACCCATCTTGATGTCTTTTTCAAGGAAATCTGTCTCAACTTCCATTTCCATAATTTCTATATTGGAAAACCAGTTCAGTGGATATCGAATTTCAGAATCAGAGTCAGATTCCACACTTGAGTCTTTACCAACAATTGTCTCTCCCTCAGATGGATAGTCGATAAAGAATGGAACTGTTTCCTCACTTTTACCGGTTAGTGATGTTTCGACTTCATCATTTGCTTCTTGAGTTCTATTTTTCTCAAACCCTAACTTTTTAGTTTCAGACATCTTTTTAGAATTAGAACCCTCAACTTTTGTTGATCCTGCCGAGAAATCTATCTTTTGGCGCTTACTCTCCCCCTCATGATTATCATAATCATCTCAATCATCGTGTTTGCGCTTGAGGGGTTGAGCCTGAGACCGGCAGGATTGTTTAATTGTCGATAGGCGGGCATCTTGTCACACCCTGCTACCCCGGTTGGCAGCGAGGCGTGACGAGTGCGGAAGCGTAACCATAATCATAATGAACGACCACTATATGGACGTTTTTAAAATACATCATTGAAACTTGAAAATATAGCAATGTTTTACATAGACTGATATGAGTAAAGGAGTTCGCAAAATACAGAGATTTAATTACATAATTAAAGTATCCAAAATAATGCAGCTAAATCTCCGTTAATTTGAATATGCATGCGACTCCATGGATGCGGAAGCTTGAAAGTAAAATACGTCTGAGGCATACGTGCCTTAATTACCTGAAAATACATGCTAAAATACGTCAACAAAAATTGTTGGTGAGCTCATAGGTTTACGCGAAAAGACCAGTTGTATGGACATTATCAGATGAGTTGAATTTATAAAATCATAAATTCCGCGTATGTATTACATAAACCATCATGCAACCGAAGCTTAATTAGAATGAGTTTGCCCTGTGCAGTATTCCCATACGTAATACCGTGTGTTGAATATATATGCACTCGCTGTTAGCCGAACCGAGCTAACCCGAATGGGGGACATGACTCCCGACAGATCTATCCACAATATATTCGCGCTTACAAATAAATGCAATTAACGGTTCATGATATAAGGGCTAATGGAACCATATGTAATACATATAAGAAATATACAGTTTAGATGTCCATATGAAAACAGTGCATGTATTTCCACCCCAATAGATAGTGAAAAATAGGGGCTATGAAGACTCACCGGAATTGCGAAGGCAAAATATGCGCAAAAATGTAAATGTGCGTTGTTTGATGGGTGATGAAACCGGAGGTGTTTAACCGAGTCCTAAATGATAATAAGGACTTAATATCACTAATATATGATAATAGGTATATTTATAGATTTTTATGTCTTAAATCACCCAACATTACAAGTTTATAAATAAGATTTGCTTAAAACGTCAAGTTTATATATATATAATTTTCCAGCTTTTTCGGAGGTTTTTCGGCCTACTTTGAGGCTGTTTTTGACCAAGCTCCAAAATGTTTTAGACTTTGTTTTTCTAGGACATTAAACTACTATATACAAAGGATTTTTAGAATCAAGAACGGCCATTTTTCGAGTTGTTTAGGTTGGTGAAAAAGCTCGTTAAAAACGCTATGTTGGCCATTTTTGAGCTGTCAAACTTTCGGTTTCTCAAATAATTTCTGGAGGTCTTAAACTTCAAAATAAATTATGAAAAATTGCAGATCTATAGTTAAGACATAGATCTAACTTTTGAGACAAGAATCAACTCATTTCGTTGAGTTATGAATTAGTTATGATTTTTCAAAGTCGATATAAATTTTCTGCCGAAAATCCGTAGTTTATAAACTTAAAACAACTTATGATTCTTGTTGTTTATTTAAAGACAACTTGTATAAAAGCCATAATAGTTATAAAAACACATATATATCACATGTTTTCATAATATTAACACTTTTATAATGTGTTTACATATTCATAAACACATGTAAAGAAATAACTTAAAATAAAAACTAGAAACTTATAAACTTGAGTTTTTATGTAACTTGTTGTTGTTGGTGATTATATATATTATGCAAGACTTATATAAACATAAATGTATGATGAAATAAGTTAGTATTTACTTACTTTGATGTATTTGGAAGATGATTTTGAGTAGAAATTGAAATTCTTGCAAGGTATGCACCAAAACTCTTGAAGAACACCAAGAACACTTGAAGAACACTTGAATGAAGAATTTTGTGTTGTGTGTGTAGGTTGGCAGGATTTAAGGAGAAGAAAAGAGAGTTTTTTGGTGTGTTTGAAATGAATGAAATGCCTTCCTATTTATAGAGAAATTTTTGGTCTTTCAAATGATGAAAGGCATGGGAGACAAAAGTTGAGTGCACTTTTTAACAAAATGATGGTGTTTAAAGTAATATTATTTAAATAAAAGTCAAACTCTAATTTGGCACATGCCTATGGCCTTAAGGCCGGCCATATACATGTTATATACATGTATTTATATTTTTTTTGTATAAATATATTTAGAAATGTATTCTTGAATTTTCCTTTTTTTTTTTGAAATTTTATAAATACTTATGGATGAATTGTTTTAATGAATTGTTTTAGTCTTGCATAATTAATGTTAAGTAATTGTATTAGTGTATGATTAGTGTCACTAATCATAATTTAGTTATGTACTTAGATGAATTAATCCCTCATATCGTAAATCGATCGGATTAATTGATTTCCCGATTCATCGCACCGATGAATTTGATTCAAATTGAGTTGAATTTTCTAATAAACCTTGTTAATCTCTTGATTAATTTCTAATGACCACTGATTAGGCTATTAAATACAGATTAGGGCATCATTGCTAACCTGGTTTAGTGCCGGATGTTACAGTCTCCCCCTGTTAAGGGAATTTCGTCCCGAAATTAGATCGTGTTCTCCACTTCTTGAGTATTTGAGAACAGGTGAGGGTATTTTTCCCGGAACTGATCCTCGCGTTCCCACGTAAACTCAGGACCTCGCTTAGAGTTCCATCTGACTTTTATTATCGGGATCCGGCTGTGCTTTAGTTTCTTGACTTCTCGGTCCATTATTTCTACGGGTTGTTCAATGAAGTTCAGCTTATCATCTATTTCCAACTCGTCCATGGGTATAACGAGTGATTCATCAGCCAGGCACTTCTTAAGATTGGACACGTGGAAGGTGTTATGAACGTTACTAAGTTCTGGGGGTAGATCGAGTCGGTAAGCTACCGGGCCAATTCTTTTGGTGATCTTGAATGGTCCGATATAACGAGGATTGAGTTTTCCTCGTTTCCCAAAACGGATTACGCCCTTCCAAGGCGAGACTTTTAACATTACTTGATCTCCCTCTTGGAACTCCAAATCCTTCCGTCGAATGTCTGCATAACTTTTCTGTCGATCCCGCGCGATCTTTAATCGGTTACGAATCTGGGCTATCTTTTCTGTAGTCTCTTGGATGATCTCAGGTCCAGTAATCTGACTATCTCCTACTTCAGCCCAACAAAGAGGTGATCGACACTTTCGCCCATAAAGTGCCTCGAATGGGGCGGTCTTAATGCTCGAGTGATAGCTGTTGTTATAGGAAAACTCGACTAATGGCAGGTGCCTGTCCCAACTTTTGCCAAAATCGATGACACATGCCCTCAACATGTCTTCCAAAGTCTGAATCGTTCTTTCACTCTGACCATCCGTTTGCGGATGATAGGCTGTGCTCATATCTAGGCGTGTACCCAGTGCTTCTTGCAATGATTGCCAAAATCTTGATGTGAACCGGCTGTCCCTGTCTGGTATAATTGATACTGGCACTCCATGCCTTGGGACGACTTCTTTAAGATAGATTCGTGTTAACTTATCCATCTTATCAGTCTCCTTGATGGGCAGGAAATTTGCGGTTTTGGTAAGTCGATCCACAATCACCCAAATGGTGTCATAACCTCCAGAAGTTTTTGGCAACTTGGTGATGAAATCCATGGTGATGTTTTCCCACTTCCACTGGGGTATTTCTGGTTGAACCAATAATCCTGATGGTTTCTGGTGCTCAGCCTTAACCTTCAAACATGTTAAGCATTTGCTGACGTAGGTAGCAACGTCAGCCTTCATATTTGGCCACCAGTACATTCCTTTCAAGTCGTGATACATCTTATCTGACCCTGGATGAATAGCATATCTTGTCTTATGTCCTTCATCCATGACCAGCTTCCTTACTCCCCCGAGTTTTGGTAACCAAATTCTGCTCATGAAGTATCGACATCCATCTGGCTTGATTTCAAACTGCTTATCCATCCCTCTCAAGGCTTCATCCAGTAGATTACCCTCCTTAACTGCTTCTTCTTGTGCCTTGCAGACTTGAGAGTTTAGGTTTGACTGTATAGTCATGACCAAAGCTCGAACTCTTAATGGCTTAACCCGTTCCTTTCGGCTTAGGGCATCAGCCACGACATTTGCCTTCCCCGGATGATAACGAATTTCGCGGTCATAATCGCTAAGTAGTTCAACCCAACGACGCTGTCTCATATTTAGCTCTTTCTGATTTAGAATATGCTGAAGGCTTTTATGGTCTGTGAACACCGTGCACTTAGTTCCATACAGGCAGTGCCTCCATATTTTGAGAGCAAACACCACTGCTCCAAGCTCCAAGTCATGAGTCGTATAATTCACCTCATGAATTTTGAGCTGCCGTGATGCGTAAGTAATGACTCTATCCCTTTCATGAGCACACAACCTAATCCATTGTGTGAGGCATCACAGTAGACCACGAAATTTTCAGTCCCTTCAGGTAATGACAGAATTGGTGCACTACACAACCTTTGCTTTAACTGCTGAAACGCCTTTTCTTGCTCTTCACCCCAGATATACTTCACATCCTTCCGAGTCAATTCTGTTAAGGAACCTGCTATCTTTGAGAAGTTTTCGATAAATCGCCTATAATAACCGGCAAGTCCTAGAAATTGGCGGATTTCCGTGGGGGTTCTAGGAGTCGCCCAGTTCTTTATGGCCTCGATTTTTGATGGATCAACTTGGATTCCCTGGCTGTTGATCACATGACCAAGGAATTTAACTTCTCGCAACCAAAATTCACATTTCGAAAATTTGGCGTATAACTGTTCCTTCTCTAACAACTCCAATATCAGCTTGAGGTGGTGTTCATGCTCCTCCTTATTTCTGGAATAGATGAGAATATCGTCTATGAACACTATTACAGATTTGTCCAGGTACGGTTTACACACTCGATTCATGAGGTCCATGAATACGACTGGTGCGTTAGTCAAACCGAATGGCATTACCTGGAATTCGTAATGTCCATGACGAGTCCTGAATGCTGTCTTGGGAATGTCTTCTTCCCGAACCTTTACTTGATGATAACCGGATCGCAGATCAATCTTAGAGTAGAAGCTAGATCCCTGTAGCTGGTCAAACAGGTCATCAATTCTGGGGAGAGGGTAGCGGTTCTTTATCGTTAACTTGTTTAGCTCTCGGTAGTCTATGCACATTCTGAAGGATCCGTCTTTCTTTTTCACGAACAAGACTGGAGCTCCCCAAGGTGAGGAACTTGGTCGAATGAATCCTTTATCCATCAACTCTTGTAATTGGTTGGATAGCTCTTGCATCTCAGAAGGGGCTAGTCTATATGGGGCTCTTGCGACCGGTGCAGCTCCCGGCACCAAATCGATTTGGAACTCTACTTGTCTAGTTGGCGGAAGTCTAGGCAAATCTTCCGGGAAGACCTTCGGATAGTCACAAACCACTGGAATATCCTCAAGTCGCTTCTCCTCCGCCTCTTTTTCTACAATTTGCACCAGTACTGCATGACAACCTTTCCTAAGGCACTTTAATGTTCTTAGGCCGGATATGACATTCAACTGTCGGTTCTTTCTTTCTCCTTGGACTGTTAGGAACTTCTTCTTCTGGAGTGGTATCCGTACCACTTTCTTACCACACAAAATCTCGGCATGATTGTGTGACAACCAATCCATACCAACTACTACGTCGAAACTTCCGAGTTCTATAGGCATCAAGTCTATTTTAAAGGGATGATCTGCCAGCTTCAGTGTGCATTCCTTAATGATACTACTTGCCTCTATTATTTTACCGTCAGCCAGTTCTATAGTATAAGAGTTGTCTAAGGGAAAAGGAGCGGCATTCAATTGCTTTCTAAACTTATCAGATATAAAGCTCCTATCAGCCCCAGTATCAAAGAGTACGTAAGCATAAATGTCATTTAAAAGAAACGTAGCTGATACCACGTGGGGATCTTGACGAGCGTCACCTGCTCCCAACACAAAAGCTCTCCCCTGAGCTCCTCCACCATTCCTCAGCTTCGGGCACTCACTCTTGAAGTGCCCAGTAACTCCACATTCAAAGCAGCCTTTTTGATTGCTGCCACTGGTTCCCGGGGCTCCAGTTTTACAGTCCTTGGCCATATGCCCCAAACGTTTGCATTTCTCACAGTGGGTTGGACAGGGACCCTGGTTGTGATGGAAGGTGCACTTAGTGCAGAAAGGCTTGGTACCGGTATAACCTCTTCTTGGCTCAGCTCCAGCTGCGTAAGCCTTAATGGTCTCGGGCTTTTTGGATTGTGAACCCGCATTCTTCCCCGTCTTGTCTTCCCACTTTCTTTTGTTCTCCCCGGCCTTGGCTTCATTTCTCCGGGCTACTTGGTCCATAAGATTATTGGCCATCCTGATGGCATCCTGCAGGGTGGATGAGTTTGAGGCAGTCACATTACCTTGAATTTGAGGAGCGAGTCCCCAAATGTAACGTTCAATCTTTTTGTACTCCGGGGTCACCATTTGAGGGCACAGACAGAATGCTTAGCTCATGAAATCGGTTGGTGTACCCCGTCACATCTGTTCCCTTCATCGACAGGTTCCAGAACTCCGATTCCATTTTCTGGAGTTCGTTCCTCGGACAGTACTCGTCCGTCATCATTTGCTTCAACGCGGACCATGTGAGCTGGTAGGCTTCATCGATACTTACAGACTGGACATAGGAATTCCACCATGTGAGGGCGCTATCTTGTAGGGTGTGAGTAGCAAACTTCACCTTATCTCCCTCAGCACATCCGCTGACGCGAAAGACAGATTCTAACTTCTCAAACCATCGTATCAAGCCAACGGCTCCTTCAGTTCCGTTGAAATATCGGGGTTTGCAACTTAAAAATCCTTTAATTCCACAACCTTTTGCATGGATTTCCGTTCCTCCCGTGGTGCGGCTAGCACCACCATCTCCATTTGCTGAGCTATTCCTATTTGCCTCATACGTGGCTATAGCGGCAGCCACTCTTTGTGCGACTAGCTCTTCAATGTCAGCAGCGTTCATTGCTCGTTTCGGCGGCATTATCTTAAAATTTTAAAGAAAAAGCATAGTGTAAGAAATTGAATCTTAAAGAGGTAAATTTCCTTTAAAGCACAATACTATAATCATCAAACACAGTTTCATAAATAACTTGCAATTTTCATTCATTAATCATTCGAAATTTCCTTACATTAGGGGCGGGTTAGTACCCGAAAATTTTGTCCTATGCTATTACATGATATTTTTCCTACTATTACAAAGATAGATAGAAGTGCCCTAAGTGTGGGAGTGATCGGGGGTCTCTCCCTTTTCCATCGCGTTGAGGCGCTGAGTTAGCTCCTCGATCCGAGCTTGGCTTTCGGCTAGTTGCTGCCGAAGCTCATTCAGGCCATCCTGTTGGATGGTGAGAGCATGCTGGTTAGCCCAGTAGATGTTGGAGTTTTGTAACTCCTCCCGCTCTAGACGAGCGGTCATCCCACCGATATCTAGGTTAAGTGATCGGATTTGGTGATCATGCCTGGTCGACCGTGCTATCAGAAGTGGTATGGTTTGCTCGGTAGGCTCTTGGGTGAGGGTCGGGACAGGTGCGGAGGATGGTCCTCCTATCTCGAAGTTTGGAGGAACTCCCTCCATCTGCCTCCATTCGCGGAGGGTCTCCGGTATCCAGGTCGATCGCCGGGCGTCTACCCGTCGGTGTGGTGTCGGGGGATTGGGCTGGGGAGTCGGGACAGGAATAGACTCCCTTCTTGGTGGGTTCACCCGCTTTCGGGGTGTGTACAGCATTTTGGGGCCGTTAGGGTATGGCCTGTACGGCTTATAAGACGGTTCGGCTGGATGGTATGGAACGCGGGCAGGGACCGCTGGGGGCAGTGGATCTTCCTCCATTGGCTCCTCTTCCGTCTCCCACATCGGATATTCCGAGGGGTCCTCTTCTTCCGATGTGTCTTCCTCGTGGAAAATCTCAGTGGCCGTAGGGCTAGCAGGAGTGTACTCCTCCTCTGAATCTGATATGATGATTGTTTCCGGATGAGACATGATTTCTGCTATCAAAGTCCATTCATAGTCTTTTAGTTAGTTACAAGTTACAAAATATTTTCTAAAATCAGTAAATCTTATGTGCAGTTATAGTCTAGGGTACTAATGCAACCTAGTTCACTATAACTATGGCTCTGATACCAATCTGTCACACCCTGCTACCCCGGTTGGCAGCGAGGCGTGACGAGTGCGGAAGCGTAACCATAATCATAATGAACGACCACTATATGGACGTTTTTAAAATACATCATTGAAACTTGAAAATATAGCAATGTTTTACATAGACTGATATGAGTAAAGGAGTTCGCAAAATACAGAGATTTAATTACATAATTAAAGTATCCAAAATAATGCAGCTAAATCTCCGTTAATTTGAATATGCATGCGACTCCATGGATGCGGAAGCTTGAAAGTAAAATACGTCTGAGGCATACGTGCCTTAATTACCTGAAAATACATGCTAAAATACGTCAACAAAAATTGTTGGTGAGCTCATAGGTTTACGCGAAAAGACCAGTTGTATGGACATTATCAGATGAGTTGAATTTATAAAATCATAAATTCCGCGTATGTATTACATAAACCATCATGCAACCGAAGCTTAATTAGAATGAGTTTGCCCTGTGCAGTATTTCCATACGTAATACCGTGTGTTGAATATATATGCACTCGCTGTTAGCCGAACCGAGCTAACCCGAATGGGGGACATGACTCCCGACAGATCTATCCACAATATATTCGCGCTTACAAATAAATGCAATTAACGGTTCATGATATAAGGGCTAATGGAACCATATGTAATACATATAAGAAATATACAGTTTAGATGTCCATATGAAAACAGTGCATGTATTTCCACCCCAATAGATAGTGAAAAATAGGGGCTATGAAGACTCACCGGAATTGCGAAGGCAAAATATGCGCAAAAATGCAAATGTGCGTTGTTTGATGGGTGATGAAACCGGAGGTGTTTAACCGAGTCCTAAATGATAATAAGGACTTAATATCACTAATATATGATAATAGGTATATTTATAGATTTTTATGTCTTAAATCACCCAACATTACAAGTTTATAAATAAGATTTGCTTAAAACGTCAAGTTTATATATATATAATTTTCCAGCTTTTTCGGAGGTTTTTCGGCCTACTTTGAGGCTGTTTTTGACCAAGCTCCAAAATGTTTTAGACTTTGTTTTTCTAGGACATTAAACTACTATATACAAAGGATTTTTAGAATCAAGAACGGCCATTTTTCGAGTTGTTTAGGTTGGTGAAAAAGCTCGTTAGAAACGCTATGTTGGCCATTTTTGAGCTGTCAAACTTTCGGTTTCTCAAATAATTTCTGGAGGTCTTAAACTTCAAAATAAATTATGAAAAATTGCAGATCTATAGTTAAGACATAGATCTAACTTTTGAGACAAGAATCAACTCATTTCGTTGAGTTATGAATTAGTTATGATTTTTCAAAGTCGATATAAATTTTCTGCCGAAAATCCGTAGTTTATAAACTTAAAACAACTTATGATTCTTGTTGTTTATTTAAAGACAACTTGTATAAAAGCCATAATAGTTATAAAAACACATATATATCACATGTTTTCATAATATTAACACTTTTATAATGTGTTTACATATTCATAAACACATGTAAAGAAATAACTTAAAATAAAAACTAGAAACTTATAAACTTGAGTTTTTATGTAACTTGTTGTTGTTGGTGATTATATATATTATGCAAGACTTATATAAACATAAATGTATGATGAAATAAGTTAGTATTTACTTACTTTGATGTATTTGGAAGATCATTTTGAGTAGAAATTGAAATTCTTGCAAGGTATGCACCAAAACTCTTGAAGAACACCAAGAACACTTGAAGAACACTTGAATGAAGAATTTTGTGTTGTGTGTGTAGGTTGGCCGGATTTAAGGAGAAGAAAAGAGAGGTTTTTGGTGTGTTTGAAATGAATGAAATGTCTTCCTATTTATAGAGAAATTTTTGGTCTTTCAAATGATGAAAGGCATGGGAGACAAAAGTTGAGTGCACTTTTTAACAAAATGATGGTGTTTAAAGTAATATTATTTAAATAAAAGTCAAACTCTAATTTGGCACATGCCTATAGCCTTAAGGCCGGCCATATACATGTTATATACATGTATTTATATTTTTTTTTGTATAAATGTATTTAGAAATGTATTCTTGTATTTTCCTTTTTTTTTGAAATTTTATAAATACTTATGGATGAATTGTTTTAATGAATTGTTTTAGTCTTGCATAATTAATGTTAAGTAATTGTATTAGTGTATGATTAGTGTCACTAATCATAATTTAGTTATGTACTTAGATGAATTAATCCCTCATATCGTAAATCGATCGGATTAATTGATTTCCCGATTCATCGCACCGATGAATTTGATTCAAATTGAGTTGAATTTTCTAATAAACCTTGTTAATCACTTGATTAATTTCTAATGACCACTGATTAGGCTATTAAATACAGATTAGGGCATCATTGCTAACCTGGTTTAGTGCCGGATGTTACACATCTAGACTTGAAGCTTACTTGCATCATCGGCTGGGTGCTTACAGAAACTTGAGAGGCGATTTCATCTTTGATTTCCTTGACAATTTGTTTCCGTGCAGCTTCAACAAGTTCAACAGTTGCAGAGTTTGTAACCATGAAATATTGAGCCAAGTTGTCAATCTTAGCATGCAAGTCTGTAATTAAGCATTGCATGATGGTATTGACAACTTGTTCAAGTCTGACATGAGTTACGAAAGATGCAACATTGGGAGTGGATTCTCAGTGAGAAGAGGATTCACCAGTCTCAACATCGACCTTGGTATTATGAAGGCCACGAGGACTTTCAGAGACACATATATGGGAAACCGATAGCATTGCTAGAGTCACGTAGACTTTCCGTTCACACTACCTGTATTGTAGTTGCTATAACAGAAGAATGACCTGCTCTCAAGATTGGCAGTGATGTGGTCTTTGTAGGATTTTACTCCGTCATTTATGCCCTACCAGAAGGAGGCACATATCCGTAGGTCCTGGCAACGTCACGAAGACGATGCAGACTTGGAGCATTGGCCCTAGACTCAGTAGTGCGTGTCCTAAGAATGGATGTTGCAGCCGCTCTAGACTTGATATGGGTAAATGATGTTCCAATGGCTGGGACAGTGACCTTTATGATTCTATATCTCAGAACTCCAAGTGAGGTGGAGATAGATTATGTGTGTGATCCCTATGAGAAGATGAAAATGTTCCCTGTTGAGAGGGAACAAAGTGGACGAGTGGGGTATGCGTTCGACGTACTGCGCTAGCCTTTTCAATGGGTATTACCCGACCAGATGTGGTGTGGGATCCCTCACCCTCTTTCACACCAGCTACACCCTCAACAACCTCAGTCTCCCTAGATGCAGCAACTAGGGCCCTTGCTTCTTGTCGAGCTTTAAGAATCTTGGCAAACCTAGCAACTTGAGTTTGTATGGCTTCCAGGGTGAAGCCTTTTTTATTGCGCCAAAAAACGCACTCTCATTTTCTCCCTGAGATTCTACCTTCTCACTTGGTTATTCAACGTGGACTCCCTCAGCACTATAACCCGGAAAACCGAAACCGTTCCAAACAGTTTGGTTTCGGATTGTACCTAGAAACCGAACCGAACAAATCCAGAACCGAACCGGATTAATAATCAATTTATATTTTTTATACATTAGTCTAAAAAAATATATCTAGGTTTAGACTTTAGAAGGTGTTTACGTTACATTAACGCAAATAATTGGTTTAAAGTGTTTGGATTGCATATGTTAATAAGTGATTATTTGCGTTTAAAGTCAATTGTACTACACTTTCTTATAAGTTAAAAAATATAGCTTATTTGCTTAATAAATGTTATTTGGTTATTTTACAAGTTAAAACGTAAATTCAACCACTTTAAAAATTGATTATTTGATAATTATGATAGCAAATAACATAAGCTAAAACAAATATTATATTTCAGCGGTGCTTTTTGGTACATGTATTATTATTTTGATTACTAATTTGCAAAAAGTTTTTCAAAGTAAATACAAACACCTGTTAACTGCAGCGCCTCTTTTTCGCTTGGCTAGTTGGATTTCTGTTTCTGGCTGCGTGACTCCATCGGTCCTCCACAGCTCCAAGCTTCACCTCCGCAATCCCTCGACAAAATAGTCAGTCTGTAGGTCCCGAGAGGTTCCCAAAGTATATAGTTATAAGCTGTAGAGGGGGGTGAATACAGCAATTTAAAAACTACACACTCTTTTCTCAATGTTTGTATGTATTATCAACAATTTGTTAATTACAAACAAGCTTGAATGCGGAATAGTTCAAGCTGAGATGACAGATACAACAGTATGTTCACTAGTCTAAGACAAACTCAAACTAGAATACAATGAATACACTCACTAAAAAGCACTCACTGTGTTTACAAGACTTAAGGGAACAGCTTATGTAAAACAGCTTAGACACACAGATGCTGGTTTACATAGAAGCCTTGCATGCATGAAAATCACACTTGCACGTTCACTCTTGGTTTCAGCACTTAGCTTTCTTCACACTTCTTTCTGACCTTAGAAGCTTCCTTTTATACTCACTTAGAGGATCTAAGAGAAACATCTTCATTGGACGGAACGAAAAAGGAGAAGTCTTGTTGAAAAGACAACATAACCTTTTCTGCACTTTTCTGAAAAGCAGGCTTGTCTTCACATGTGCAGAACTTTTGTCTTTTTACTTTGTCTACTGTTGCATTGCCTTGAACTAATTTAGGAATGTCAACTTTGCGTCTTTCTTCCTTGTAAAGGCCTATTTTGATATAAGAAAAAGGTCTGTCACCCTTTTTCAAATAACCTTTTGTCTTCATGTTACAGAACAGCGTGGGCAGGCTGAGCAGTTTTGTTTTCCACTTTGTCTTCGACTTTGTAAACTGATCTTGTAGTCAAA